>OY757014.1:98403071-98765571 GCA_963580285.1 Lucinisca nassula
CAAACATTTTCCATGAAAAGTTGACCCTCCAAAAATTGACCTCATCCCATGACCACCCCCCACTGGGGGTCAGATAAAATTTGGATTTCTCCATGCATATCTGCAGTCCCTAAACTATATGTGCACCAAGTATTGGTCACCATAGTTCAATTAATAAAAATTGAAAATTTGACCTTTAACCTCACAAAATGACCCGCGGGGTAGGGTTGGGGGGTGCAGATCAAACTATGGATACATTCATGTGCATCTGCAGTCCCTAAGCAATATGTGTATACAGGACCAAGTAATGAAACAGTAGTTGCATTCACAAGCAGGTTTGTGACAGACGGTAGGAGGGGAAGGACGGACGGATGGATGGACGGACGTCCGAACGGACATCCATAACCCAACTAATATAACTGTTTTGGGTTTTTTTAAGCGGGCACAACAACAACAACAACAACAACAACAACAAACAAAAAATATTCACCTTAGTAACTCTAGCATGTAAAATTAATTATTACGAAACAAGCAAGCGTACACAACATAACTTTTAAGTTTTTGTCAAAAACAATCGACCCACAGTTACTAAATGATCAAGAAGTTCCCGTGAATATTGTTGGAATGGAATCCAGGTAGAGCCGCACTATTTTGTTTAATTTGCTTTGATTTGAGGTTTAACGTCCCCGCCAACACTGTATAGGTCATTTTGGAGACGTTGCTGTCCAATTTTGTGGAATTTTTACCCGACACTGGGATGAAATGACGCCTCAAGCCCTGCCGCCCGATGAAACCAATAGGTTTATAAGCATGGATGTTCCTATTCGCACCACTTTGCCTGGGCAGGATTTGATCCTCTGATCGGTTTACCAGTACTCGTGTGCGATCGGTTTCAGGTCTAGATGGAAGCACAATGCAGTCCATCTATTTCTTCAAGTCCCAATGGCCGGGGGTCGATAGCCACACTATACGCGTCGCTTAACTCGGTGCCATTTAAATATGGTTATCTGTAAAACACGCACTGGGCTTATGTGCTGGTACACTGATAAACAATGTAGACCCACATTGCGAAAACACACCTATATAATTTTGACCCGTGGATTCCAACATTTTCCGCCCCCGCCCATTGGGGATTGAAGAAATAATTGGGCTACATGATGCTTCCACGCAGAGCTGAAACCGTCCGCACATTAGTACTGGTAAACGGCTTAGAGGATCTAAGCTTGTCCAGGAACCGCGGTGCGAGTCGGCCCGTCCATGCTTATAAACCTTATTGGTTTCATTGGGCGACAGGGCTTGAGATGTCTTTCATCTCAATGTCGGGTAAAAGTCCCACAAAATTGGAAGCAACGTCTCCAAAATGACCTATACTGTGTTGACGGGGACGTTAAACCTCAAACGAAACAAACAAACAAAAACCCAACATTTATATAATAAACTTGGGCTTACAGGGGAAAAACCTTATTTTCCTTTTTTCTGCTCTAAAATATAGGTTGTGGGTACTCGTTAGAGCCGCCTCGATGAGGCGGTTCTAACGAGTACCCACAAGCTATATTTTAAGCAGAAATAAGAAAAATATCACAATTTTTCATCTTAAAATTTTCATTTTTTCAGCCATAAAGGTTGCAATGTATTTGTAAAGGCCTGTTTTCGTAATGAGCTCACGAAACTGTTGAGTCTCTGTTTGTTTGTTTTTGTTTGATTAAAGGTTTAACGTCCCCGTCAACACTGTAACGGTCATTTTGGAGACGTTGCTTCCAATTTTGTGGGACTTTTACCAAACATTGAGATGAAATGACGTCTCATGCCCTGCTGCCCAATGAAACCAATAGGGTTTATATGCATGAAAGTAGTATAGGGTGCCACTTTTGGCGAGAGGCACCCTATACTACTCATGGACGGTCCGACTCGCACCGCTTTGCCTGGGCAGGCTTAGATCCTCTAAGCGGATTACCAGTACTCGTGTGTGAGTCGGTTTCAGCTCTGCGTGGAAGCATCATGCAGCCCACCTATTTCTTCAAGCCCCGATGGGCGGGGGTCGCCAGATCAAAAGTACTAAGGTCCTATCGATGAGGACAGTTTACCTTTCACAGTTATCCTGGTATACGCGGAAGGGAAAAGATGACCGTAGAAACAAGTAAGAAATCAAAACACTAGTAATCTCTGTTCAGAACCATTTTCTTAGCCATCGACCCACCAGTACATGTCATGGTGACTTGAGTTTTAAATGTTTGGGTCACCATACATTCCAAAAAAACACGCCTATTCAAATTTACCGACAATTTCACCACCAAAAAATGAAAAAAAAAAACAACAAAAATGTTCAGATAAGAAATGATATTTTTCTTTTTTTCTTTTCAAAACATAGATTGTGGGTGTCTCATCGTGGCGGCTCTGACAACTACCCACAAACTATGTTTTTGAGCAGAAATAAGAAAAATAATATATACCCCTGTTAACCACAGTTTTACTGTATAAAGGTGGGGTTTAAGGGGATCAACATTGTAAAGGTTTGCTTTCGTGGGGATTGCATTTTGAAATAAATCTAAGCATATTAACCCATATACCCCCAGCGGCCCTTTTCTGGAACGTTGGCAAACAGTGCAGACCCAGATCAGACGCCGCAGAACGCGGCGTCTGATCTGGGTCTACACTGTTTGCTAAAAGAACATTCAATTTTGTAAAATTTGTCAAAAAACAAAAGCAAATCTGACACCCCTATAATTGGGAATGGACCACTCCAAACGTACTAGGAGGAACAACCCATTGTCACACATAGGTTAATATATAATATACGACAACAACAACAACACATACCGCCACACGCATGCTTTTAAGCATGTGCAAATTGCAAAAATATGCAATATTTTGTATAAGATTTTATGGTATGTGCACGGCCCCCGCCCATCGGGGCTTGAAGAAATAGATGGGCTGCACGATGCTTTCACGCAGAGCTGAAACCGACCGCACACGAGTACTCGTAAACCGCTTAGAGGATCTAAGCCTGCCCAGGCAAAGCGGTGCAAGTCGGACCTTACATGCTTGTAAACACTATTCATTACGAAAACACGCCTATATAATTCTGACCCTTTGACTGTGATCCCACTTTGTTTAAGAAATAGATCAGCTCTAACTGTGATTTGTTGAGTAATAAATCACAGTTTGGAGGTCAGTTGTAAAGTAGACAAATCACAAGCGCGTAGCGCGCGTGATTTGTCTACTTACAACTGACCGACAAACTGTGATTTATTACTCAACAAATCACAGACAAGAGCTGATCTATTTCGATTCTAACACGCTGAAAATCGGCAATAATGTTGTTGTTTCCTTCAAAATCTCACAACCTTTCCACATTGTTAGAAGAAATCCCGCTAAAATTATCGACTGAAACACATGCATTTATACCCTTTTCTTACGTTTTCGATGCGAGAACATGACGTAACACCGTCTAACGTCAAGGAAATCGACTAGTGACGTCATAAATTGGGAATTTTAATGACGTCACTCGTCACGCTCTTCCGAGCTGAGATTTGTTACAGAATAAAACACAGTTATTTTCCATTGCCTATATAGGCGCGCTGTGTTAGAATTACAGTTAAACTGGGGTTTACAGGGGTAAACCTTATTTTTCTTATTTCTGCTCTAACATATAGTGAACAGAAATAAGATAAATATCACACTTTTTCATCTCAAAATTTTCATTTTATGCGGTAGAATTTACAATGTATTTGTATAGGCGTGTTTTCTAATAGGTTTCATTGGGCGACAGGGCTTGAGATGTCATTTCATCTCAATTTCGGGTAAACGTCCCACGAAATTGGAAGCAACGTCTCCAAAATGACATATACAGTGTTTAAAGGGACATTAATCCTAAAATCAAACAAAACAAACATGCCGCCACACGCATGAGTTTAAGCATGTGTAAATTGCAAAGATATGCAATGTTTTGCTTCAGATTTTATCCTATGTGCAGACTGTTAACCCATTTTGTACCAAATTTAATCTGCCACCTTATATATAGCAGGAGTCCATTTCAAAATTTGGAGGTGTCAGGTTGTGTTTTCATCAAAATCTATTTGCATGTTTGGAAAATGACTGAACTTTTAGCAAACAGTGGAGGCCCTGATCAGACGCCGCGTTCCGCGGCGTCTGATCTGGGCCTGCACTGTTTGCCCAGGTACCCCTTTAGGGGTTTCTGGTACTGTATGCGTTAATACGGAATGGATTTTGGTTCAAAGTTTTGTTGGTGTGTCCAGTTCCAATGCAGATTTTAATGTCTTAAATTATCATTGGTACAGCTCCGCCCCACCACATCTCACCCAGGGCTTGTGCAAAACGGCGTCTGATCAGGGATCTACATTTTTTGTCATTGTCCCTCTTACAGGACACGGAACATTAGGCACCCAGAAAATTACATGCTTCACAAAAGGTATTTTAAGCAAATATGGCTGTTATTATTAAAGGTGTAAACATGAGTAGTCTTTCAAGCGAAACGGTGTATTTTTTATATTATACGATTTAGTCATACAGTTTCAACAATATCAACAACATGGACAGTATAAGAATACGTTTAAGAAAATGAAGTCGCTACTTGTTCTGACTATCTTTATCAAACTTTGTGCACCGCAGGAGACGGTACTAGAGGGTGACGTTTACGTAGAAGGAATATTCTCCCTGTACTCCTCGGAAAATTCGGAATGTGATACCGTTAATCCGTTCTCTGTGCAGGTCATGGAGGCGGTCAAGTGGATTTACCAGAGTCTGAATGACAATGGATTTCTGAACGGGAATAAGATTGGTAAGTTGAATGAGAATGACTAGACATTTAGGGGAGGCACCTCGACCAAACATCACCCAAACATGATTTAGTTTCTCTTATCATAAGGGGTCTACACTTAAAGGAAAGAATTTGCTCCTGAGGAGCAAATTCTTTCCTTTAAATGTGGATCCCTTTTTGGAGGGCCTCCCTTTAGAGGACAACTAAATCAAGATGAGTTGTATCTTTTGCTGGCGGTTTTTGTTTGTTTGTATTGGAGTTTAACGGCCCAGTCAACACTATTTAAAGTTATTTTGGAGCCGATCAGTTTACTTACCCACACTTTTGGAGCCGATCAGTTTACCTACCCACACTTTTCCTGGGCAGGCTTATGCACCTTATTTGCATTATCTGCTGGTTCCAAGTCTGAGGGTTATCAGTGTTGGAAAAAACAGGTAACCAGACCCCCCTGACCTTGAAAGGTCAGGGGGGTCTGGTAACCTGTTTTTCCAATATTGACAATATGCAAGCTGGGAGCCAGCAAATAATGTAAATATGGTGAATACGTAAGCGGTTAACCAGTACAGTGCACATTCTTTCGCCAGAAACTGACAACTGCCCTTCTTGAATCAGCGGATGGGAGAGAAAGACTTGATTTGTTTGTTTGAAAAGATTTCATGCTCAATCTCCAGGAGAGAGTGTTGCGGACCCTGGCAGGTATCGAACCCGCGTTCTCCTGATCACCAGTCCGATGCTACCGAGGCCGGCTTTTTATTGGAGGTGTAAACATTCACGTTACAACACTATAGCAAGAATTACAACTGCTACTACATCGACAAAAACCACCGTTTTTGTTTGTTTGATTTGAGGTTTAACGTCCTCGTCAACACGGTAAAGGTCATTTTGGAGACGTTGCTTCCAATTTTGTGGGACTTTTACCCGACATTGAGATGAAACAACCGCACAAACACCACTAATACCACCACCACCCCTACTACTACTACTTCGGCCCCGCCCATCTGGACTTGAAGAACTTGAAGAAATAGATGGGTTGCATGATTCTTCCAAGCAGACCCGAAACTGACCGCACACGAGTACTGGTAAACCACTTTGAGGATCTAAGCCTGCCTAGGCAAAGTGGTGCGAGTCGGCCCGTCCATGCTTATACAGCCTACTGGGTTTCATTGGGCGACATGGTTTGAGATGTCATTTCATCTCAACGTCGGGTTTGTTTGTTTGATTTGAGGTTTAACGTCCCCGTCAACACTGTAAAGGTCATTTTGGAGACGTTGCTTCCAATTTTGTGGGACTTTTACCGGACATTGAGATGAAATGATATCTCAAGCCCTGCCGCCCAATGAAACCAACAGGGTTTATTCGCACCGCTTTGCCTGGGCAGGCTTAGATCCTCTAAGTGGTTTACCAGTACTAGTGTGCGGGTCTGTTTCAGCTCTGCGTGGAAGCATCATGCAGCCCATTTATTTCTTCAAGCCCCGATGGGCCTCAATGTCGGGTAAAAATCAAACAAAATTGGAAGTAATGTCTCCAAAATGACCTTTACAGTGTTGACGGGGACCTCAAATTGAACATACAAACTACTATCTTTTATTATTAATATCATTAGTAAGTAGTAGTAGTAGTGGCAGCAGCAGCAAGTATCAGCAGTAGTATAGTCTTAGCGGCAGTATAGTAGTCGCAGATAAGATTGACGAGGCAAAGCTATCGTTTGACCCTGCCTTTGGAATGTTCTCATAACAAAAAGGCAAACCAAGTCACCCGAATATGTGAATTCAACTGTAACACAAACAACACAATGCGGCGTATAGGGCTATTTGGTACGCGCGAAAGGCACTCTACCGAATCTTCTGGTGGACACGGCGAATTTGACATATATTGACAACACCTGATTGCATTCGCCTAGTCAATCTTATCAGCGACTACTATAGTAGTATAGTAGTAGTTTGTTTGTTTGATTTGGGGTTTAACGTCCCCGTCAACACTCTAAAGGTCATTTTGGAGTCGTTGCTTCCAATTTTGTCGGACTTTAAGGCCGACACTGAGGTGAAATGACATCCCAAGCCCTGTTGCCCAATGAAACCAATAGGGTTTATACGCATGGACGTGCCGACTCGCACCACTTTGCCTGGGCATGCTTAGATCCTCTAAGCGGTTTACCAGTACTCGTGTGCGTGTCGGTTTCAGCTCTGCGTGGAAGCATCATGCAGCCCATATATTTCTTCAAGCCCCTATGGGCGGGGGCCGAGTATAGTAGTAGTAGCAGCATCTAGTAGTAGCAGTTGTAGCAGTAATAGCTACTGCTACATGTAGCAGTAAAAGCAACTGCAGCAATAGTAGTTGCAGCAGCAGCAGCAATAGTAGTAGTAGTAGTAGTAGTAGTAGTAGTAGTAGTATAGTAGTAGTAGCAGTAATGGTAGTAGTAGTAGTACGACAACAAAAACTACTCTTTATACTACAAATGCAACTACTTCTAATACCTACATAACGCACGCATGCACATACACATACAACAAACATATTAAATTTATTTATACTATACAGTCAGAGTCAGTTTTCATCCTTGATCTATATATCATTTTTCGTTGAGCATGTACAAACCTAGACTGGCTCCAGTCGTTTTTGTTTTATATCTATTTTGCTATGATCCCCTTCCACCCAACTTCAAGTTACCTGTTGCTTCTTTCTAGCCAAGGGACTGAAATAAGAAAATTTTTATAAGGTATGCAAGATTTGTGTCCCTTCCAAAAAGAGACAGAAGAAATAAAAGAAAGGGTCTGGGGCCAGACTAGTACAAACCATGACAAACGTTAAACTTTTACATTGTCAGTGACCACAGATTCACGTCAGAAATGCGTAATTTCATGTGAAAACACACCCTCTCGTCTATGACTACCGTCTATGGCTAGTTTACTTTACGGGGATAATGTCTTTCTTTTCTAATTTAAAGGGAATGGGTTCATCTTCAGGGAAGGCAACTCCTGCACAAGTAGTTTTGTCTCCCATGTCAATAGGGGTCAACTCTTAAAGGAAAGAATTTGCTCCTAAGGAGCAAATTCTTTCCTTTAAGAGTTGACCCTTTTTCAGTGGGACAGGGTTTATAGACAAACAAATAGGAATTTCCAAAAGTTGTCTCTCTTTGAAAAATGGCGAAAAAATCTGCCAGGTGTTCCAATTCCCCTTAAGCCCCGTACACGTGTGCCAATTCCAATATGTTTACTTGAACATATGCAGCATCTGGGCTTGGAGCAGTTGATTCAGCTGCATGGTTCTTCCTCGCAGAGCTGAAACCGACGGTATGCCTGACCAGGTTAGGACCCCGTCCTTGCATACATGTATAAACCCTTGCGGTTTCTTTTGGCGGTATTGCTTAGTGTGTCGGGTACTCCCAAACATTAGGGTTCTGCCTCATATATACATATTTTGCATTTATATGATGCTGTTAATGTTTTGTTATTGTTCGGAACGCCGCATGCACAACTACAAAAAACACACAAAAACAACAAACAAACAAACAAACAAACAAATAATAATAATAATAAACAAAAACAAACAAACAAAAAACTGCAAGGCCTATTAATGATAAAGGCTAAAGTAATCCTTTGACATGGGACCCCTATACCAGTATAGACTACTAAGTGCGATACCCCATTAATTGCAGTAAGCAAATTTTACCGAGCGTGTTTTTTTATTTTTTTATCTATTTATTTTTGGTTTTGGTTTTATGAACCTTTATAGATTATTTCACTCATTTCAAGCCTAACAGATTTAGGCTAAAACTGAAGTACCCGGAGAAAACACCCGACCCTCTGTTGCAGAATCTACCGAGCAACATATGGTCCAATATGCATATACGGAAACTGAGACTTGCCAAATGCAAAAGTAAAACATTTGCATATGGAGTAAAATTTATACACTTGAGTAAAAGCGTACACATGTATCAATTTGCTTAAATAAGCAACTTTGCGTACACGTAGATAAATACTCACGTGTGCAAATCGACTTTTCAAAGGCATTCAAATATCACAGATCTAGATGACTAGTTACTTCCCCTTTTTAACTATTATGAAAACACGCCTATAAAAATATATTATAATTTTTATCGCCGAAAAAATGAAAATTTTAAGATGAAAAATTGTGATAACGGGTACTCATAATCTATATTTTAGAGCAAAAATAAGAAAAATAAGGTTTACTCCTGTAAACCCCAGTTTTACCATATAAAAGTAGGGTTCCAGGTGTCAAAACTATATAGGCGTGTTTTCGTGATGGTACACTTTTTTTAGCTCATACGAGGTGGTCTTATAGCGTTATGATAACACACCCGTGCGACATAGTGCATTTTTTTCAATGTCCAAAATGGTTACTTTTCTGATGAAAATCCGTGATAGTTTTCTTATTTATACTGCAAACATAGGTTTTGGGTGCTCGTTAGAACCGCCTCATTGAGGCGGTTCTAACGAATACCCACAGCCTATGTCTTGGAGCAGGAATAAGAAAATAATGTATACCCCGTAAACCCTAGTTTTTATGTCAGGCCACTCCAAAAGTGGCGGGGTATTATGTTATACTATCCGAACTTTTGAGCGTCCATTCGTCCGGACATCCGTCGGTCCGTCAGCGCCTCATAGTTTCATGTCTGGTACCATTTGAGATATTTTCATGAAACGTCACAGATATGTAGAGCACCATAAGACGACGTACAGAACATATGAACCGTACTTCTAATATTCCCACTCCTGGAATTATTACCCCTTGAACATTGCAGATATCCATTTCTGTAACTGAATCTATTGATTGATTCTGACCAAACTTGCATGGTTACATATCTCGGATGAGGGGAAACAACCATAAAGTTTTGATGACCTTGACCTCATTTTCAAGGGCACAAGCCCCACAAAAATGTTAATTTTTGACCAAAAAAATGGCTTGTTCGCTCCCTGTCTCTGAACGAATCTATGAAATTTGGTCAAACTTGGTACAATGCGTCATTGAAACCGATCAAAGATTTGGTTAGATATTCGTGCCCTTGACCTTATTTCCAAGGACACAGACCCTCAAAAACTGTCAATGTGGCTTGTCTGCACCATACATCACGAAAACACGCCTATACAAATATATTGCAAACTTTACCACAGAAAAAAAACACGAAAATTTTAAGATGAAAAATTGCGATATTTTTCTTATTTCTGCTCAAAATATAGATTGTGGTACTCGTTAGAACCGCCTCGTCGAGGCGGTTCTAACGAGTACCGACAATCTATATTTTAGAGCAGAAATAAGAATAATAAGGTTTACCCCTGTAAACCCCAGTTTTACTATATAAAAGTGGGGTTCAAGGGGGTCAAAATGATAGGTATAGACGTGTTCTCGTGATGTCTCTTGATGGATGAGATTTGGTCAAACTTTGTATAGTATATCATTGCAACCTACCAAAGATTCGGTTTGATTTTTGTGACAATTACTATATTTTCAAGGGCACAGGCCTAAAAAAACTGTCAATATTAGGCCTGAAATGGCTTGTCTGCATCCTTTCATATGAACGAATCATTGAAATGGTCAAACTTGGTTTATTATATCATCACAGCATGCCTGGGATCTCTGATCTGGGTCTATACTGTTTGCAAATAACCTAGCAAATAAGCCCAGTACCCACTATGCACAGCATTGTTGACCCGTAAATTTCTCATTTCTTAAATTTCACACCCATAAGAAGAATTGATACCAATACATCACATTTTGCCAAATGTGAAAATTTACGTATGGTCAGTTCCGGTAAATTTTGGGGTCTTTGATCTGTGCTCAAATTTCTCATGTTCATAATTTCTGGTGTGTGAAGACATTGGTAAGTATTTGTCAAACCTGTGAAGAATTGGTATCAATTCCTCACACACATCACGTGAACAAGTCCGTGAAATGAACATCCCCCCTAACCCCCGCTTTATATAGAGAAAACTGGGGTTTACGGGGTAAAACGTTATTTTTCTTATTTCTGCTCCAAGACATAGGCTGAGGGTACTCGTTAGAACCGCCTCATTGAGGCGGTTCTAACGAGTACCCACAACCAATGTGTGTTGTATAAATAAGAAAAATATCACGAATTTTCATCAGAAAAGTTGCCATTTTGGAGATGTGAAAAACTGCACTGTGTGGAACGGGTGTGTAATTGGTACCAATTCCTCACACATTGGTCATGAAAATATTACTACGACAAATCGTCCTCTTCCGCTGATTTCAGTACAGCAGTAGTCAGCTGATGGAGCAAGAACTTTCACTAAGTACTGCTTAAGGGGAATGGGAACACCTAGCACATTTTCGCGACATTTTTCGAAGGGAGACAACTTTCTGGACTTCCTGTTCACTTTTCTATAAGCTCTGGCCCAAGGAAAAAGGGGTCAACTCTTAAAGGAAAGAATTTGCTCCTCAGGAGCAAATTCTTTCCTTTAAATGTTAACCCCTATTGACATGGGAGACAAAATACTTTTGCAGGAGTTGCTTCCCCTGAAGGTGTAGCCATTCCCCTTAACGGCCTCCGGGAGGTGACCGTAAATAACCTTAGCTGTTGATCGTAGAGACAAACACTAAACAAACAAACAAACAAACAAACAAACAAACAAACAAAGCATTAAATAAATAACAAATAAATAAATCACAAATGCGCAGAATGTGGTGCATATAAGCTCTGGCCCAAGGAAAAAGGGGTCAACTCTTAAAGGAAATAATTTGCTCCTCAGGAGCAAATTCTTTCCTTTAAATGTTAACCCCTATTGACATGGGAGACAAAATACTTTTGCAGGAGTTGCTTCCCCTGAAGGTGTAGCCATTCCCCTTAACGGCCTCCGGGAGGTGACCGTAAATAACCTTAGCTGTTGATCGTAGAGACAAACACTAAACAAACAAACAAACAAACAAACAAAGCATTAAATAAATAACAAATAAATAAATCACAAATGCGCAGAACAGCTCCGTAACTACTCAGAACAGAAGAATCAGCGCATTTGTTTTTTCGTTGCACCGATTGAAGAATATGCCAAGTTTCTAAATCAGAATATGGAAGGCCCATGGAGGGTCACAATAAAACAACGCAGCCTGTCCAAAGCACAAAGAGGAAGAGGAAACCCCTCCGAACAGAAATATAATTACATGAACCGGAAATATTAGCGGAAAAAATAGCTCTTTCTATAATAAGACTTGCTTTTATAGGTACAATGGCTGGCGGATCTAGTCGGAAACACCGTGGAAAGGTTTTCTCGCGATTCCGTGCAAAGTAAATGAACCCCATCTTTGCTAGCGGCCAGCTGTCCGGTTCATACTTTCATGAAAAGCAGAAAAAAATAAGTTTATTTTTAGCTCACCAGAGCCGAAGGCTCCGGGGGAGCTTATAGGATAGGCAGTTGTCCGTCGTCGTCGGAGCCGAAGGCTCCGGGGGAGCTTATAGGATAGGCAGTTGTCCGTCGTCGTCTGCGTCAACACTTTTAAACATCTTCTCCTCTGAAGCAACTTGGCCGATTGGGCCCAAATTTTATCTGTAGCATCCTTGGGCTGGGGGATT
The DNA here is from genome assembly GCA_963580285.1 of Lucinisca nassula. NCBI lineage: Eukaryota > Metazoa > Mollusca > Bivalvia > Lucinida > Lucinidae > Lucinisca > Lucinisca nassula. The sequence continues at coordinate 98,415,374 of OY757014.1, forward strand.
GAAAGTTTGTGTTTTTTTATGAAAATCGGCTCATTAGTTTGGTTGCTATGGCAACTTGTAGTTTCTATAGACTTATAATGGGGAAAATACAAAACTGGCATTTACTGCCAAGCCTCTGCAGATATTTTGACAAAACTTGCATAGAAATGTTCCATAGGCAATCTACTATCTGCCGTATGATTTTAGGCCTTCTGCTCATTTTTGTTGGTTGCCATGGAAACCAAAATGAAAAAAAAAAAAAATAGAAAACAATACTTAAAAAAATCATCTCCTCAGAAACCATATGCTCTGGGAGGCTGAGACTTTATGAAAATATTCACCATATTTGCCTTTACAGGTTTTGTGTTTTTATACCCCCGGCATACGAAGTATGCTATGGGGGTATATAGTTTTCGTCCTGCCGTTCGTCCGTCCGTCCGTGTTTCCGTCCGTCCGTCCGTCCGTTAACATTTTGGTTAAAGTTTTGCGTTAAAGTTTCTAAGAGATTGTATCTTCTGAATCCTTTGATAGATTTAGTTGATTCTTACACTGAAGTTACATACTGTTCTAAAGATTTCATTGATGCATGTCCCACCCCCCACAGTGACCTTGAGGTCAAGGTCACTGACTTAGAAATTTTACATTTTGGTTAAAGTTTTGCGTTAAAGTTTCTAAGAGGTTGTATCTTCTGAACCCTTTGATAGATTTAGTTGATACTTACACTAAAGTTACATACTGGTCTAAAGATTTCATTGATGCATGTCCCAACCCCCACAGTGACCGTCAATGTCACATACTTAGAAATTTTACATTTTGGTTAAAGTTTTGCGTTAAAGTTTCTAAGAGGTTGTATCTTCTGAACCCTTTGATAGATTTAGTTGATACTTACACTGAAGTTACATACTGGTCTAAAGATTTCATTGATGCATGTCCCACCCCCCACAATGACCTTGAGGTCAAGGTCACAGACTTAGAAATTTTACGTTTGGTTAAAGTTTTCTGACAAAGTTTATAGATGCCTTTATGTTCTAAACTCTAAGACAAATTCAGTTGATACTTGCATCAAAGTTGCATACCAGTCCATAGATTTTGAGATGCATGTCGCTTCCCCACCCACAGTGACCTAGACCTCAGGGTCATGGACTTAGAAAGTTTACATTTGGTTAAACTTTTATGACAAAGTTTATAGATGCCTGTTACATAATGGTCTAAATTCTAAGACAAATTCAATTGATACTTGCATCAATGTTGCATACCAGTTCAAAGCATACCCCACCCTGCTGCTTCAGTAACATTGATGCCCCCACCGCTTCAGTAACTTTGATGCTCTCACTCCCTTGGTCCATTTAGAAAGATTATGTTTGGTTTAGATTTTATAAGCACATTATAGATTCTTCTAGCTTCTTGACATCTTCATTCATGTTACATACAAGCTCTAAAGATATATCAGAGGGTGGCACTGGCCGGGGGTATACGTGACCGACAGGTCGCTTTCTCTAGTTTTATTAAATTTGGCCTTTTAGTTTTGTTGCTATGGCAACTTAGAGTTTCCATTTACTTATATTGGGGAAAACTAAAAAATGGTATTTACTGCCAAGTCATTGCAGATATTTTGACAAAACTTACATAGACATGTTCCTTGAGTAAACTTCTGTCAGCCATATGCTTTTATATCAACCTGGGGGTCCCCTAGGTTGTGCGAGGGCCATGCCCCGCCCCCTCCATTTCATAAAATGCATTTTATCTCAGAAACCTTACAGATCCCAACCCCTAAATCATATATATTCTTGTTCCTTATGATAAGATGCATTAAGTGACACCAATCTGGGGGTCCCCCGGGATGTGCCGGGGACATGCGCTGCCCCCTCTATTTCATAAAATGCCATTTATCTCAGAAACCATTCGGATCCCAACCCCTAAACTATATATATTCTTGTTCCTTATGCTAAGATGCATTAAGTGACACCTACCAGGGGTCCCCCGGGATGTGCCAGGGACATGCCCCACCCCCTCCACTTCAAAAAATGCCATTTATCTCAGAAACCATTGAGATCCCCACCCCTAAACCATATATACTTTTGTTCCTTATATATGATAAGATGGACTCAGTGACACCAACCTGGGGGTCCCCCAGGATGTGCCGGGGCCATGCCCCACCCCCTCCACTTCATAAAAGCCCCAATATCCCAGTAACCTTACAGATCCCCACCCCTAAACCATATATATTCTCGTTCCTTATGATAAGTCGCATTCAGTGACACCAACTTGGGGGTCCCCCGGGATGTGCGGGGGCCATGCCCAACCCCCACCACTTCATAAAAGGCTAAATATTCCAGAAACCTTACAGATCCCCACCCCAAACCCATATATATTCTTGTTCCTTATGATAAGACACATTCAGTGACACCAACCTAGGGGTCACCCAGGGTTTGCCCGGGCCACACTCCTACCCTCGACTTCACAAAAGACCATACATCTGAGAAACTATTCAGAGCCCACCCCCTAAACCATATATATTCTTGTTCCGTATGATAAGACGCAAACAGTGACACCAGCATGGGGTCCCCCCGGGGTGCCACCGGCCATGTCCCACCCCTTTACTTCATTAAAATCCATATATCTCACAAACCGTTCAGATCCCCACCCCTAAACCATATATATTCTTGTTCCTGATGATAAGACTCCACTTAATAATAGGCCATATATCTCAGAAACCATTTAAATCCCCATCCTATAATCACATATATTCTTGTTCATTGTGATTAGACACATTCAGTCAACCCTGTCTTGGGGGGTCAGCAGGGGCCATTTCTCTCCCTTCCACTTTATAAAAGGGCCTCATATCTCAGAAACCGTTCAGATCCCCACCATTTATATTCTTGATCTTTATGATAAGACATATTCATTGACAACAATCTTTGGCTTTTCTGGGATCTGCCATGCCCGAATCCCTCCATTGCTTAAAAGGCCTTACGTCTCAGGAACCATGCATATCCCCACCACTAAACCATATATGTCTCTGTTCCTTTTTAAAAGACTCATTTAGTGACACCAATCAGGGCTCCATTGGGCAGTGGCCACCTGAGCTCTGGTTTATGAAATTTTGCTCTTTGGTTTGTTTGCTATGGCAAGTTAAGAGTTTCCATTGACTTATAATGGGGAAAATTGAAAAATGACATTAATACCTCTCAAGATATTTTGTCAAACTTTCATAGAAATGTTCCTTTTATAATGTTCTTTTTGGCCTATTGCCACAGATGGGAAATTGTCAATTGTCATCTGTTGTCTTCAAGCGCCATCAGACCTCTGAAGCCACTAGTCAGATTGGGTCGAAATTTTATGTGTAGCAGTCTTGGGAGTAGGGCTTCCATGGCTTATTAAAATACATTGCTGCCAGTGGGCAGTGGCCCCCTGAGCTCTGGTGAGCATTGTGGCCCATGGGCCTCTTGTTTATATTTACATTCTTTTACCCTGATCACCGGGCGAAAAAAATGCTTTTAGGGCAAGTTACAATGCTGAAAAGCATTTGCACACTATTTGTTTTCTACAAAGAGCGCAACAGCGTTGACATCACCAACGCCCGTAGAGAACCATGGTTTAGACTGACGTCACTTGACGTCACTGAAAATTATGTGAGTCGCATGGAAGTATGAACTACATTGTTTTCTACAGGTTTACATTAGACTTTACACTGCAAATGTAAATATAAAAATGAATCGAATGCAAAATGCAGCAGCTTTGTGGGGCATTAATATGCATAATTGCTACATGGAATTTTACTATGTGCGTATTTCTCTCACACGTGAGAAATATTGGTATGGAATCCGTGATTCTTCACTCGCTTTGAGAATTTTCGAAATAAAATATTTACGGTTCAACACAGCACTCTTTCTTTCTTGACGTCATAGCGATTAAAAATGGCGAGGCTATAAATAACAAACGCTATTTTACTGGTCAGGGAACGTGACATGGACAGTTGGAATATAACTCAGGTTCATTAGTAAGTTCGGCTTGGCTGACAACAAGCGACCCCAAATGTAATAAATCAAAGCACTTCCGGTGGGTCGATTGTCTCTGAGTATAGGCAGGGAAAATCGTCATGGACTGCGACTTAAACTGTTCCGTTAAACCGTAAGCAAAACATGTGTAGATCCTGATCCGACGCTGCGTTTTGCAGTGTCTGGCCTTAAATTCATGTTCTGTAAGCAAATAGTGTAGACCCTGATCAGACGCCGCATTCTGCATTGTTTGCTAATCCCACCCCATTATTTCAGCCAAGATTCTATATATGACCCTATTACGCAACACGCTGACCTCACTGAGATGAAATAAACGCTGCTATTTTCTATAAATAAATTACCTTGATTTTCTACAAATCTGTTATAGTCACGTGGACTTTAGCCTGAAGAGCTACTTGCGCCTTATAACTTTGGGTCGATTAATTAAGAAATAGATCAGCTCTAACTTAGATTTGTTGAATAATAAACTCACTGTTTGGAGGTCAGTTATAAAGTAGATCAAATCACGAGCGCGTAGCGCGTGTGATTTGTCTACTTACAACTGACCGACAAACTGTGATTTATTATTCAACAAATCACAAACTAGAGCTGATCTATTTCGATTCTAACATACTGAAAGTCGGCAATAATGCTGTTCATTACGAGAACACATCCGTGTGACATAGTGCATTTTTTCAAACCTCAAAAAGGTCATTTTTCTGATGAAAATTTGTAATATTTTCTTTATACTCCAAACATAGGTTTTTGGTCCTCGTTAGAACCGCCTCATCCTCATTGAGGCGGTTCTAACGAGTATCCACAACCTATGTCTTGGAGCGGAAATAAGGAAAATAATGTATACCCCCGTAAACCCCAGTTTCTCTATATAAAGTGGGGTTTAGGGGGTCTTTATTTCACGGACTTGTTCACGTGATGTGTTTCCTTCAAAATCTCACAACTTTTCGCCGTTGTTAGAAGAAATCCCGCTAAAATTATCGACTAAAACACATGCATTTATATACTTTTCTAACGTTTTTGATGCGAGAAAATGACGTTACACCGTCTAACGTCAAGTAAATCGACTCGGGACGTCATCAATTGGCAGTTTTTAATGACGTCACTCGTCACGCTCGTCCGAGCTGTGATTTGTTACAGAATAAAACACAGTTATTTTCCATTGCCTACATAGGCGCGCTGTGTTAGAATAAACAATCGATCCAAAAAGTGAAAGTATTTTAATGAACGAAGTTGTTCTTTATAAACTCTTTGAAAACATCACGAAAACACGCCTATATAATATTGATCTTCTTGAACCCCACTTTTACATATAGTAAAACTGGGGTTTACAGGGGTAAACCTTATCTTTCTTATATCTGCTCTAAAATATAGATTGTGGGTTCTCGTTAGAACTGCCTCACAACGAGGCGATTCTAACGAGTACCCACAATCTATATTTTAGAGCAGAAATAAGAAAAATATAATAATTTTTCATCTGAAATTTTCAATTTTACGGCGACAAAAGGTGGTCTTTCAAGGTATAGGAAATTTCCATTGGTTTCTGCCCACGCTTGGATTTTGATGAAATGATGCACAATAATTGCCTTGGGTATAACCATTATAATTACGATGCATTCACTTTTAAATTTTATTTCCGTAGTAAATTTATTACATATTTTATGAAGTCTCTATCACAACAGAGAGTACTCTCATATAAACTTGTCTACAGTATTTAGAGTTTCATATATCTAATGCTGCTATGTTTTATGAATTAAAGCCATAATTGGTGAGTTAGTTGATACTATGAATGACCTCATATGTCTAGTAATAGTGGCTGGGCATTCAGTTTTCTATGATGGTGTCCCCATATTTCAGCTCCTATTTTTGTATTCGTTAAAATTTTATATGCATTTTTACCATGTTCCAATTTTTGTCAAGACACCATTTTAGGATAAAAACTGCCCACATATCTTAGGACTATGTTGATGAATTTCGATGGAAATTGAGGACCGGTAACATTGTGTTTTAACATACTGAATACTGATAGTCCTGATTCAGCAAAATGTGAAATTATATGCTTATCATGTTTTGGTCATGCTGTTTAATAATAATTTACTATTGCTTTCAATTTGGATGGCTATAGTATAGTATGGTTTGTGTGAATAGGTCAGAGCATAATTATAAGTATTATTTCAAAACATTCATTTCAGTAAATTTCCCCCCTATGGAGCAAACTATTTTGTCTACAGAACTATACCGCAAAGGCATCAAACGCACCCATGTAATCATGTGAACAGTTTTCTTTCTGTCTTTCTTGTCTAATTTGGTAATGGTGCTAAGGTGATGTTTAGATTTAACATTCAAATCAACAACATAACAGTCACTTTAGATGTTGCTTCAGATTTTGTGATATTTCTTATCCGACTCAAGATAAATGACTCTCAAGTCAAACTGTTGTTTGTTTATTTAACCCTAACTGTCCATTTAAAAAGAAAGGTTTACTCTAGGGAAAGTCAATAACACTTGAGATTACTTTTCCTGGACATTAAGTTTTCAGAATGTGTATCTGCATAGGCACTAGCCAATCTATCTTCTTTGTATAGCCCCTATGAATGAAATCAAACGGCTTCCTGAAGCTGTATTCCAAAGCCATTTAAATTTGCTTTTAGAATTCACATGGTCGTACATTTGTCAGTGTTCCAAACCTTATGTGATCATGATTGTGTTGTCTGTATATATGTATAGATCTTTCACTTTATTTACCTATCTCAGCAGTTGTTGCAGTTATTACAAAGCACATTATGTAAGATATCAAGAAGCATTTAGACTGTTAATAATAATTATTCAATCTGTGAGTAGTAATCGCATTACTCATAGGATTTTAAATTATTTTCAGTAAATACATTGTGATGCTTTTTTCTGTCCAAACACTGCAAAGTAGAAGTAAAACAAAGATCAGGAATCGATACAATTAACTTACTCCACCCATCAAAGACACCAAAGGGAAAGAAACACAAACATTTTGCAACCAGACCATAGTGGAAACCTAAACACAGGAAGGCCTTAAGGACAGTTACTTTCCCACAAAATGGCCATATGGCCATCCAAAATAAAAAGACACAAGTGATACACACAGTAAGTAACAAACAACAACATAAATAAACCGCCACAGAAGAACCGCTCTTTCAAAGCTGAGAGATACATTGCACAGAAATGTACTGGTAATTATTAATAAACAAAAAGCAAGCAAGAACAGTGCTTAAAAACAGTGAACTTGCATTCAGCAGAAACATTCAAGAAGTGGTTGAAAGTTTTACAACTAGAAAAAAATATTAAAAGCTCGCTTCCGATATATTAACCACTATATTGACAAAGTAAATAGAAAAAATAAGACACTAAAGAAACGTCAACAATTACAATACCAATGCAGAAAAGAGACATATTTATGCATGTGTACTATAAGGAAGGGAGCTGTTTCTCTCCCTGTCTAATAGCAAAATTTCTCTAGGTTAAGGGAAGCTTTGTTTACACTAAATATTCTGCGCCTCTTCCATCAATGATATCTTTTGCAATAGAAACTCAATATCAGTTACATTTTGATTTTTGGAAATACTAACCAATAATTACTGTAACTTTTTTGTTAGGATAATAATCCAGCGTTCGTAAAGACATAGTATATCTAAGGCTTAATCTGGCCATGGATTTATCAACAACTATTTTTACTAGTAACAACAAACCACTGACCATTGCGTCCTTGCATACCAGCTTGGTATGGAAATGAAATAATGGATCTCCTTGCCCTACACCTATATGAGTAGCATGACTTATGCAAAGTCATTAAATAAAGTTGCACATGTTCACAATAATTTTGCTGCTAATAAAAAAGAAATATATGTTGTTAAGCCTAATTTGTTGATTAGAATATCTTCTGATTTAGTGTTTTACTATCTACTATTTTGGATAGATCATAGTGTATAAATGAAAGGAAAATATCAGAATTTCATGATATTTTAATAGTTTCTCAGCTAGATCAGCTCAATATGTATTCATTTTGGTTTGTATAATCTCATTTTTATTACGTAAGTGTTACGAATTGCCTTTTTGTAAGGTTCTTGGATGATTTCAATAAAATAGTAAATTTTGCAGAAACGACTTACATCCATTAAAGGTGTAAAACTACAGTGTTACCGGTTTCGGATTTTCATGAAATTTGGCATAGCTAAAGAAAATACATATGGCAAGTTTTCCTAGCAAAATGAAATCTTGACAAAGACTAGAACATATTTATCTTAGGGACTGAATTTTGATAATTTTTGAAAATTTTAATTAAAAAATGAGATTTTTGGTAATTATTTTATCAGAAAATGTTAACTTTAATTAATTCAAAAGGTTTTTTAGTATCAAAGGAATGCCTATGGAGTTCTGCATTCAATTCAGTTCACAGATCTTGAAACTAAATAAAACATAAGATTTAAGACACACTTTTTTAGAGACAGACACCAGCTCATGGAGGGAGTCAGTTAGAGTGGCCTCCTGAGTCCTACTTTGAATTATATAATTTATTAAATACATTTTTATAGGTTGTATATGCTGAGTTATTAATATACAAAGTTTAAAGAAAAAACATGCATGGGCACAAATGAAAGACCCCCTTTACAATGTTTTGTAGGCGTGTTCTCATAATGAAAAACTTTTGCCGAAAAAAAAAAAAAATAGTGTAATATATATATAGAGGATCTTACATGAGTGTTCATGTATTATTGAATTTATTAAACGAGTTGAGGAAAAGGGATAAAATGCGAGGCTTTGCCGAGCATTTTATCCCTTTTCATCAACGAGTTTAATAAATTCAATAATACATGGACACGAATGTTAGATTCTATTTATCATATGACATTTAAAGTGCATTTTATTCACGATTGTTTGCAAAAATGTCAATATTCCGCCATTAGTAAACGCGACGTCGTTAAGGACGTCGTACATGTTACGTTATGGGACGTATCTAGCTAATTTGCATATTTAATCCACTAGTGGATTATCGAAAATATTACATGGCGTTATTACACTCTCAGACGCGACGTCATATGATAAAGTAAATAAATGAATCCAAAAGATCATACGGTTACGCAATAGTTTTGTAAATTTAACCAAAAATCTGCAGACATTGTGTCTTGTTTAAACGACACACATTGCCTTTGCGCGCACACGTAGCTTAACGCTCTGTCAAAGCACGTTTCCGATATTACCGCGCCACAGAGGCGTAAAAACAACATTGTCGCCCGAATAAAAATTTCTCGGCGCGTTACATTCTGTACGAAATCTCCATTTTAACTTTGGTTATTGTTTTCGAGACTTAGACTCCACGGCAGTAGCAGTGCGCAATTATTCGGACCATTCAAACCAGGAAAGCCTGAGAAGCTGAGAATCTATCTGAAATTTCTGAAAACTTATTTACATAAATATAGCAAAGATAATAACATGTAGTTTGGTTGTTTTCCTGGGTTTAAAGGGTTGGTTGCATGTTATTGTATACACTTGCAAATTAGGTACCGCAAAAGTAGGCCCGGTCTATAAACGGCCACTAGACGTAGACACTACCGATTATAGCGTACATTTATTCGACCCCTTAGAATGGCTGATTGCGGTATATTGTATGTTTGAATGACTGGGGCGGTAAAGTCTTTCCATATAATTTTCGTTGACATTCAAGGCGAACGGGAACACCTGGTAGATTTTTCCCCGCAAATATTCAAACGGAGACAACTTTCGGGACTTCCTTTTCGCTTTTCTATTAGCTCTGTCCCCGCAGAAAAAGGGGTCTGCTCTTAAAGGAAAGAATTTGCTCCTTAGGAGCAAATTCTTTCCTTTAAGAGTTGACCCCTATTGAAATGGGAGACAAAATACTTTTGCAGGAGTTGCCTCCCCTGAAGGTGTGCCCGTTCCCCTTAAAAATGTTCTTCGCTTCCTGGTAAAATTATAATACGATATCCTGGTATTTGATAGTAGGTATCGTAATTCATATTCATAATACATTCAAGAAAGTATTAAAGATATTGCGATTTCGAAACAATAATTATAGATTTTGTTTGATAAGCTATTCAATAAATTTGAATATTCAACGCTTCAGGGGAGTTTCATTATTGCTTGAGCTAAAGGAAAATACTGGGGGTTTCCCCTAGCAAAAATATGGCCCTGAGGTGATTTTTATGCCCTGCTGAATCAAAATACGTAATTTATCTTTCCCAAATTCCTAAAAAAATATCCCATAAAATTTTACAATAAAATAATCAGTGCATTTACCGTTACTTTTCAGGGTAGTAATGGGATTTTTTGGTCGGTTGTTTATAAGTCGACCCAAAGTTATAAAGCGCAATAGCTTTTCAAAGCTTAAGCCCACGTGACTATCATTGAATTGTTGGAAATCAAGGTAACGGTTATTTATAGAATAAAGCCTCGAAATTCTTATCGCTGTGAGGTCAGTTGCGTAAGAGGGTTATCTATAGACTCTGGACTGGAACTTGTTTTTGGTTTGGGTTTGGCAGACAGTGGCGGCGTCTGATCAGGGTCTACACTGTTTACAGTAAAGTTACGCAAAAACTTACGAATTTCGTAAGAAGATTCTTATGAAAAGAACGTTAGTGAAACGCAAAATTTGAGTTACGAATTCGTAAGATCGAACTTACGAAAATCTTAGACTTACGAAGTTTAGTGAAACGGCCGCCAGGAATTTAAGGGTAAAACGAAACAGACCAAAGTTCTCTTCTAGCCTACACACGGAGAAAATCGACCAACCGAATACTGACAGTGCTTTGATTGCCGAAGCAGGGTTGGGACGACACACGACTACTCTTCCCCTAGTTACATACCTTGCCCTTTTCGATAAAAGTTGCTAAAGAATCCGAGCAATATTGCTGATGTCCACGTGACAGCCACTGTCAAATAAAGCTTAACCGCGCCCACAGTGATTGTACGAACTCCAGATAACGAATATTTATAGTCGCGCAGTTTTATCGCTGTGACGTCAGATGGGTATATGTAAAACCTGAACTAGGCTCATGTTCTGGGTTTGGACTCGAACGGAAATATGTATATCTAAGGGGAATGGGAACACTTTTAGGGGAGGCAAATCCTGCAAAAGTATTTTGTCTCCCATGTCAATAGGGGTCAACTCTTAAAGGAAAGAATTTGCTCCTGAGGAGCAAATTCTTTCCTTTATGAGTTGACCCCTCTTTCAGTTGGAGAGGGCTTATAGTAAAGCGAACAGGAAGTCCCGAATGTTGTCTCCCTTTGAAAAATGGCGGAAAAATGTGCCAGGTGTTCCCATTCTCCTTAAGATGTGATTTAATATTGAATTGGTAAAGCGCTGCTTTAAATAACCATTACATGCTTTTGTACATGGTCTGCGATAAAAGTCACGTGGAAAAGTTCTGCTGTTAGAAACTTTGAGTCGATTGATAAAGAATCAACTAAAATGTGTGTGTTTAGGGTTTCCCGGCACTTTCAGTTTTTGGGTAACCTAGAAATTATTAACATGTTTTCTGAAAAACATTTTTGTAGAACGCTTTGGCTCTTGGCTCTAAATTTGTTATAGCTCGGGATAAGAACATATAGAAAATATCCACAGAAACTTCTTAAAATAAAAATGGTCTTGTTACGTACAAAAGCTCAGTGTAATGTATGAATACGCATGCAAAATTTTACATATTTCAGGTTTGAAAGTTCACAAGACTTGTATAGATGCTAATTTCGTTTTCATATTTCAGGTTTGAAAATTCACAAGACTTGTATAGATGCTAATTTCGTTTTCATATTTCAGGTTTAAAAGTTCACGAGACTTGTAGATGCTAATTTCGTTTTCATATTTCAGGTTTGAAAGTTCACAAGACTTGTAGATGCTAATTTCGTTTTCATATTTCAGGTTTAAAAGTTCACAAGACTTGTAGATGCTAATTTCGTTTACATATTTCAGGGTTGAAAGTTCACAAGACTTATAGATGCTAATTTCGTTTTCATATTTCAGGGTTGAAAGTTCACAAGACTTGTAGATGCTAATTTCGTTTACATATTTCAGGGTTGAAAGTTCACAAGACTTGTAGATGCTAATTTCGTTTACATATTTCAGGGTTGAAAGTTCACGAGACTTGTAGATAGATGCTAATTTCGTTTTCATATTTCAGGTTTGAAAGTTCACAAGACTTGTAGATGCTAATTTCGTTTACATATTTCAGGGTTGAAAGTTCACAAGACTTGTAGATGCTAATTTCGTTTTCATATTTCAGGTTTAAAAATTCACGAGACTTGTAGATAGATGCTAATTTCGTTTTCATATTTCAGGTTTGAAAGTTCACAAGACTTGTAGATCTGACACGAAGGCCACCGAAATTGCATACAACCTTGCTAAAAATATAGAAAGTGATACGAAAGACACAGTTGGTGAGTTATAATCCTTACGAAAACTCGCCTATACAAATGCATTGTAAATTTTACCATCGGAAAAAATACACGAAAATTTTAAGATGAGAAATTGTGATATTTTTCTTATTTCTGCTCAAAATATAGATTGTAGGTACTCGTAGAACCGCCTCAATGAGATTTACACCTGTAAACCACAGTTTTACTTAATAAAAGTGGGGTTCAAGGCGGTCAAAATTATATAGGTATGTTTTCGTGATGAGCGTCTGTGAGGCCAACATTTGTGGTTTGTTTGCCCTGTATTATCGGAGGCTGAAGGATCCGGACTACTCAGCAACTTTATTTGGTTTCAAGAAAACAAGTTTTATTCCGGATATCTAGCTTATTATGAAATCGGGTTTCTGCAACGTATTCACAAGGCCGCCTTTTTGTGCTTAGATGCCCAGATGTCGTAACAACAACAACAACAACATACATTTTTGTTCTTTGGTACGAATAACAGTTAAACCCTTTTCTGGAGGCGTCGCTTCAATTTCATAAACTTAATATATCTGATGCATTTCAATTTTGAGAGGTTTAAATGACGAAATAAAAAAGAGAAGGATTTCAGTACGGAACCCTGGAAGGGACATGCAATTTATTTTAATATGGTGTGCGAAGAAGATAAAACTTAATATCTTGTGTGCTTGGATCTTGTGCAGACAACATAATATCTTGTGCGCACAAGCTATTTATGTTATGCGCACAAGATACTATCTGGTTCGCACAACTTAATATCTTGTTCGCACGACATATTATCTTGTTAGCACAATTTAATCAGACGCATAAGCTATTATGTTGTTTGGTTTTGTTTGATTTGAGGTTTAACGTCCCCGTCAACACAGTATAGGTCATTTTGGAGACATTGCTTCCAACTTCCGACACCGAGATGAAACCTCTCAAACCCTGTCGCCCAATGAAACCAATAGGGTTTATAAGCATGGACGGCCCTACTCGCACCGCTTTGCCTGGGCAGGTTTAGATCCTCTAAGCAGTTTACCGGTACTCGGGTGCGGCCAGTTTCAGCTCTGCGTGGAAGTATCATGCAGCCCATCTATTTCTTCAAGCCCCAATGGGCGGGGGCCAGATATTATGTTGTATGTTGTGCAAACAAGATAATATGTTGTGCGAATAAGATAATATCTTGTTCGCACAACTTAATATCGTGTTCGCACAACATGTTAAAAAAAAGAAAATGCGTGTCCCTTCCCGGATTCCGTATTTCTGTACATGTAATTGTGTAAACGAAATTAAAAAAGCAGAGCGAGCAACAGAAAAAAATGTACAGACTTTATCTTTTGATTATTCGACATGCAACATTTGTGTCCTGCGTATGGTTTTGTCTGACCAAATGGGACCCGAGTAATTGCCTTTTATTGTCCAAGGTTTAGTATTCCTTCCTCTGATATTTAAGGATTTTTACAATTCCAAAAACCTTAAGATGTGATAAAAAGCATTACGATAACACACCCGTGCGGCATACCTCACGAACCCAAGCCTATATAACTTTGACCCCTTGAACCCCTTATTTATATAGTAAAGCTGGGGTTTACAGGGATATACCTTATTTTTCTTATTTCTGCTCATCGAGGCGGTTCTAACGAGTACCCATAGTCTATATTTTTTAGTAGAAAGAAAAAATATCACAGTTTTTTATCTAATTTTTTTTTTCGGCGGTAAACTTTACAATGTATTTGTATAGGCATGTTTTCATAATGTAGTGCATTTTTTCACATCTCAAAAATTGCTGTTCTCCTGATAATAAATCTGTGATAGATTCTTATTTATACTGCAAACATAGATTGCGGGTGCTCGTTAGAAGCGCCTCGTTGAGGCGGTTCTAACGAGTACCCACAACCTATATATTGGAATAGAAATAAGAAACATAATGTATACCGTGCCCCCGTAAACCCCATTTTTCTCTATAGAAAATGGGGTTTAGAGGGGTCTGCATTTCACTTGTTCACGTGATGGGATGATAGGTACAATAGTTATGTAAATACAAATACATCACAAATACACACACAAAAACTGTATCTGAATACAGAAAGATTAATCAGAACATATCTTTTACATTTTGCCAATTTCTGGTGAATGGTCACGGTTAGCAGTTCATATTTGTATCTTTCTTTCTAATATTAAAGGAGAGACACTTTTTGTAGGTTCTCTTATCTTCTGGATTAATCAGGAGTGACACACATTTCAACTGAAACCAAGTTAAATTATCAACAGCCTGCAATGTTTTGAATATAATTTTTTTAGTTCCTTCAGGGCTTTGATTTAAATGTGGCCTCTTGACATATGCGATCAGCGACAAATGCCTATGCAGTTCAATCAGCGCTTTCCTTTTCCTCTCTACGCATTCTCTGGGGTCCACAGACAACAGGGTAATCTGAGATGACTGCACAATCTGATCAGAATCTTTGCTGGGCGCACAAGTCATGCCAACCCGCCTCGGTAGCTCGGGCTGCGCGTCTGACTGGTGATCAGGAGGACGCGATTTCGATACCTGCCGGATATTGTTCATGTAATCTTTTCTACGGCCAGTCTTCCCTTCCGCTGATTCAAGAAGGGCAGCTAAAGAATGTGCACTGTATTGGTACTTATAAGCCTGCCCAGGAAAAAATGTGAATAGGTAAACTGACCGGATCAAAATTGACCTAAATAGTGTTGACTGCATGGGTCGTTAAAACTCAAATACAAACAAAACAAGTCATGCCAAATGACACAATTTTGTTTGTTGTAGACATGAGAACTTCTGATAAATTTTTTATACATGCTCTGGTTAAACATTTTATACTCTAATCAAGTTATATTTTTACACGTTTTTTTTTTGTCTTTTCTCGGTTGGGTTTTGGAACAAAAGGCTCGAGTAAAGGGCTGTCACATAGTTTGGCTTAAAGAAACCTTCCGTTATCATATTCAAACTTTGGCAAGTCTAAGCCGCTTAAGGTTAGGGTGGAAAATTACAACCTAACAAAGTATTTTGCATTACGATAATCCATCCATGCAACATAGTGCATTCTTTCAAAGCTCCAAAATGGTTACTTTTCTGATGAAAATCTGCGATAATTTTTGTTATTCAAACGGCAAATATAGGTTGTGGGTGCTCGTTAGAACCGCCTCAATCGTTAGAACCGCCTCATTGAGGCGGTTCTAACGAGTACCCACAACCTATCTCTTAGAACAGAAATAAGAAAAATAATGTATGCCCCTGTTAACCCAAGTTTCCTCTATATAAAGTTAGGTTTAGAGGGGTGTATATTACACGGACTTGTTACCGTGATGGCCGTATCAGTTTGGTTTTGGTTTTTATACAGCAATACTCGGTCCTCAGTATAGTTCTGAAGCCATCCCGATGTCTCGTCTACTCAGCAGCCTACCGGACCAGTTCCGCCTGTTACAGATCAGTCATTCGACCTCTGCACCATCCCTAGGAGATCATGAGCTATACAGCAATTTCTTCCGAACGATTCCGTCTGACGACCTGCAAGTTAAGGTAAGCAACTTGTGTAAAATTACGGTTTAACTTGAATGGTTCGAACACGACATGCCCAACAAACCAACTAAGGTCATATAGAGACGGGATCTCGGTTTATTTCACTCATATCAAGCCAGTCGTTAATCTGAGATGGGCGAAAATCGGGGAACCCGGCGAAAAACCACCTGGCCTTCCGTTGCAGAACTTGGCGTCTCGCGTGTGACCCGAACCAGGCTCGAACCGCAGCGATGTGAGACATTATGATTAAGAGTCAGCGCTCTTACCCTCCAGGCCGCAATGAGAAGTAGTATAACAGGTCATATAATAAAGGGCCATTCGCCTCAATTTATTGTTTGAATTGAGGTTTTACGTCCCCGTCAACACTATTTTCTCCAAGAAACAAATGCTGTGAACATTGTTTAGAATCGCAGAGGCACAAAATGTGTTACTTGGAGGAAAGATTCAATAATATTTAGTATCTACATTAACTCCTCCGGCCCCGCCCATGGGGGTTTGCAGAAGTAGATGGGCTGCATGATGCTTTCACGAAGAGCTGAAGCCGACCGCACACGTGTACTGATAAACTGCTTATAGGATCTAAGCCTGCCCAGGCAAAGCGGTCTGAGTCTGACCGTCCATGTTTTAAACATTATTGGTTTAATTGGGCGACAGGGTTTGAGATGTCATTTCATCTCAATATCGGGTAAAAGTCCCACAAAATTGGAAGCAACGTCTCCATAATGCCCTATACAATGTTGACGGGGACGTTACACCTCAAGTTAAACAAAACATTAACCAAGGTTATCTGTCGTATATAGATGTATGTGGGTTTTCTTATTCCTTGGTTCAAGGCGGCGTCCTGCATTACATGTCCTTATTCATTTGTTGATTTCACAAACTTGTTTTGAAACCTCAAATCATGGTGCGACATTATCACATTACGACAGTCAAAATACCCTATATTTATCCGGGACACGAAAAAATATACAAACTATGCGATCAGCAGAAAGTAATGATACTATGCCTGTTGTTCATACCCACAACAACGTGGCCTATAGAATGCGACAAAGTGAGTCATATCGACCCAATTGTTCAAAGCCCGGTTACATGTAGATGAAGTCAAAATATCAATTTTACTAGCAAGTACAATATCTCATATGTACAGTGGCATTATGAGGGCAGCTATAATAGTCGCAGATAACACCCCAGTTACAGAGAAGGTCGGTCCTCAAACGGTCATTTTATATTAAATTTCTCGCTGTTTTGATCGGTTGTCATGCGTTATTTTATATCTGGTTTCCTGTGTAAACGGCCATCGGTGATTAAGAGCTTGCATATCTCGTGCTATAGGTTGCTGTCGGTTCTTTTATTTAAACCCACCGATGACGCGATGGCGGCAACCGACTGATCACAGATTGGGTCCCTATTAACCACAGATCAAAACCGACGAAATCCCACATTTTAATTCTCATCTTTTTTCAATCGGTCGCATTTTTTTCAGCAAAACATGAGTTTTTGCTGTACTGAATTCTTAAGGAATAGATCAGCGATTGAGTTACAATTCAATGTTTTGAGGTCAGTTTTAAAGTAGATCAAATCACGAGTGCGTAGCGCGAGTGATTTGTCTACTTACAACTGACCGACGTTACACCATCTTATGTCAAGGCAACAATGAATGACGCCATGAAGGTTGATAAAAAGGCGACTCTTCGCGTCGCGTTCTTCCACCCAGTGATTTATCACCCAATATATCACTGGATTTTACTGTTGGCTCAAGAAATAGATCAGCTCGGGCAATGATTTATTGAGTAATATATCACTGTTTGGAGGTCAGTTGTAAGGTAGATCAAATCACGAGCGCGTAGCGCGAGTGATTTATCAATTAAAACTGACGGACAGGCTGTGATATGTTACTCAACAAATCACGCAATAGAGCTGATATATTTCGATTCGAACACATTCGAAGGTCGAGTGTTTTGGATTTTACATCCCACCAACAGCTAAGGTCATACGGAGACGGGACCTCGGTTTAAAGACTCATCCGAAAGTCTGGAGAAGCCCGGGATCGATCCTGCGATCCCTGGTTTACAAGGCGAGTAGCATAATTACTACACCACGGAGGCTTCTTCACTGAAAGTCGACTAAATGCTGTTATTTCCTTCATATTCTCTTAACATTCAGCCATTGTTTGAAGAAATCTCGACAACCTGTTTGACTGTAACACATGCAGTTACCTGTCTTTCTAACGTACTTGATGCGTGAGAAAGGCGTTACTCCGTCTAACGCCAAGTAAACGATCGATGACGTCGCAAAACTTCATAAAACGGCGGCTCTTCGCGTCACGCTTTTTCGCCTAGTGGTTTGTCACTCAATATACGACTGGATTTAACCATCGGCTATATAGGCGACCAGTGTTAGAACATATTATAGACAGCCAGTGTTAGATTCTAAGTTTTAGCATAACGTAAACTGGCGACTTCGTAAGCTTTGATTAACTGGACCGTGACCAATTTATTGCGATAACTCACACTTGAGGCATAATGTGATATTTTCATACCCGTCAAAAATGCCATTTTTCTGATGAAAAATCATTATGAAAACAAGCCTATACAAATACATTGCCACCTTTATCGCCGAAAAAATGAAAATTTTATGATGAAAAATTGTGATATTTTTCTTATTTCTGCTCAAAATATAGATTGTGGGCACTCTATATTTTAGAGCAGAAATAAGAAAAAAAGGTATACCCCCCACTGAAACCCCAGTTTTACTGTATAAAAGTGGGGTTCAAGGGGGGTCAACATTATATAGGCGTGTTTTCGTGATGTGTGATATTTTTCTTATTTGCATTCCAAACATAGGTTGAGTGTGCTTGTTAGAACCGCCTTATTGAGATGGTTCTTACGAGTACCCACAACCTATGACTTGGAGCATAAACAAAATAATATGCACCCCCGAAAACCTCGATTTTCTCTCTATAAAGTAAGGTTTATAGGCCAGCTGACCATTACACGGACTTTGTCACGTGGTGTACATGTAAGTGGCATGGCCGTACAGGCTAATTAAGAAATGAAATTTTTTTTTTTTTGCTGTTCATGAAAGTATGAACGAATTGGGTCGCGTGCAAAGTAAATGAACTAAACTTTGCTAGCGACCCGCTGTCGTTCATACTTTCATGGAAAGCTGAAAAAAAGTTTACTTTCTTTGTCCCTCACTAGTCACTGGGCGACCAGAATGCTTATAAGGCAAACTTTTAAAGCTGAAAAACATTTACACGCTATTTTTTCTACAAAGAGCGAGACAGCGTTGACGTCAACAACACATGTAGAGAACCGTGGTTTAGACTGTCGTCACTGAAAATCATGAGTTTGTTTGTTTGATTTGAGGTTTAACGTCCCCGTCAACACTGTAAAGGTAATTTTGGAGACGTTGCTTCCAATTTTGTGGGAT
Source organism: Lucinisca nassula (assembly GCA_963580285.1). Classification (NCBI taxonomy): domain Eukaryota; kingdom Metazoa; phylum Mollusca; class Bivalvia; order Lucinida; family Lucinidae; genus Lucinisca; species Lucinisca nassula. Next base: position 98,434,730 of record OY757014.1, read on the forward strand.
TTTTACCCGACATTGAGATGAAATGACATCTCAAGCCCTGTCGCCCAATGAAACCAATAGGGTTTATTAGCATGGACGGTCCGCCTCGCAATGCGGTTCCTGGACAGGCTTAGATCCTCTAAGCGGTTTACCAGTACTAGTGTGCGGGCCGGATTCAGCTCTGCGTGGAAGCATCATGCAGCCCATATATTTCTTCAAGCCCCTATGGGCGGGGGCCATTGAAAATCATGAGACTCAATGTGTTCATGGAAGTATGAACCACATTGTTTTCAATAGGTTAACATTTGACTTTACACTAGAAATGTAAATATTTCATATTGAATCCACGGAACGCGGGTCTTCATTTCATGTGAGATGTAAGGTTTCACAATTGCTGTAATCAAATTCATGCATGAGAAACGGCCCTGAGTCGTAGTATACCAAAGGTTTGGATAAACCCTTTTTGTACCAAATGGAATCTTCTTCCTCATATATACCAGGAGATTAATTCAAAATTTAGGGGTGTCAGGTTGTGTTTTCATCAAAATGTATTTGGAAACTAGCTGAACTTTTAGCAAACAGTGGAGGCCCTGATCAGACGCCGCGTTCTGCGGCGTCTGATCTGGGCCTGCACTGTTTGCCAGGCTACCCGTTTTGGGGTTTTGTACCAAATAGAATCTTCCTCCTTATATATACCAGGAGTCCATTTCAAGATTTAGGGGTGTCAGGTTGTGTTTACATCAAAATTTATTTTGGAAACTAGCTGAACTTTTAGCAAACAGTGGAGGTCCTGATCAGGCGCCGCGTTCTGCGGCGTCTGATCTGGGCCTGCACTGTTTGCCAGGCTACCCGTTACCAGGCTACCCGTTTTGGGGTTTCTGGCACTAAATGGGTTAATGCAAAATGTACACACCAGTGGCGTAGACACAGAATGAATGAGAACAACTAGGCTAAAATAAGAAAGCAAAACAGGTCTTTTCTGAAAGGAATTGTTTGCAACGTCCGCGTTGCGGCCGTTTTCAGCTATGCATGGAAGCAGCCCAATCTATTTCTCTAAGCCCCGATGTGCGGGGGCAAAATTGAAAGAAAAAAATCTTTCCCTTAAGGGGAATGGGAACGCCTTCAGGGGTGGCAACTCCTGCAAAATTATTTTTGTCTCCCACGTTAATAGGGGTCAACTCTTAAAGAGAAAGAATTTGCTCCTGAGGAGCAATTTCTTTCCTATACGAGTTGACCTCTTTTTCATCGGGACAGAGCTTGTAGAAAAGCGAATAGGAAGTCCCGAAAGTTCTCTCCCTTTAAAAAATGGCGGAAAAATCTGCCAGGTGTTCCCATTCCCCCAACAGAAGCTCCAGTAATCAAAACGTTCTTTGAAACAGAGGGTGATGTCGTTATTACACACACTCTCACAACGCAGAAATGCCTACGCAAAAGCATAGATGAAAGCTACCAGCGTCCAGTTGTTCAAAGCATCTTTAGCTTAACGAGCTCGTTACTAGTCATATTGTGTGCAATATCAAGTGCAATATCTAACAACTTTGATATTTTTGCTAAAAAAAGTGTGAGCAGCTTTTTTAGCAAAAGCTGCTCACATTTTTTTTCAGCAAAATATATTAGCACATTTGTCATATATAATGATCAAAGTTTTAACGATTCGTTAATTAATGATGCCGTTAGTTTTGAACAACTGGCCCCAGGTCTATATGGCGCAAAAGCTGACCAGTGCTCACTGAAACTTTGCATAGAATACTGTCGGTCGAGGTTAGATATGGTAGCTCAGTGGTTAGTGCACTTTCCATTCATGTTAGAGGCCCCCGGTTTGATTCCCGGCAGCGGTAATAAAATTGCGGTGTCCGACACGCTCCACTGGCATCATTTGCAGGGATGAATGACACAAGTGCACCGTCCTTCGGATCGGGACTTTAACTGAAGGTTCCCTGTGCAGGGAGAACCACCCCCCTGTGCAGGTTAAAGATCCCTGCCGTAATTACATGATTACTATGTAGGCTTTCATCCTGCAAACACCTGGAGTGTATAGTTTATACGAATTTATTTTAGTTCGATTGCGATGGAAGCTTCAAGCTTATTTAAACGCTCTCGAACACTCATTCCGGTTCGCCCCCGCCCATAGGGGCTTGAAGAAGTTTATGGGCTGCATGATGCTTCCACGCAGAGCTGAATCCGGCCCGCACACTAGTACTGGTAAACCACTTAGAGGATCTAAGCCTGTCCAGGAACCCTGGTGCGAGGCAGACCGTCCATGCTAATAAACCCTATTGGTTTCATTGGGCGACAGGGCTTGAGATGTCATTTCATCTCAATGTAGGGTAAAAGTCCCACAAAATTGGAAGCAACGTCTCCAAAATGACCTTTACAGTGTTGACGGGGACGTTAAACCTCAATTCAAACAAACAAACAAAACACTCATTCCGGATGTTTTCACGCGTGCGAGAGAGAGGCAGTGACTATTACACCACTGCTACCCATTTACACCTGGGTAGAGTGAGGCAGTGTCATAACGTGTAATGTACAACTGCGAGTAATGGTCAAATGTGACCGATCGCAGTATCAGTAGAAAGAAAGAAAGAAAGGAAAGAAAAGATCATATTTATTTTTTGGACCCTATCATGTTCTAACTCTTTGCTCTATAGAGCCGATTCTGAGCACTGACAACTCTGATTGGTCGATTGTCTCCAAGTGCAGGATGGGAAACTGGCCCTAAACTGGGCTTTAAACTGTTTCGTTTTACCCTATAATCCATATATGCATAGCGGCGCTTTTGGAGGACATTGGCAAACCATGCAGACCCAGAACAGACACCGCAAAACGCGGCGTCTGATCTGAGTCCATACTGTTTGCTGAAAGTACATATATTTTTGCAAAATTTATCACAAACAAAACAAAACAAATCTGGCATCCCTAGAATTGGAAATTGACCACTCCAAACTTATTAGGTGGGCGATTCCATTGCTATATATGGGTTTAGCAAACTGTATATCCTCTGATCTGTCGGGCGCATGGCATTTATACAACGTCGCTTCAACGTCGATGCAACGTCATGACGCTGCATCGACGCTGAGGCGACGTTGTATGAACGTCATGTGCCCGCAGGTAACCAAGCATCTGACGTCACATGAGGAAGAGCAGCATAGCTATAAATAACCGTTACCTGGAATTTGTACATGGTCAGCGATAGTAGTTAGTTACTATGTATCGATCGATAAATATTCGACCCAGGGCAAGGTGGAGCCATCGTTTGCATCGACCTTTGGAATAATCTATCAACAGAAGTCACTCCATTATGCGGATTCGACCGTAACACAAACAGAGCTTTGGTGTCTATGGCAATTTTGTCCGCTTGCAAAGACCATGCGAAAGGCATTCTACCGAAATTCTTCTGGACTCAGCGAATTTGACATAAATTGACAACACCTGAACTGCTCCGCGCTGCCAATCTGCAATCTGTTAACCCACATCTAATTATATTTGAAGCTTCACAAGTACTACCTTTTGTAGTACACAAAATGATGGAAATTCGTATCAATTCACTGAGACGATTCTATTAACGTATCTTTGTTTTCGACGTTGACAATATGTTTCTTTCTCTATTTCAGACAATGCTTGGCTTTATGCAGCAGGTTAACTGGACATACGTGGCTGTCATTCACGACGACGATACGTACGGCCGGGAAGCAGCCCAGCAGCTTCTTTCTGCTTCCGGTAGCAGGTATACATGTTTCCCAGAAGTATTTCCCGTCGATACACAGCTTACTGCGGATCAGATGTACCAACAACTTGAACTAGACATTAAATCTCTACAATCCAGGGATGTTCCTATATCTGGTATTGTTTTATTTGGAAGCTTTCGTCTTCTAGAATCCGTACTAGAAGTTATAAATAATCTATTCCGAAATGATTCGAATTACCAAGTTCCAAGGATATTGGCATCAGAAGGGTTTTGGTCAGTTGAACAAGACCGATCAGATATACTGAATGTGACAAAAGGGTTGTTTATGGCTACCCCACCCAACAGAAAAATCATTGAGTTTGAGGAATACTGGGAAGAAGATTTGCTAGGAAACATTAACGTGGTAAAAGCTAGTCGGTATCTTTCGGATGTATACAGTTTAGTAAACCATTGTGATTTAAGAGACGTGAGTGCAAACTGTGAGTCTTTGACACAAGAAGAAACCAAACTTAAATTCCCACAACCATTTACTGTACATTATGCTGTACAGGCTGCTTTGGCAATTGCGAAAGCAATCAAAGGAGTACACACAAAAAGATGTTCTAGTGACTTAGATGAATGTCGTCAACTACTTATTGATGAACCCAAAGTAAATTACATCAAAGAACTGGAAAACAGTGGTGAAGCAGGATTGGTAAATTTTGATGACAATTTCGGTAGTTTCAGATTGAAAGTCTTTAAGGATGAAAAGCCATCTCTGGTCCTGAATTTCACAAAACAGTCATCCGATCCTGTTTATACGAACGATGTAGTTTACTATGCGGTGTATAACAAACAGGCGTGTAAAGACGGTACCGATAAATTCTGCTTGAAAGAGGTAAAGTAAATGTGAATGAATAATGCCACAGACTAAAATTAAGACGTTTGTAGGGTCCCTAAGTGTCGGATAAATTCTAAGTTTTTTTTTCGGGAGGCTATAGAAAACGGCGAGGTGTGATCAATAATGATATATAAAGTGCAAAAATCGCGAAAAATTATTTTTAAAATATGCTAAAGGGGGAGTTCCAGCCTATAGTAAATTTCCATAGGGTTCTGCCCACGCACAGATTTCCATGATATTGTGCATAATTAATGCCTGGTAAATGACTGTTCATTATTTAGCTTTTTCACTCATAGATCTGTTTTCATTATAAATCTACAATGTTTTGTTTATTTCCACATCCGAAAATAGGGTACCCTCAAACAAATGTATATAATCATAACATCTTCTTATGTTTTGGAGTTATTTTGTTCTTAGGCATCGCTGTAGTCATTTGTGATTATTTTTGTATCACATTTGCTTTTGTTCAGTTGAAGTTCCATGGACCATGATCAATTTCATATGGAGCAGACCCCAGATTTCACAACCATAAAATCTTTTGGAGTATGTTTGGTTTTTTGATTTCACATTGTTGCAGTTCTTGTCACCCCATCACTTTAATATGAAACTTGCCCATATATATGTAGAACATTTTGTCAAACTTTCTGCATTTGTATCAGTTATGATACCCTGGGGAACACCAAAAAACACAATTCATTTTGAGCGTTTATTAACAAGTCAATCGGATTTTCTAAAAACTATATATCATTTCTTAACAGGCGTCTTTGCATTTAAAGTAATCCTAAAGCCTCGTGAAGCTTATTATGACAAAGATTGTTTTTAAATGGCAAGTAAAATGGGTGGTTCTGTAAACCAAACAATTTCGCTTGACTCTCTGAACCGATGCAGTCTGCTTAAAAAGTTTGAAAAGTCTGAATGGCACAGCTTGCTTGAATGGCAAGTAGTAATGATGTTTTATTATGGCTGAACCAGGTATGTCATAAATACCACAGACAATATTTTCTCAGCTTTTGGCTCACTGTATACACAGATAACTGTAGACAAAATGGAAACACAATTGTGTTGGCTCTTTTGTCACTCTAACAATGGCCCCGCAAAATCTGAACTAAAGCACAAACAAATGTCGCCTGCTGTTTTTAAATCAGTGTCAGAAAGTTATATTCTTAAATATGATCTATTTATATTCTTAAATATGATTCAGAAAACAACCAGTTATTTTTTTTGAGAAACATGAATTGGTATAATAGAGAAGACTATTCAGTTCAGCTTTCAAACGATTTCAAAGGAAGAAAAAAGCAAACAGTATATTTGCTATCAGAATTATAGAAAAAGATAAAGCCAACTGCAGATTTTGGTTCAGAAATAATCTAATAGTACAGCTAACAGCTGATTTACGCCATTTGCAAAAACTGATGAATACAGAGCTAGAAAACTTATCATAGATGAAAAGTACTGCATACAGATGACTAAAAATGTGAATGGTATCACAACATCTAAATACAATATCAGCTATCAAATGCATTAGTTACGACAACTTGCCTTCCATCTATTTCATTTAGGGAAGTGGGTACCAAATGCAAATTTTACAACTAGTTACAGTGTGACTAGCTCTGCGTTTATTTCGAAGACTAAGACATTGTAGCTTACAATTTTGCAGATGTTTTAATGAACAAAGGAAAACTGCAGAAAATGGTTTTCATGATCTCACAAAACCTTTGGTAGGGGAGCGGAGTGTGAGTCTCTTTGACCAAGTGGTGTAAGAAAAAAATACTAACATATGTACCGATCAATCATTACCGATAGAACAAATTGAAAAATCAGTCTGTCCCTTACAGTTGGCAATTTATTGGCTGCTGTTTTATTTTAAAGAAGAAAATGACAACAACAAAATAATTAAAGAAAAAATAGGAATATTGAAGTAATTTATTAAGCAGATTCAATACGTCATTGCGTATTACTGACATCAAGTGTCATTGTATTGTAGGGTTTAAAAATATACAGAAAGACCAAATAAAACAGGGTAAAAAGGTCCACCTTGTCTTACTCCTATTGTGCCATAATGTAATTTTTTCTGGATTATCATTTTTACAATACTGCCAATACTAACATTCATTATGAACTGTGCATGAATGCATTTTATTTTTCTCTTTAAAATGTTTGGATTGAACTTGTATACTTTGCTAATATATGTTCTCATTTACTTTTTTGAAAGTCAAACTAAAACTCCTGTCTGTAAACAGCGTTATTATCTTTTTTTTAGGGGGGGGGGGGTGGTCCCGGTGATGTGTGTGTGTGTGGGGGGGGGGGGGAGTTTTTATTACATAAATGCCTATGCTAAGCTTTGTATGATAAGGTGGCACTAAATGTCATTAAAAACACAATAGAAATACACTTTAAGGAAATCTTGTCCCCTTATATTGCAACTGATTTTAGCACAAAAATAGACCTGAACCCATATCTAGCAATCAAAAAACAATGTTACCGGTTTCTGACTTTTTTGAAATTTGTTTGCTATATAGATGATATATGTGGCCTATTTTATATGCAATATCTTGGGGTGACAAGATCAGTAACACATCTAATACTTATGATGAAAATCTCATTTTTTTATAAATTTTCATGAAAAGTAGAAGAAATTTTGTAAATACATTTATCAGAAAAATTAAAAGACATAAACGCCTTTACATATTTTGTATTCGATAGTGTTGCCAATCAAAGCAATAAATTTGAAAATAATCATACCCATTGATTTAAGACTGAAAAGTTCACAGGTGTGTATGACCTCTACAGGGGACTACCTCAGGGAGCTCTCCTGAGACCTATAGTAATATATCAAATGAAACAAAGTTACATATACAGTTGATAGTCCTCAAGCAAACAACGATTGAAGTTTCAAGAAAATCTGTGCATGGGCAGATTTGGACCCCCCCCCCTTTGACTTAATAGCTATCTTCGTCAGACACTTAGGGATGACCCCTAAATGTCCGTTGTCCCATTAATAAACTGATTATTTCCGAATGTGAGTGTTCGTAAAGTAGGTCTTACGATATTTTGTCTTTTAATATTATATTGATTGATCATTAATCATAAAACATATTTTCTAGTTAATTGTCATGCTTGCGGGCATCTAGGTATGATGTGTCCATAGATGTTCGTTATCCCATTATAGAACTGCTTATTTTCGAAGGTGAATGTTTGTAACATAGGTTTTACGATAGTTTGTCTTTTATTATTATTATTATTATTAAGTGATTATTAACCATAAATTATATTTTCTAAGTTAATTGTCATGATTATGGACATTTAGGGATGACGGACATTTAGGGATCCATGGGACATCCCTAAGTGTCCGATAAAAAATAATGAGTTAATTCAGAATATATTTTATATACTTTTCGGGCTTTTTGCACTTAATATGACATTATTGATCATTTCTTGATGTTTTCTACAACTTCCAGAAAAAAACTTAGGGATGTCGGACGTTCTGGGATCCTACAGGCGTTGCCCAGAAAATTCTGAAATTAAATTCCACAACCCATCAATAACATCAGGATGAAGAGCAATACATCTATAAATGTTGCCACGCATTAAAGATAGTGTAGGGGTCTGAAATGCCGGTGGGTCAAGCCTCAGATTTTGTGACGGTTCCAGCGTAAAGGCTTACTAAGAATTAGAGCGATCTCATTCAATGTAACGTTTGTTGGTGCCTGATACTCTGTCTCTGGTTGGGCCCATCGGAGTCTAACTGTTGGTTCTCTTTTGCTTCGGCATTTCAGTGGTTTCTTGCTGTCGAGTCCTCACCGTTGTTCTATCTCTGTGGTTGTTTGATTTTTTTGTGTTCACGCAGATGTTGCACTGATGAGTTAGGAGGCCTTCATGCGGACTGAACAAATTATTTGTCTACATCGCGACGGAAGTTAGGGAGAGGATTATGGCACGTAAAATCGATTTAAGCCCCCCCCCCCCCCCACACACACACACACCACCAGTGGAATTCGTTTCCACTGACCATTCCAAGGCGGTTCTTCTGTCGCGGTTTATTTTTGTTATGGTTTGTCTTTGGGTGTTTGTGTCGCTTGTGTAATTTTATTTTGGATAGCCTATTGGCCATTTTGTGGGAAAACAACTTTTGGCTTTCCGCTGTTGATGTTTCCATTGGGGTCTGTTGTTTCATGTTTGTGTTTCTTTCCCTTTGGTGTCTCTGGTGGGGGCTGTTGGTTAATTGTATCGATTCCTGATCATTGCCGCCACTTCTATTTTCCGTAGCATTTATTTTATTGGTTTAAATGCATAACTTAACTTTTAATAAGCTACGTTGCTTACTGGCTGGCCTATGCAGAGGCCAGGAGGTCATGCTTGTCATTTAGGAGAAAACAACTAACAGCTTTTATTTGTTGGCTTCATGGAAAATGGAGATCTGGTGTTCATCACCATGTATTAAGTGATTCTGTTCCCTTATTTCATACATGCTTTTCAATGAAATATAGAGATTGCTCAGTGAAATCGAAAACGATATTGTCACTGTTTCAAACAGTGACAGATATCAGTATTATTTTTCACTGTTTGGGACTACTTTTTTTCTAGAAATCTATTTCTGTGGTCAGTTTTTTCATTGTCAGATGATTGAAAATTATTGAACTGTATTAGAATTGACGCTTAGCCCGTTCACACGTCACGATGCCGTTAATGACGTCATTTTCGACACTGACGTCACGTATGTTGTCGCACGACGTTAGATCTGTCCGCACCTTCTTTGGGAAACTAATCTCTCAATTATTTCAGTAACCATTCATAGAAATGCCACCCCAGGCTACTTTTCATTAGCAAACTTTCAGTTCACACCCAATATTATACCCAGTGAATACGTTGGATACCATTAAATTGACGCGAAACGACCAGGAACAAAAGTTAGTTTTCTCCGAGGGTGAGTGAAGCGATTAGTGAAGCTAAATATTGTCGTTTTGAAGCATGTAAGAAACAGAAAGATTGATTTTTATCCCCCGACCGAATAGGTTCGGGGGATATGGCGATCAGCCTGGCGTCCGTCCGTCCGTCCGTCCGTAGACGCAACCTTGTGATGGCCATAACTCCTCTACCCTTTGAGATTCATTTATGGTTCTTGGCACACTTGTTCACAAGGCTGAGACGGCGTGTCATGCGCAAGAACCAGAACTCTGGATGCCATACTTTTTGAGTTATCTTCCCTTTTAATAAAATAGAATGACTACTTTGTGATGGCCATAACTCCAATACCCTTTGAGATATATTGATGGTACTTGGCACAGTTGTTCACAAGGCTGAGACAGCGTGTCATGCACAAGAACCACAACTCTGGTTGCCATGGTTTTTTAGTTATCTCCCCTTCCAATAAAAATAGAGTGGCTACCTTGTGCTGATTGATGTTACCTGGCACAGTTGTTCACAAGGCTGAGACCGTGTATCATGCACAAGAACAATAACTCTGGGTGCCATGGTTTTTGAGTTATCTCCCCTTCCAATAATATAGAATCACACCCTTGTGATGGACATATCTCCAATACACTTTTGAGATATATTGATGGTACTTGGTACAGTTGTACATGAGGTTAAGCAGATGTGTCACGTGCAAGAACCACAACTCTGGGTTCCCTGTTTTTTTAATTATCTCCCCTGACAATATAACCTTGTGATGGCCATAACTACAATACCCTTTGAGATATATTGATGTTACTTGGCATAATTGTATACAAGGCTGAGACGGCACTTCATGCCTAAGAACCACAACTCTGGGTGTTATGATATTTGAGTTATCTCCCCTTCCAATAAAACGTTATGACCACCTTGTGATCTCCGTACCCCCAATACCCTTTGAGACATATTGGTGGTACTTGATGCAGATGTACATGAGGTTAAGCAGGTGTGTCATGCTCAAGAATTACAACTCTGGGTGCTCTTTGTTTTGAGTAATCTCCCCTGACAATATAACCTTGTGAAGGCCATAAGTCCAACAGCCTTTGAAATATATTGAAGGAACTTGGCACAATTGTATACAAGGTACAGACGGGGTGTCATGTGCAAGAACCACAACTGTTGGTGCTGTGGTATTTGAGTTATCTACCTTTCCAATATATCAGTATGACCAGCTTGTGATCCCCATATCTCCAGTACCATTTGGGACATATTGATGGTACTTGGTACAGAAATACATGAGCTTAAGCAGGCATGTCATTCGCAAGAACCACAATTCTGAGTGCCCTGGTTTTTTAGTTATGTCCCCTGACAGTATAATTTTGTGATGGCCATAACTGCAATACTTTTGTGATATATTGCTGGTTTAATTCTGGTGCACTTTCTATTGGTGAACAATCTTTTGAAGGCCATATTGGCTTTTGGTTGGGGGATTTGCCATCTCTTCTGATGGCTATTTTTTAGTGTAAGATCAAATTTCATTTCACTCATGAACACCAAACCTGGTATTTTCACTCGTGGCTACGCCACTCACTCGTGAAAATACTGGTTTTGGTGTTCATTGGGTGAAATAAAATTCGATCTTACACTGAAAAAATCAAATATCCTCTATTTCTTACATGCTTTTCAATGAAACATAGAGATTTCTCAGTGAAATAGAAAACGATATTGTCACTGTTTGAAGCAGTGACTGATATCAATTTTATTTTTCACTGTTTGGGACTACTTTTTTCTCCAAATCTAATTCTGTGGTCAGTTTTTCATCGTCAGACGATTAAAAATTAATGAACTGTATTAGAATTGACGCTAAGCTCGTTCACACGTCACAAGGACGTTAATGACGTCATTTTGACGCTGACGTCAAATATTTTGTTGCTGGACGTTAGATCTGTCAGCGCCTTCTTTTGGAAACTAATATCTCAATTAATTACATAACCATGTATAATCAAAGCGCCAAAGGCACTGGAATGACAGATTCTATGAGAAAATCATAACGCTGTGAAAACTTACAGAAAATCTTTCTAAAAAGATCTTAAAAAAGTAGTTCTCCAAATTCCATTATATGATCTGTTTGCAGATTTCGATACACCGGTAGTATTATGAAATACCATGTTTCAAATTTTTGAAAGAAACTATTTACGTTTTCAAAACGAAACATTAAAATTCAAGTTTTAACAATGCAACTGTCCATAAGTAACAGTTTTTGTATGGTCGGTTGTGGATACCTCTCCCAAAAGATACTCTATGGGAAAGAGATCGGAGGAGAAAGGCTGGCTAGTCCAGTACATGAATTCCATTGACTTGAAGAAATTTTTGAGCTAGAACAGCACTATGAGTGCCATTGACTTGAAGAAATTTTTGAGCAAGAACAGCATATATCCCGGACTCTGAGCGTAAGGCCGAAGCACTTGATCGATGTAACGTCCCGCTGTTCAGTTCACGTCTCAGACAAATGCTCTTAATGACACTAAGCTGCGCTCGCTAACTGCAAGCAATATCACGCCACACAAATTCGCTTGTTCCATCCGATATGTCACGCTCTTTTACGCACGCGTCGCCTCGGCATACCTTACACCAATACGTCGAAACCCCCGGAAATGACATTGGCGTGATTCACGGTGAAGTGCGATTTGTCTCTGAAACGCATATCACGTCAGTCGCTTAGACGCCAATTTACGTAATTCATGCACCAGCGTAAGTGTTCCGTACTGTGTCGACGCGTTAACTTTGGTCATGACAGGGGGCGTCTATCTCTCAAAGGGCGACGAACAGTGTCAGTGCTTATTAGTCGGTAGTTGAAACCCTTGTTTATCTACAGGCACATTGTAGCAGCTGCCAGCGGAAACCTGTTTCGCTTATGGGTCTGACGGATGAATCGATCTTGACGTACTGTCGTCGGTCTTCCGCTAGGTCGACGTTCACTAGCGCCTTCTGTATATAGTAAGATGACGCTACAATAGACGGCAGATAACACACATGTGCCATCATCCGCTTTCCGACCAAGGGGCACGCTTACGATCATTTAATGAAAAATGTTGCAATACGCTCTCACTTAATGCTTGTTGAGAACAAATTTCAGTTTCTTCTTTTCTATGCACGACCTTACATTACACGTCAAAAGTTTGATCCTGAACATGTGGTTTCTATCTGTACTGGTATGGAGGTGGTGCATAATATCGACGTGGCCGGACTGGTAACCAGACGCCACGGTTGATTGATTTAACCTTTTTAGCTTAAGGGCATGGTGCCTAAGCGTGTTGTAATCATGCAATTGTTTGGTTTCAGAATCAAAGCACGGAGTGTGTTGGTGGTGTGTGAAGTTAGGGTAATAGTCCTGGGCTGAGATTTAAACTGTTTCATTTAACTCTGAAATTCCAAACACTTAGTGAAGATTTTGATAAGAAGACGCGTTCTGCAGCGTCCGATCTTGGTCTACACTGTTTGCCTAGCTCACCCTATGATTCCAGGATAACCATCTTCAGTCTTATGGAATACCCTGATCTCACTGCGGCTATTTTCTACAAGAAAAAAGGTTATTCTGCCAAGTGAGTGATAGCCACATAGACGTTAGCACTGATGCGCTTTTCTTATTAGCAACTTCGGGTCGAATGCCAAACAATCAACCCAAACATAGCCGCGTCGTTTTTCAGCGTTGGGTACATATAAGTGTTATCTGAAAATTCTGCACTTGAATAAAATGTTGGATCCAGCAGACTCAGACAAACGCCGCAGAACACGGTGCTGATCTTGTTCTACACTTCTTAGCATTAGTTACTAACATCTTAAGTTTCAACGAATCAGTCCAAGGTTCCGTTCATGACCAGGCTGCATTCAGAGACAATCGGCATGAGTGTTGCCAGTGCTTTGATTTATTCACTCCTTGAGTTACTGAAATGCACTCTTCCATCACTGAAGTTGGGCTCGTCCATACTGCTATATATTGCACCTATAATTATATCACGTGACCTACACTGTTTGCATAAGTATCTGTACCATATTCCAGGGTTGAAAGGGACAGCCGTTCTTTCCAATTTCTCCACGCAAAGTCTATTATACACCTTAGTTGTAACTGACCTAGACTTGACCTCGAAAGTCAGAAAATCCATTAATATTCTTGTCTGGAGCTAAAATGGTCCAGCAGCAGGCTGGTCGATCTTTACGGATTAAATATTGACAGCACTTGTAGAAAACAGTGTAAATCCTGAGCAGACGGCTGAGCAGACGCCGCATTGATCTGGGTATACATGATGCAGCTGATTCATAAGAAATGCTGAATCGATTCTCTGAAAGGAAAGATAAAATCGTCAAGTCGTCTGCTTCAAAAGTTTGTAGTGCTCTAATAGGATAACTAATACGCTTGTACAATTTTGATTACTGCGCCAAACCAGACTACATTTTGTGCGGACTGATATTTCTATGGCTGTCAAAGCCGGAAGAATCCGGTCTTACTTTAAAACACGCAGGATAGCTAGAAACAACAGATTGAATCTGTCATTAAAAATGCCATCCTAGGCTATTTGTCGCAAACTTTTAGTTTACACCCAATATTATACCAAGTAAATACGTTGGACACCACTAAATTGACGCGAAACGACCAGGAACAAAGTTAGTTTTCTCTGAGGGTGAGTGACGCGATTAGTGAAGCTAATTATTGTCGTTTTGAAGCATGTAAGAAACAGAAAATTGGATTTTTTTTCAGTGTTAGATCAAAAATCCTCTATTTATTGACCAAAATGATATGATTTTCGGCATACAGGTTCCTTAAAGTGTTTGCTTGATTGTTAGTTTATTTGTTTGTTTGTATTGGAGTTTAACATCCCAGTCAACACAATGTGAGCCGGTCAGTTTACCTTTCCACATTTTTCCTGGGCAGTGGTTTACCAGTAAAAAGCACAATCTTTCGCCAGAAACTGACAACATCCCTTCTTGAATCAGCGGAAGGGAGAGAATGACCGTAGAAGAGATTTCATGATCAATCTCCACGGAAGAATGTTACCGACCCGGCAGGTATCGAAGCCGCGTTCTCCTGATCATCAGTCAGACGCTTGATAAGTTTATATCAGATTTTATATTTTTTCTGGTTTCCTTTTAACTGAAACTGTTTGTGTGTCCAGTAACTTTTGCTACAGAAAATTAAAAGTGTTATATCATTCTTTCCAGAAATTTAAAAGAAGTTCCTGATAAATTTTAATGCGTCTGACCTGTTTGCATGGTATTCTGAGAAAAGGATCGCTTTCCTACTGCATGAATACATAATTAAAATCTTGGCAGAATGTGTTTTGGCGATTTATTACCTTCGACAGAATGATTTGTCACAGTTGCCCTTCAGACCTTCAATTAAATAAAACAGATTCTTCTGATACCGAAGCCCCGTTTTTAGATTGGCGTTTGTCTATTTTCGTTATTTCATGTGAAACGTATGATAAACGCAACAATGTTGATTTTGAGATTGTAAAGTTCCCCTTATTTGTTGAGGGGCTCCACACGCGACATCCTACAATGTTGATACATGTACATCGTAACTATTACGGTTCGACAAAAATATTTCGTCATGTTACAGACTTCACTAGCCGAACAAATATTAACTGCATAACTTACAAATCAGGTTATTGGTACATTATCTTTGCAAAGCCTTTTTCTCCAAATTTTATAGACGTCATTTCCTGTTTGTTTCAAATTCAATCTTGGACTTAAATCTCTTCTGCAACAGGGCCTATCGGAACATGGGTTTCACGATGATTTAAAATGTAAATCGAGAAAATATATTCATACAATGATTTTATAACTCAATTTCGAAATATCATCCTTCGATGTAAAAACGATAGGGTACAACATAAATGAAATACGACACACTGAATGTAATGTAGTTTTCCAAGCTTTAATTGCTTGTCGGCGGTCCTCAGGCATGTCCCCCGGTCTGAAATTAGATGTAAAGCGTTGTTGCCTGATGCTCTGTCTCTGGTTGGGCCCATCGGAATCCAGCTTTTGATTTCTTTTGCTTCAGCATTTATGTTATAAATGCTGTCGAGTCCTCATCGTTGTTTTATCCATGAATTCGTTTGTTTTGTGTGTTCTAAGAGATGTTGCACTGATGAGTTCAATTCCCTTTACGCGGCCTGAACAAATAACAACACCAGAACTAAGGGCGATGCGTGTGGCCACGTGAACTAGATTAAAATATTGCCCGATCCAAAGCGGTGGTTTATTGTCGTCGTTGTATATCTCTGGATATATATCTTGTTATTTTTTTTATTCCGGATAGCCGCTTTGTCATTTCTGGTTAAAGAACTGCATTTTTGTTTGCTTTCCCAGACTTATCAGCGTTGGCTGATCTGAGTCTTCGCTGGTCGCAGAGGCGTGCTTATAGTTAGTGTGATCCTTCGACGCATGGTGTGAAAATACCAGAAGCAATTGAGATTGGGCACGATGAAACATACATGTGCAAAAATATCAGCTCGACTATCAAATCACACCGCTCATCCAATCAGGTTTTACCATTTTAATACCCACGAGAAAACAGACAGTTCATGCGAACAGCGAAACCTTTAATCACTGCGCTGATGGGAATATAAGCACGTCGCACAAGCCTCCTTATATGTCTCTGGTAGTCCAACTGTCGCTTTTCTTTTGCATCAGCATTCCAGTTATTTTTTCCTGTCGATTTGTTTGTTTGTTTGATTTGAGATTTAACGTCCCCGACAACACTGTTAAGGTCATTTTGGAGACGCTGCTTCCTATTTTGTGGGACTTTACCCGACATTGAGATGAAATGACATCTCAAGCCCTGTCGCCCAATGAAACCAATTGGGTTTATTAGCATGGAGCGCCTCGCACCGCGGTTCCTGGAAAGGCTTAGATCCATGAAGCGGTTTAACAGTACTAGTGTGCGGGCCGGATTCAGCTTTGCGTGGAAGCATCATGCAGCCCACACATTTCTTCATCGTTGTTGCATCTATGTATTCGTCTGATTTGTATGTTCTCGGTGAGCTAGAAATCCTTCATGCGGACAGAAAATAGTGTTTGTCTAAACTATGACAAAACCAAGGTCGAGGATTGTGGCCACGTTAACCCTTGACCTGCTGAATATTTATATATGCCACTCCCACTACCGATTATCAACCAATCAGATTACTTGATGCAAATTATTACTACAAATTCACAATCTGAATACCGGCCCCGATAGCTCAGTTGGCAGAGTGTCCGCTCCGGGGAACGGGAGGTCTCGGGTTCGATCCCGGGCCGCGACATACCAAAGTCGTTAAAAAATGGTACTAGCTGCTCCTCGCTTGGCACTCAGATTTACGGGGTAGAGCTAGGACTGGTCGATCCAGTATCAGGATAATGTGACTGGGTGTGGTATCATGTAATGTGTCTGGGACATGATACTTCAGTGAGGCAGCACTATAAACGTGAGCATTGAGCTCCCTGTCGCAACCAGACACCGTCGTGATATGACTGAAAAATTGTTGAAAGCGACGTTAAACCCGAATTCACACACACACACACATACACACACACACACACACACACACACACGCACACACGCGCGCGCGCACGCACGCACGCACACACACACGCACGCACGCACGCACACACACACACACACACACACACACAATCTGAATGGCAAACAATGTAGATCCTGATCAGATGGCTTCATCAGAAGCCATCTGATCTGGATCTTCATTGTTTGGAAAATAAGGCATATCCGGGCTCAGCAGGACAAGGGTTAAATCGATTAAAGTTCCCCAGTGAAAAACCTTTTACTGACCGTTCCCAGGCGGTCCTTCTATTGTTATAGTTCGTCTTTGCATATATGTATTACTAATTTCTTTTTATTTTGGAAAACCGTTTGGCCATTTTGTTGGAAATTAAAGTCATTTTGGCTTTCCGCTTGTGATGTCTTCATTATGGTGAAGTTATTTCATGTTCGTGTTACTTCGTCTTTGCTGTCTTGGATTGGTGTTGTGGGGTAATTGTATCGATTCCTGATCATTGCCTTCACTTCACATTGCCTTCACTTTTATTTTACTGTACGCCGACTCAATTATACTGTGTTTTAAAACACAGTGATAACTGCCATATTTATAATAATACTAATAAAGATAATAAAATAACGTTTTTCAAAGTACTGTTAAGATATATTAAATTATTAAATTTTAGCATGTTTTGAGTGGTACGTACTGAATGTCGAGTGAAATATAGAAGTAGAGGCAATGATCCAAGTTTCGGGGCATATGACATGCACAAACATTTATATGGAAACACCCATGTATGACTCCAGCTTTAAATATGTTTCAGTTTAAATTAACTGAAATTAAATTTTAAAACTAATAATAATAATAACAGTACCTGATATGAACGACTTTGATCAATTTAAGGGAAATGGGAACATCTTCAGGGGAGGCAACTCCTGCATAAGTATTTTTGTCTCCCATGTCAATAGGGGTTGACTCTTAAAAGAAAGAATTTTCTCCTGAGGAGCAAATTCTGTCCTTTAAGAGTAGACCCCTTTTTCAGTGGGTCAGGGCTTATCGAAAAGTGAACAGGGAGTACCAAAAATTGTCTCCCTTTGAAAAATGGTGGAAAAATCTGCGATGTGTTCCCATTCCCCTTAAATGTGTTCAAGATATGTTCGAGGCACTTTGGATTAATCACAGTGGTCTATCAGGCGGCATAATGGGAATGACTTAAATATACTTTGGCTCTTCTTTTAAGTGAACGTACATGTATGTCTTGTATACCCATTCATGAGTAAACACAACATTCCGTTTAAACATAGAAAAAAAACATCACTGTATGTTCCTAAATTACGGATATCTGGAGCTATGGGAAACACATTCTCCACGGAATTTATGTAAGTTCGAATTAGCCATGGTAAACGAACTATCAGTGTCTGAGTTATTGATATTTCAACGTCATTCTTTCTAGGTTTTCGTCTATAGAGATGCGACAGATGTATTTGTTTTAGAAGAAGATAAGCTTAGAGATTACGACCCTAGAACGGGAAAAGAGTTTAAGCTCCCGAATATAAAGAAACCCCAGTGTCCACCAGGCAGAGCTTGCACTGACTGTCATGTGCCTCCAATAGCTGATCTCGATATAACAGAAGGCGATTTGTACATTGTGGGAATAGCACCTGTCCACGGAAAGTCTGACACGCCAATACAGTGTGGGCCAATGAAAATGGGTGGGTTTGACTGCGCGGAGGCAATAAAATATCAGATCCAATATGAAATGGAGCACAATGGCTGGAAGATACCAAATGCAAAGATTGGATCAATCATAATTGACAGCTGTAATGATCCTCAATGGATCACGGAGAAAATTGTAAACCTCCATCGCCGAGGAATTTTTAAAAACGGGAAGTATGAACAAGTGCATGATAAGATTATAGGTTATGTAGCTTCTTGGGTCAGTGATGTTAGTATTGCAGTTGCCGAGATACTGACAAGACTTAAGAAAGTACAGATAAGTTACGGTTCAACATCACCAAAATTAAGTAACAGAAATTTATATCCGTACTTCATGCGTGTCGTCCAAAATGACGAGAACCAGGGAAAGGAAATGCTAAAAATTGTCAAAAGGATTGGATCTAACTTTGTTCAAGTTTTATATACCGAATCAGCTTATGGTAAAGGTGGAATGGAATCCATATTAAAATTTGCGAAGGAGTATGATGTTTGTGTATCACAAACTGTCATGTGTCCTGAAAACAAAGATATTAGTTTGGACTTAATAAAAGAAAATCTAACTCGTCATGGAAGTCCTAAGATCATTCTATCATTTCTAAGCTCATTTGATGTAGTACGACTCTTAAAGACTTTAAATGAGCTGAAAGGCTATGTAATCGTGGCATCTGAAGCTTGGGGCAACAGAGACATTTTAGACGATGCATATAATTTAAATGGTTCAATCACACTGGCCAACGAACTCCCCATTAGTTCAAATTTTCGGGAACATGTAAAAAGTCTGAGAGCAAATCGGACATTGGATCAACCATGGTTGCAAGCGTATATGGAAGAAAATTTTGAATGTTATTTCGAGTGGGATTTTGAAAAGCCATCTAACAGGAGTCAGTGTGGGTAAGTTGTTTTTTTTTTTCTTACTGCACTAAGACAACTATGAAAATAATGAAAATAAACAAACTAAAGATTTGTACGTTTTAATATAATCAATCAAAATTTTAGAATGTACCTCCGTGGCCAAAAGGGTAAGAGCGCCGACTCTTATTAATTATTAGGTCTCTCGACACTGTAGTTCGAGCCATACCTGGGCCACATGTAAGAAGCCAAGTTCTGCAACGGAGGACAGGTTTTTTCTCAGGGTTCTCCGGTTTTCGACCATATTTGATTAACGGTCAACACAAAATAGCTAAAATAATATTGAATGGGCAGTAAAATGTCATAGGCTCCTAAAACTTACGGCTATAAAGCGTTTGTCTACACCCTATCTCTTTAACGAATATATGAATCGTGGTTAAAGTTGGAACATAATATAATTGCGAATTACCAGACTTGGTTAAACGTTTAATTTTCAAGGTCACATGAGTGGAAAGGTTTTCAAACTTCTACATGTATCTTTTGAATGAATATATATCTTTGTTACCTACAAAAGATCTGGTTAGAATTTGGTGCCCTTTACTAGACTTTCAATGTAACGCAAGTGAAAAGCTCGTCAAATTTTGCTCTCGGTACACTAGATCTGAACTAATTGGTGATTCCGTCCATTTTGTGTTCTAAATCAGTTCACGGCCACCGCCCATCGGGGCTTGAAGAAACAGATAGGCTGCATGATGCTTCCAGGCAGAGCTAGAACCGACCGCACACGAGTACTTGTAAACCGCTTAGAGAATCTAAGCCTGTCCAGGCAAAGTTGTGAGAGTCCATGCTTATAAACCCCATTGGTTTCAATGGGCCACAGTGCTTGAGATGTCATTTCATCTCATTGTCTTGTAAAAGGCTCACAGAATTGGAAGCAACGTCTCCAAAATGACCTTTACAGTGATGTCAGGGACGTTCAATCTCAAATCAAAGAACCATATCAGTTGGGCCGCGTCAAGCGATTTTGGTACTTATCGCCTATGCGAGCAGCGAAGGTTCAGGCGAGCCTGCGCATCCGCGCAGTCTCGCCAGAACCTTCGCTGCTCGCTCATACAAGCAGTGACTCAAGAGGAACCTTCAGACAGAAAGCCATATCCCTGGCCCCTCTCAATGGCTGGGCATGCGTAGTTGAAATTTGTCATGACGGAATGCTCGAAGACCCAAATTCGCTTGGCGGGGCTCAGTTATAGTGTATCATACCAATATAACATAGACGTGATGATACTATGGTGGCACCGACCTCATTTTCAACGCCAAATGAGCCCCGCCAAGCGAATTTGTGTCTTCGGGCATTCCGTCATGACAAATTTTAACTGCGCATGCCCAGCCATTCAGAGAGACCAGGGATATGGCTTTCTGTCTGAAGGTTCCTCTTGATTCACTGCTTGTATGAGCGAGCAGCAAAGGTTCTGGCGAGACTGCGCGGATGCGCAGGCTCGCCTGAACCTTCGCTGCTCGCATAGGCGATAAGTACCAAAATCGCTTGACGGGGCTCAAATAGTTCTTTGGTCATATTTATGATTGGGGACATAGTATTTCTATGAAAACATTTCTAGTTTACAGAAGAGATTGAGCTCTTTCGTTAGTCTGTGACTTCAAAGAGTTTGAAACCACCTATCAAACAAATATTTTCTTAAAAGTAATCATTTAAAAGCAAGGAATACAACACAGAACTCTTTGACAAAGCCTCGCATTTTACCGTTTTTATCATTTTTAAACAACTGTTTAATAAATTCAATAATACATGAACACTCATGTAAGATTCTCTATATGTTATAAACAACAGTATATTTTAAACAACAGGCCAGAGGACATCTTCAATCCAAGCCTGGAGCACGATGGATTCAAGATAGAGACATGGGTCCCTTTTGCTACCGCTGCACTTCAGAGTCTCATGTACGGAGCTGCAGATGCTTTGGAAGAGGCTTGTGGATACACGAAAGCCTTATGTGATAACTTCAGACAGAATCCAGGAATTCTTGTGAGTAGTAACGGACTTCGTCACGAAAAAACCTGTTTTCATGGTTGAAAGCTTGGTAAGACGTGAGCGCCCGGCGGGTGCCCGCTTTGCTCAGTCCGCACCTCAGTCTGCTAAGCTGCAGAGACTAACAAGGGTCTTTAAATTTTAGATATAGGAACTAGAGATATTGAACTATATTAGCAGCAAACACAAAGGTCCGACTGCGCGATGCACAGGCTAACCTGCGTCTTCGTTGGGGACAGATATCATTAGCATGTTTCCCGATGACGCGGCTCAATTTAATTTTCTAAGCTGGTGCACAATAAACCTTTCAAGAAAATCCATGTTTTATGCGAAAACAGATCAACCTGCTCAACCTATTCTGTTTTCGCTTTTCTCCCTTTGCATAACTTGGTAGATGTGAAGAGCTCTCATGATCAGCAAAGAATCTGATATCACACTGTGTAATAAGCAGGCTGATCAGAGTCTCCGCTGACCAGACAAGTCTACACATTTTGAAGTTTTTTTTTTTTTTTTAACAAAACCATAGCCTGATTGAAAGCTTAGGTATATTAAACGAGAATGATGCAACTTAAATATATTATAACTTTAACAATTCCCTGCACAAATGAGGGTTTTTTTGGATGTTTTTTCGTCCTCGGCAACACTATATTGGTCATATAGTGTTGACGGGCACGATAAACAAAAATCAACTAAACATAAAACTCCCATTTTTTCAAAGAAAAAATGCCGTTTGTTTACGAATGCTCGGTAAATAATAATAATATAAAAAAAAACATTTTCCAGTTACTTAAAACCATCTTATATTTTTCGAGCAAATTTGCGTGGCGGTACGTTCCTTTGCAGGCATACAAACTTGACTCAAAAGTAAATCAACGTTGAAGCAATGTTTTCAACGTTATTTCAACATTGGTTCAGCATTGTGTTCACTTCCCGCATTGAACTAGTATTACAATTTTGTATTCATATTATAAGGTCTTGGAGACACCTGGTTATTACATTAATGACTTTGTATGTAAAATAGAAGCGAAGGCAATGATCAGGAATCGATTCAGCTACCCAGCACCTCCTATAGAGACACCAAAGGGAAAGAAACACGAACATGAAATAACGAAACCCTAGGCGGAAAGCCAAAATGACAGTTTCTTTCCCACAAAATTGCCAACCGACTATCCAAATTAAATAGATGTAAGCACACATACATGCAAAGACAAACTATACCAAAAAATAAACCCTGACGGAAGAACCACCTTGGAACGGTCAGTAAAAAGTATTTCACCTGGGCAGGGGGTACTTAAAGCGATTTCACATGGCCAAAATCCTCGCCCTTGGTTCTGTCGCGGCCTAGACAAATAATTTGTTCAGTCTGCATGAAGACCCAGTGGAATTCGTTTCACATACCGTTCCAAGGCGGTTCTTCTGTCGTGTTTTATTTTTGTTATGGTCTGTCTTCGAGTATGTGTTTCGCTTGATTTTTTTTCTTTCGGATAGCCAATTGGTCATTTTGTGGGAAAGTAACTGTCCCTTTGGCTTTCCGCTATTGATGTTTCCATTAGGGTCTACTTGTTTCATGTTTATGTTTCTTTCTCTTTTGTGGCTCTGGTGGGAGCGGTGGGTCAATTGTATCTATTCCTGGTCATTGCCTTCACTTCTATTTTCTAACTCATCAGTGCTTCATCTCCAAGAACATAAAAATCGAGCGACTACAGAGATGAAACAACGATGAGGACTCGCAGCATGAAATAACTGAAATGCTGGAGCAAAAGAAAAAAGAAAACAAACAGTTAGACGCAAATGTTTTCATTATCAGATTGCTTCTTTTTGCACCCTTGTTCCACAGCGACGCCATGTCTCTGGTCGGGCTTGTCGGCGTGTAACTGTTGGTTTTCTTTTGCTCCAGCAGTTCAGTGGTCTCCTGCTGTCGAGTCCTCACCGTTGCTTCATCTCTGTGGTTTTTGTGTTCTCGGAGAAGTTAACTAATGAGTTAGGGGGCCTTCATGCGGCTTGTTAAATGGCGACGGAAGTAAGGGCGAAGAGTGCGGTCGAGTAAAATCGATATAAGCCCCCCCCACCCCCCCCCCCCCCCAAGTGGAATTCGTTTCACTGACCTTTCAAGGCGGTTTTTACTGTCGTGGATTATTTTTGTTATGGTTTGTCTTTGAGAATGTGTATCGCTTATATTTTTTTGTTTTGGATAGGCAATTGGCCATTTTGTGGGAAAGTGACTGTCCTTTTGGCTTTCCGCTATTGGTGTTTCAATTAGGGTCTAGTTATTTCATGTTTGTGTTTCTTTCCCTTTGGTGTCTCTGATGGGAGCTGATCATTGCCTCCACTTCTACTTCATATCCCAGAAGCCTCCGTGGTGTTGTGGTTACGCTACTCGCCTTGTAAACCAGGAATCGCAGGATCGATCCCGGGCTTCTCCAGACTTTCGGATGAGTCTTTAAACCGAGGTCCCGTCCCCGTATGACCTTAGCTGTTGGTGGGACGTAAAACTCAAACACTCACTCACTTCATATCCCTAGAAAGTTTGGGTCAATTGTTATCAAAAATCGCCCCATAATAAACTGTAGAGAGATTTTTCGCATACTGCCTTATCACCGTGAAGAGACATCCGTGAGAAAATATTGCTTCAGATTCAAATCAATTCCAAAAGGCTCCTTATTTCTTATAATGTAACTGCCGTTGAAACATAATATTATCACTTTAAATTTATGTTCTATCAATTTATTTCATTAACGCACTTGACAATTTGTTTACCTTTTAATAATTAAAAGTTTACCCACAGATTTCCCGTGTGCATGGTTTATTAAAGAAAACACTGTACATTAGTATCTCTTTATTGATAACTCCGCTTGGTGGCTACAACATTACGGAAGGTGAAAAAGAGAACCAATGGCGTTTTTAACATTATTTACAATACGAGTACTGAAATAACAAACGGCATATATACTGTATTGGAAAATACACATAGTTCGATACAGTTCGTCCCCCGTATTTTAAGCATACTGTACAGTTGTTGTGTCATTTTTTACATTAAAAAAACAATAAAGTTATTTTGGTTTAAGAAAATATCTTTGGCAGTCGTTATAGGACTATCCGGATCTCCGACCTAGATTCTGATACCGACGTGCTTTTTTGGGCATGCGCAGTTCGTAGGAGCAAAAAAATAAATACCTCTGGGAAAAACATCGGTATCCGCGCCGAGGATAAAACCCGTGACTACCGCGATAGCGGAACATATCGCACTTAGGATGTTTCGCCAAAAACAGATCTCAAATCCGGGACGATTCGTCATAGGGCGCAATTGTACCCATCCGGCTATTATTTTGTGAAAGTGATCTAAGTTCGGTTAGGAATGGGAGAATCAAATGGCATTCATTTTATTGATACATTGCTAACAAGCTTTTTTTAATGATATCACTGTAGAAACCATATAATTATACATGTACATGATATATTTGTTCTTATAAACAGAAAAAAATGTTTTAGGAGAAGATATACATATAACAAGAAACAGGAAAAAATAAACACACACACACACACAAAACAAAACAAAACAAACAAACAAACAAACAACAACAACAACAACAACAAAAAAAACAACAAAAACATCATAAACAACAAAGTACCCTAGAATCCCATAAACATAATATCTAAGGTTCAGCAACCTTCAAATTGGGGTACTCTATGATTTTGCAAATGATGCATACATCTACAACTATACAAGAAACAGGTACCTCAAGACGGCGGTATTTAGTTAACGTGTCAGATCTTCTTGCTAAGAGATGTTTATTTTGACTCACAATATGATTTCTCTTAACAGATAAGGCATATCAAGAAACTAAGCATTCCATATGACGGTATATCAGCCAAAAAGGTGTTTGACTCAAATGGCGATGGACTCATAGCTTACAACCGCTATCAGATCGCCAAAAATAGTGGTGGAAAGGTGGAATACGTAGAGGTAAGAAGCAACAATTACGAAAATGACTGATAAATAAAATTGTATCAGATGCTTTTTAGCTCACCTGAGCACGAAATGCTCATTTTGAGCTATTGTGATTGGTCATCCGTTGTGCGGCGCCCGTCGTGTGGCATAAACAATTTTCTTCCAATATCAACTCCTCCTAAACCCTCTGCCAGTTCGATTCAAACTTCACAGGAATACTTCCTAGATGGCTCCCTACTAAAATAGCAAAACCCGTTTTGCTCCAATGGACAAGATGGTCCCCAGAGCTTAAAATAGAAAAGAAAATAACGACAACACCTGCTTTATGCTGGGCCAATTTCATTCAAACTTCATAGGAATGATGCTCAGGTGACCTTCTACAAAAGTCCACTCTGATGAACAAACTGGCCACCAGAGCTAAAATTAGAAAAATAACAACAGTTTGCTTTAAATGCCAACCCACCCCATAAACTTTTGGGCCAATTTTACTCAAACTCCTAAGAATGTTGTCTAGCTGGCTTCCTATTAAAATATCTAAAATCTTTTCGTTCCGATAAACAAGATAGTCGCCAGTGCTAAAATACTAAAAACTTTTAAACGAGAACTCCTCCTATACCTATGGGCAAATGTTAATCAAATTTCATAAGAATATTGCTTAGGAATAGCTACAAATGTTATACACTCCGATGAAGGAAATGGCCGCCAGAGCTAAATACTACTACTACTACTACTACTACTACTACTAATAATAATAATAATAATAATAAAATCTTTAAACGACAATTCCATAGGAATACTAAGGTGACCCTCTACCAAACAGCTAAAACAATTCATCTTGAGTGCACAAAATAGCCACCAGAACTGAAAATAGAAAAACATTTAATACTTTGCTTTGAATAGGAACTCCTCCTAAACCTTTGAGCTAGTTGGGTTCTAACTTCACAGGAATGGTGCCTGGGCATGTTCCTACCAAAGTAATGAGCGAGTCATTTTTGGGTTAAACGTCCCAGTCAACACTATTTAGGTCATTTTGGAGACGTTACTTCCAATTTTGTGGGACTTTTCCCGACATTGAGATGGGCCCTGCCGCCCAATGAAACCAAAAGGGTTTATATGCACGGACGGTCCAACGCACCATTTTGGCAGGCTTAGAGCCTCTAAGCGGTTTACCAGTACTCATATGCGCGGTCGGTTTCAGCTCTGCGTGGAAGCATTGTGCAGCCCAAATTATTTCTTCATGTCCCGATTGGCGGGGCCGAAACCTACCAAAATAGATAAAACAGTTTCGCTCCGATTAAGAAAATTGTAGCCGGAAATAAAATAGAAAATATCCACTTTGGTTTTACTTTAATTGTCAACTCCTTAGCCCTTTGGGCAAATTCGATTCACACTTCAAGGGAATATTGTCTGCTCCGGGGAATAAGATGACCTCCAAAGCTAAAAAAAAAAAAATAGAAAAAAATCTTTAAACAACAACTTTACCTATACCCCTGCGCCAATTTTCAATATGAATGCAAGTAGAACGTTTTCTCATGCACTAATGCGAAAATCACCTGAAAATAAATATCACAGCGTAGAAAAACATTTTACCTATACATTGATACCAAACCTGTTAAAATCCGTTGACTTTAGCCATGTATATCATTCGATAAACACTGTCTACTCTTGTATACTAATACAAAACATGGTTGGAAAAAGGTTAGAGTACGCCGTTGAAATACGGTCCTATATTAAGAATCGTTGTATTCTTGGTATATGGTGCAAAGACATTTTTAATGAAATATGTTCGGTTTATAGGCATAATGAAATGTCTTTTCCGACAGTTTTTCGTTGGTGTAAGAAATTCAGCTGTGGGCTAGGCTCAACAGAAGCTGCACCACATGATCGTTGGCCGAAACGAGCAACATCTGCCAAGATGGTTGCTAGAGTGAAAGAAATAGTTGCTACCGATGCAAGATACAGATAGTGCGAGACTATCTGAAGCAGAAAAAGGTTGTTGAACTCCCTCACCCCCCGTATTCCCCTGACCTTGCCCCATGTGACTTTTTTTTTGTTCCCGCGGCTGAAAAATACCTTTCTGGTCGAAAATTTGTACAGCGCAAACACCTCGGTTCTGCAATATTCCAGTGCCTTCATAGTATACCTCGAAAAGACTACCAAAATGCATTCAATGATTGGTTCAGAAGACTGAAAGTTTGTATATCTGTTAAAGGGGAATACTTTGGGGAGACAAAATAAATTTTTCATCGAAATCTATCACGGAATCATTTTTATGTGCTTAGTTGCATTCATATTTGAACAGTCCTCGTAGTCTTGCCAAGGTGACCATCTACCAAAATAGCTGATGCTGTTCCACTCTGATGAACAAAAAGGCCAACAGAGCTAAAATAAGAAAACTTCGACACATTTGGTTTAATTTTACTCAAACTTCACAGGAATGTTGCTGAGGTGACCCTGCTCTAAAATAGCTAAAAGCATTTCATCCTGATTAACAAGATGGCCCTCAGGGCTAAAATAAGAACAAAAACATTTAAAAGACAACTGCTCCTATACCTTTGGTCCAATGTTATTCAAATTTACTGGGAATGATGCGTAGGTGACCCTCTACCAAACTGTTTAAAATTGGTTCGCATGAATGATTAAGATGTCCGCCAGAGCTAAAATAAGAATAATAAACAATAAATAAATTACAACTTCTCCGACAAATTCATTCCAATAATATTCAGACTTCACAGGAATATTGTTTGGTGATCCTTGACCAAAACAGCTTAAATGGTTCTGCACGCATGGACAAGATGGCTGCCAGAGCATAAAATATTGTTTGCTGCATAATACTTAAATTGTATCCCATTCTTTCATGGCGTTAAATGAACTTTTTTAATTAAATAGGAAAATCAGATATTTTCATAATTGTTTGAAATTTTCAAACCAAATCTCAATAAAACTCTGATATGCTCTGTTGAGAAGTATGTTTATGTTAACTTGGTTCAAAGGGTCCCGCCAATCGGGGCTGCATGATGCTTCCACGCAGAGCTGAATCCGGCCGCATGGTAAATCGCTTAGAGGATCAGGCAAAGTGGTGCTAGTCGGACCGTCCATTCTTATAAACCCTATTGGTTTCATTGGGCGACAGGGCTTGAGATGTCATTTAATCTCATTGTCGGGTAAAAGTCCCACAAAATTGGAAGCAACGTCTCCAAAATGACCTATACAGTGTCGAAGGTGACGTTATACTTTAAATCAAACAAACAAAAACTTCGTTCAGAGTGCCGTCAATAAAATTTAGAAAATGCTTTCCGATCTTTATGATACAGAGCTTAAAAAGAAATATCTTCAAATGTTTAGACAACTCTTTGTATACTTTCGTTCAGTTTCATTCAAACTTCACAGGAAGGTTGCTTGGGTGATCTTTTTCTCCAGTGAAGAAAATGGCTGGCAGACTTAATAGTAAAGTCTTTAAATGATCACCTCCCCAAAACCCATAAGCCAGTTTCATTCAAGTTCACAAGAATAGTGCACCCGTTTTGGATCATAGAATAGGATGACTGTCAGCTATCCACATATCAAATATCTTGAAATCAGGTGAACGGTTCATGGCCATCCAAGCCGTCTTGTTTTCATTTTTTTTTCGATTGATTTGAAGTTTAATGACCCTGTTAACATGGTCATTTTGGAAACATTCCTTCCAATTTTGTGGGTCTTTTACCCGGCATTGAGATGAAATGACAACTTAAGCCGTCCTGCCCAATGAAACCAACAGGTCTTATAAGCATTGGACAGTCCGACTCACCACACTTTGCCTGGGTAGGCTTTGACCTTCTAAGCGGTTTACCAGTACTCATGTGCGGTCAGTTTCAGCTCTGCGTGAAAGCATCATGCAGCCCAATCTATTTCTCAAAGCCCCGATGGGCTGGGGCCCATTTCTTTTGAGGTACATGTATGTTTCTGATATATAAACAGAAAAAAAACAATACACATCTTTTGACAAATTAAGTTACCACTTAAAGCATTACAGAAAAGTCCTATTGTTTGTAGAGAAAAATAAGTTTTGGCTTTGCGTGTGAACACCAAAACCAGTATTTTCACGAGTGGCGTAGCTACGAGTGAAAATACCAGTTTTGGTGTTCATGAGTGAAATAAAATTTGATCTTACACTAATAAAATCAAATTTTCTGTTTCTTACATGCGGCAGGGATTGAGATGTCATTTCATCTCAATGTCGGGTAAAAGTTCCACACAATTGGAAGCAACGTCTCCAAAATGACCTTTATAGTGTTGACGGGGACGTTTAACCTCAAATCAAACAAACAAACAAACAAAACTCAGTGCAAACAATAGATGTTGACGTAAGGTGTCCTAAACATTAGTATTCAACAATTAAAACACCGAGAAATACTACATCTGAAAATGACGTCTGCTTATGTCGTCTGCTGAATGTTTTTGCAAACTTTTTAAAAAATATTTTTGCACAAAGGCAAACAGTGTGGGCCCAGATCAGACTGCTCCTACAAGAGCAGTCTGATCTGAGTCCACATTGTTTGCAAAAATTTAAGGTAACCGGCAGACGGAAAAGCAGACGACTATAGTCGTGATTG
Organism: Lucinisca nassula; assembly: GCA_963580285.1. NCBI lineage: Eukaryota > Metazoa > Mollusca > Bivalvia > Lucinida > Lucinidae > Lucinisca > Lucinisca nassula. Next base: position 98,464,855 of record OY757014.1, read on the forward strand.
GTATTTTATGGGTTAAACGTCCCCTTTGCGTGTTTTCACCTAATTAGTATCCATTTCAATAATGCCCATATCACGATATATTAATATTGTTCTTCGGCGCCTGTGTGACTTCTGATGAGAGTACGCGAAATGCGGAAATTATGTTTCGTTCAAATATCGGCGATTCCGTGATAATCAGAAAATACACCCGACTTCACCCCAATTTGTAACGTAAAATCCATTTGAACCACTGTCCTACTTAATGAATTAATTTGCCACCCCAATTCTGATTATCAGCCAGTCAAATTACTTGATATTGTTTGTGTGTTTGTTTGATTTGAGGTTTCACGTTCCCGTCAACACTGTAAAGGTCATTTTGGAGACGTTGCTTCCAATTTTGTGGGACTTTTACCCGACATTGAGATGAAATGACATCTCAAGCACTGCCGCCCAATGAAACCAATAGGGTTTATAAGCATGGACGGTCCGACTCGCACCGCTTTGCCTGGGCAGGCTAAGACCCTCTAAGCGGTTTACCAGTACTCGTGTGCGGGTCGGTTTCAGCTCTGCGTGGAAGCATCAAGTAGCCCATATATTTCTTCAAGCCCCGATGGGCGGGGGCCGAAAAACTTGATATAGTGTGTTCGTTTAATTCAAAAACTGAATGATACACAGTGCAGATTCTGATCAGATGGAACCTTATCTGGACAAAAACAGGAGTTGTGCCACGGACACGGACAAACAGTGACGGTACATATGATCAGGGTCTTTATTGTTTGTCTAAAAGCCTTATACTGTTTATAAGGCAGAATATTCCATTCTAGACAACTTACGTTTTATACGTATTGACCAATAGCAAGATGTGTACATATCATAGTCTAGCTTTTTGGTTTGGTCGCCATGAGGCGGGCAAACCGGGTATAATGACCAGATTGTAGCTGTTCCATGGAGGGGCACGTGACGCGATCAACCAATCAGCTTAAACGATGATGCAATACTATACTGCAATTACAGGAAACAGCCTGTCTTAATAGCGAAACAGACCGAAAAGCAAGCGTTTCAACTCCAACAATAAAAATATCTTAAGGGAAATGGATACACCTGGCAGGTGAGGCAGTTAGTCTACCAGTTTTACTGTATTTCGAAACACACCTATTCAAATACATTGTCATTTTTTGGCCAAAGAAAAAGAAATTTTAAAAAGAAAAATTGGAATATTTGCCTTTTTTTGCTCAAAACATAGATTGCGGGGAGTCGACAGAAACGCCTCGACGAAGCGATTCTATCGAGTACCCACAATCCAGTGTCTCAGAGCATGAATACGGAAATTAATGTATACCCCTGCAAACCCGAGCTTTACTATATAAAAGTGTAGATTATATTTTCTTGTCCTTTGGGATGTGGAATTTTGACAATATCTGAGGCTAACTGGTGAGGCCTAATTGGCCGAAACTAGCTAGTCTGGCCCAGAAAACATGTACACTCCATATTTTTCAGTTCTGTGGTGTATTCCTTGCTTCCAAAGGTGTACCCTTTTATAGAACATGCTGTAAATGACCAATTAATTCGAACAGTAAAAAAATAAATACTGATCCGGGTGTTGGAATTATTAGAAAATATCAGATTGGAAATTTATCAGTGTTAGAACTGTTTGATCTGAAAGAATTCCATACATTGGATCAGGCTGTGTTCAATATTTTATACAACTACGTTTTTTTCCCGTGGCCCTGTCAATCCGCAAGTGATTAGAAGTTATAAATATCACTTATGCAGTGCAGAAAAGTTTGATCTATAAATAAGTCAGTGTGTGCAGGGGGTCTTTGAATGCGATACACATTGTCATTAATGACGTCTACACCTATTGAACTATCACTATTCCCTTTAAAATGGGCGAGTCAATTTGTGATCTCGAGAATAACAGAAATTGATTTGTTTGGAGCAAATTCTTTTCTTAATAGTAGCCCATATCTAGGAAAAAGAGGATTTTTCAAAGAATTTCCTTATAGTCTGTAATATTTTTTTTTTGTTCCGGCTACACCGCAGCAGACAAAGTCCAGCTACATGTGTATATGGGATGGGATGTTGAAACCCGCACGTGCAGCTACCCAGTGGAGCTAGGCGCATAGATACTTCACACCCCCAACCCCACCTATATTGTTTAAGCGCATAGTGAAGCCTCAGGCGAGACTGCGCAGCCTTGTTTGTGTGTTCTCTGTTTACTAATAAGCAGTCTCAAATCAGCGTGAACGGGGGCATGTAGCAATTCAATGCCCATCGAAGTAGTCCGGTGAAGACTGATTAGACTGTACGGATGCAAAACCATCATGTTATTTAGATAGGCAAGTAACAAGAAAAAGAAAATGCGGACATCATACACAAATTTGATCTTCACTTTATGCGCGATGAAACATTTCAAACCTCTTGAACATTGAAGACACAATCCCGATTGCACAACTGTGCAGACTTATCAGTCTTTTCTGTACGCACATGCGCAATAAGTATTTTACTCGAGATAGGAGATCTGAACAGACTGATCCTTGCACTTGGTAGCTTAGGATGTGTTTGTAACGTCGCAAGCAGATTGGGCCGGTCAAATGTACACGCCGTCGTTTTAAGCCGGCACACGACGAAAAAAAAAAGGTTTCAAACGAAGGACCAGATAAGCCTGCGCATCTATCCAATGTGGCCATAGTTTTCACCTGTTGTTCTTTGATTAGCACAGAGGCCATGGTAGGCACATACGAACAGCGAAGACTATTCAGACTGCATGAATGTGCAGGCTGACCTGAGTCTTCCCCCCAACACCGAATATGATTTATTTTCTTAATCATGTTCCCCGAAATTACTTCCAATAAAACCTTGTCACCGTGAAATAAATGGGCATCTTCACTTGCTCCTCAGAAAACCAGGGTAGCCCAACCAGGTAACCTGAATTAAACTACCTCTTTGCATGCAACAATCATGAATTTCACTCGCACGTGCTAAAAGACGTTCTGTGGAAAATGGCGGGAAACTCTCAATTAATATTAAAGGGGCGCTTCTGCTATCAAAGAGGCATTGAATCAATGCCACGGCACATGGAAAAAGGGTAACACTGTCACACAAATAATAATGAAAGCTGAAGCTACGCTCCAAAGAGTCTGAGAGCAAAGCGAAAACACTTGCATATGCATGGTGATCCAAGCCAATGCTACATCACCGACTAGGATCAGCATGAACATCGATGCAATGTTATCAGTCTTTACTGAACCCTTAAATCTTACGAAGTCACAAGGCTTAGTGAAACCCCTTGCCTTGCAAACCGGTAGTGGGTGCGCATGTTCAGTGTTTGCAGGTCGTTGAGAAACCAGCGAAGACACATCTTAGCGTACTCATTCATGCAATCCGATTAGAGTCTTCGCTGATCGCATGAGCCTGATGCAGACGATGGGATTTTCACAACATAAATAAGCGAAACTCCTGTGGCTCATCAAGGTTGATCTAAGCACTTGCAGCCTGCGTTTCTCGCAGTCTGATCAGTATTCGGTGAGGGTATGAACCTTCTACTACCACAGGGCTATCCAATGTGAGAGAAGCGAAAACCATTTGCCTTACAGAGTGCATGTTAATCCGAGTCTTTGGAAGTCGCACACATTTCATGCTAAGTTTTCTTTTTTTTTGCGTGCGCTATCTTATATACGACCAGTACGATGTTGTAATGATAAACCCGGGAACGGTCCGAAATGCTTGTTCTGGATGCATTTTTCGGCATTTTTTTGTGTGTTCGAAGTATTAAAAATTCTGATTTCTGAAAAATTTGGGAGTTCGAATTAAATGAGAAAGTTTTCAGCCACAAATTCGAAATAATTTTGGGTGTTCGAACTGCTAGGGTGTTCCAATTAATTGGTCACCTACCGTATTTAACTTCACCACAACTGGTGTGTGGGAATGTGTGGCGGCGGTAAAACGTCTCCCTGCCCTACATCATAGTGTAGATTATATTTTCTTGTCCTGTGGGATCATTGATTCCATTGTGGAATTTGGAAAATATCTTAGGGTCACTGATGAGGCCTAATTGGCCGAAACTAGCTAGTCTGGCTCAGAAAACATGTGCACACCATATTTTTAGCTCACCTGGGCCGAAGGCTCCAGGGGAGCTTATAGTATAGTTGGTCCTCCGTCGTCCGTCGTCCGTCCGTCCGTCGTCCGTCCACACTTTTGAGCAGCTATATCTCTGTATCCTGCAGGCTGATCTCAATCATTTCTCATCTGTAGCATGCCTCTGGTGGGGCATTGATGACATAACCTTTTTTTGAAATCGCTCTAAAAATTTGGTTCCTATGGCAACCACAAGGTCCCATAGACTTACTATGGGAAAATGCTTGTCATCACCGTAGCGCCTTCAGTTTTGATCGGATCTTTCTGAAACTCATATGTAAGGTGGCTGTGGATAAAATCTCGGATGAGTTCGAAAACCGGCCAAGTCGGCCCATTTATCATAGAGTTACGTCCCTTTGATTGCTGAAAATGCCCATTTTCGACCTTGTCATCACCGTAGCCCCTTCAGTTTTGATCGGATCTTTCTAAAACTTATATGTATTGTGGCTGGGGATAAAACCTCGGATGAGTTCGAAAACCGGCCAAGTCCGCCGATTTATCATAAAGTTACGTCCCTTTGATTGCTGAAAATGCCGATTTTTTACCTTGTCATCACCGTAGCCCCTTCAGTTTTGATCAGATCTTTCTGAAACTTATATGTAAGGTGGCTGTGGATAAAATCTCGGATGAGTTCGAAAACCGACCAAGTCGGCCCTTTTATCTTAGAGTAACGTCCCTTTGATTGCTGAAAATGCTGATTTTGACCTTGTCATCACTGTAGCCCGTTCAGTTTTGATCGAATCTTTCTGGAACCTATATGTAAAGTGGCTGGGGATAAAATCTCGGATGAGTTCGAAAACCAGCCAAGTTGGTCTATTTATCACAGAGTAACAACCCTTTGATTGCTGAAAATCCGATTTTTTACCTTGTCATCACCGTAGCCCTTTCAGTTTTGATTGGATCTTTCTGAAACTTATATGCAAGGTGGCTGGGGATAAAGCCTCGGATGAGTTTGCATACCGGCAAAGGTGGCCTATTTATCATAGAGTTAGGTCCCTTTGATTGCTGAAAATGTTGATTTTTGACCTTGTCAACACTGTAGCCCCTTCAGTTTTGATAGGATCTTTCTGAAACTTATATGTAAGGTGGCTGGGGATAAAACCTCGGATGAGTTCGAAAACCGGCCAAGTTGCCCCATTAACTTTATAGTTATGTCCCTTTGATGGCTGAAAATGTCGATTTTTTACCTTGTCATCACCGTAGCCCCTTCAGTTTTGATCGAATCTTTCTGAACCTATATGTAAGGTGACTGGAGATAAAACCTAGGATGAGTTTGAATACCGGACAAGTTGGTCCATTTATCATTGATTTACGTCCCTTTGATTGCTGAAAATGCCGATTTTTGACCTTGTCATCACCATAGCCCCTTCAGTTTTGATCGGATCTTTCTGAAACTTATATGTAAGGTGGCTGGGGATAAAATCTTGGATGAGTTCGAAAACAGGCCAAGTCAGCCCATTTATCGTAGAGTTATGTCCCTTTGATGGCTGAAAATATTGATTTTTGACCTTGTCATTACCGTAGCCCCTTCAGTTTTGATCGGATTTTTCTGAAACTTACATGTAAGGTGGCTGGGGATGAAACCTCAGATGAGTTCGAAAACTGGCCAAGTCGGCTCATTTATCTTAGAGTAACATCCCTTTGATTGCTTAAAATGCCAAATTTTGACCTTGTCATCACCGTAGCCCCTTCAGTTTTGATCGGATCTTTCTGAAACTTATATTTGAGGTGGCTGTGAATAAAATCTTGGATGAGTTTGAATACTGGCCAAGTCTGATTGGATCTTTCTGAAACTTACATGTAAGGTGGCTGGGAATAAAACCTCAGGTGAGTTTGAATACCGGCCAAGTCGGCACATTTATCATAGAGTGACGTGCCTTTGATTGCTGAAAATGCCTATTTTCGACATTGTCATCACTGCTGCCCCTTTAGTTTTGAACGGATCTTCATGAAACTTACAAACAAGGAAGTCAGGCAGAAAGCTTGGAGGAGTTTGAAAACTCTTGTTTTTGAACTTGTCGTCACCATAGCCACTTCAGTCTAGATCGGATCTTCTGAGCAAGTCAGGAATAAAAGGTCAGCCTGTTTATCATAGAGTTACATTCTACTTGATTTTCAGAAAATGCTTACCCTGTCATCACCATGTCCTCCCATAAAGCCTTCAGTAAAGGTTGGCACTTCCTTAAACTTTGAATCTGTTAGCTCAGGTGGGCGATACAGGACCAAGCTAGCTTGGTCCTCTTGTTCAGATCTGTGGTGTATTCTTTGCTTCCAAAGGATAACCCTTTTATAGAACATATTAAAGGGGATCACAATTCTATAGGCATGATTTCGTAATGAAAATACAATTTTAAAGGTGCATTATTTAGCTATCTGGAAAAAATGCTTCCAAAAATAAAATACATATAACGGGTATTTTTCTTTAAAACAATACAAATGAATGCATTTTATGCAAAAATGCGAACAATTATGATGACAGGTAAACGAGTTAGAGAGGGATTCCCTAACTAGGTTTCGAACACAAGTTAGATCTATTTTTAGTTCGTGACAAAAATAGAATCCCCATATATGACGTTATGCGACGTTCATTTTTGGCCTTGTTTGCTTAGGCCATGCCTGAATCGGAAAAAAAAATATGACGCTGAATACCATGCCATAAGTAACGACACTCAGAGACGATACTGTCGCCATGTATGTGTATAGTGACAGATTTATTTTTAGAACAAAAATTCCGAACACATGTTCAGAGCGAAGGGTAAACATGAATGAAAACGACCATTTTTATAAAGTTCTGAAGCTGTATTTGGCTCCAAAAGTGTACACATGACAAAGGAGTATGCATTGAAGATAAAAACCAGAAAAAAAAAGTTGAGACCCGGTAGCTCAATAATGCACCTTTAAGGACCTTATGGTTGCTACTCTGTTGGCTCTGTCCAACTGAAAAAGGGGTCTACTCTAAAAGGGGAAGAATTTGCTTCTCAAGGGGTCCACTCTAAAAGGGGAGAATTTGCTCCCCAGGAGCAAATTCTTTCCTTTAAGAGTATACCCCTTAGACATATCCAAAGAGAAACTACTTTTGCAGGAGTAACAGTCTTTTCGCAAATTTTACGTCTTGCAATGCCATTATGGAGTAAGTCCATGGGGCCATGGAAACGAAAAACAACAGAACATAACTACTACTACTCACTGTGGAAGCTCAGTCGGATGCAGTCTGACTGGCGATAAGGAAGACTCGGGTTCGATACCTACCGGGGTCGGCAACATTCTTTCGTGGAGATTATGAAATCTTTTCTATGGTCATTCTCTCCCTTCCGCTGATTCAGGAAGGGCAGGGGCAGTTTTTGGCGACAGAATGTGCACTGAACTGGTAAACCGCTTACGGATAAGCCTGCTGTGGAAAAGCGTGGATAGGTACACTGACATGCTCAAAAAAAGACCCAAATCAGTGTTGACTGGGCAGTTAAATACAAATAAACAAAACTTGCAAAGTTTACTTCACACAGATAGGAACCCGAATTTTATGGTGACTTAGTATATAAATTCAGAAAAATATATAACCGCAATGACTTCAGCACCCAATTTCGTAAAATCATTCTTCGATATAAAAAGATTGGGTACAACATGGAAATTATACGACAGACTGCATGCATGGTAGTTAACCCAATCACGGTTGGCAACTTTGCTTCCCTCTTTAATTGCACGCCGGTGGGTCAGGCCTCAGATTCTATGACGGCTCCAACGTAAAGGCTTATTGAAAATTAAAGAGATAATGTTGGTTGGTGCCTGATGCTCTGTCTCTGGTCGGGCTCATCGGAGTCTAACTGTTGGTTTTCTTTTGCTCCAGCATTTCAGTGGTTTCTTGCTGTCGAGTCCTCACTGTTGTCTCACCTCTGTGGTTCTTTGATTTCTGTGTTCACGGAGATGTTGCACTGATGAGTTAGGAGGCCTTCATGCGGACTGAACAAATTATTTGTCTAAATCGCGACGGAAGTAAGGGCGAGGATTGTGGCCACGTAAAATCGATTTAAGCCCCCCAGTGGATATCTTCCACTGACCGTTCCAAGGCGGCTCTTCTGTGGCGATTTATTTATGTTGTTGTTTGTTACTTACTGTGTGTATCACTTGTGTCTTTTAATTTTGGATGGCCATATGGCCATTTTGTGGGAAAGTAACTGTCCATATGGCCCTCCTTTGTTTAGGTTTCCATTATGGTCTTGTCGCTTAATGTTTGTATTTCTTTCCCTTTGGTGTCTTTTATGGATGGAGTAAGTTAATTGTATCAATTCCTGATCTTTGTTTTACTTCTACTTTTTATATATTCTGAACATCTTTCGGTACTCTCTAATAATAAGTATATGTAAATGTTGGAAAGACAGAGAACGTTATTTTTCCTCATTTATAAAGATCGCTGGGTGTAACGGGCCTCCGTGGCCTAGTGGATAAGAGTGCTGACTCTTAATCATTAGGTCTCTCAACGGTGTATGTTTGAGCATGGCTCAGGTCACATAATGAGAAGTTCTGCAACGGAAGGTCAGGAGGTTTTTCATCGGGTACTCTAGTTTTCACTCACCTCCGATTAACGATCGGCTTGATGTGAGTGAAATAATCTTGAAATGGGATCGTAAAACCAAACATAAAAAAGATCGCTGGGTGTGTAAAAACATTTTCATGTCTTTGCTACTGGAATTAACGTCAGTGCCAAGGTCGAAGGTTCTAACTCTTCCAAATATATAAAATATTTAGGGAGCGAATCAAAGTCATAACGTTGATGGGTCGCTGTTTATTGTTCTTGAGCCCAGCACAGATAGCAATAGTTTTTTTCAAAAACTTCATGACTACTAAGTGACCTGCCACCAGTTACAGACTGAGTTGTTAAAAGACTTTTTGGCGCATTCGATGGGAGCTATTGTATCTGATAAGCCGAAAGTGGTGTTCTTTATTTCCACTCAATACTTGACGTTTTACTAATCAGTTTCTTTTACAATTAAATTGTGATCCAGAAAGATATACAAAAGGATAGCAAATTTCAGGTTTTTGCGGAGGTTCAAAGAAACTGCCGAGGTTTAAGATACAGTCTGATTCGCAGCACTTTGTCTGGGCAGGCTTAGATCTTAGGAGGTTCAGCAATACTTCAAAGTTCGGTCGGTTTCAGCTCATGCGGTCCAATATATTGCCCCAAGGTCTGATCGGCCCCCGTCCATCGATGATTGAAGAAATAGATTGGGCTGCATGATGCTTCCACGCAGAGCTGATACCGGCCGCACATGAGTAGTGTTAAATCGCCTAGAAAGTCTTAAGCCTGCCCAGGAAAAGTGGCTCGAGTCGGACCGTTCATGCATTTCAACCGTTTAGTTTCATTGGGCGACAGGGCTTGAGAAGGAGTTTTATCTGCCCGTTTTATCTCAGTACTGAGTAAAAGTCCCACAACATTGGAAGCAATGTCTCAAAAAGACTCATACAGTGTTTACAGGGACGTTAACAACAGATGAAATAGATAACCAAGGCCCTACAGAAGGCCTGATGACTTAGGAAAAATCTTTTCATGTGCCCGTTTGAAAAACAACAATAACAAAAAAAAAAAAAAAAAAAATGAAAAAACGGTCGTATTAAGTTACGGGGTTGGTGTCCGCCCGTCCGTTCGTAAACTTTTTTTCGTTTCCGTATAAATCCTACTATACAGTTTTCATCCGATCAAGCCTAAAATGTGTATGTAGTAAGGCTAAGATGTGAAGATATGCCACCAAATATTAACAGAGTTATGACCCTTTGAAAAATTCGGTTTACATTTTCGTTTGGTTAAGTTTTGTGCTATACATGTGCAAACCATATGTAAGTTACATTTAGTTTATACTTGTCATGGCGTTAAACAATTTACCACAGAATACTCATCACTACCTACCCTTCCTGATACCAAGGTCACAGACTTCGAAATTTTATATACACGTTTTGTATTAAAGTTTATTTTTTGTATTCAAAAAATGCACTAAGTGGGATAATGATATCAGCTGGCTCAAATCAGAATGTAGACTGACAAGACCAAACCTATTGGATGCTTTTTGAAAGCAGCCAACTTGTTGAGGCATAGTGTTATGCTAATGTATGATCCCAATGTATGCGGGAAAACCCTAAAGGGATACTTTGGTAAACAGTGCAGGCTCAGATCAGACGCCGCAGAATGCGGCGTCTGATCAGGGCCTGCATTATTTGTTAACAGAATTTTCCGTCAGAAATAGAATAAAAACGAAAAAATAGGCCTGACATCCCTTGACAAATGGACGTGTCCAACATATAGCAATGGAAGAGTCCACTAGTATACAATGGGTTAAAAGACAATTTTATAACCTTTTCATAGTAACTGACCAGTTTGTTTCATAAAAAGATAAAATTTTGTGTTCTTGATCTCGGCGCCTGAGTTTCCATAAACGAAACAGTTATTCTACTGTGCCATACTGACAATGGAGAAATATTAGGTGCGCCCGTCTGTGAACAGACTGCTCTGAATCCTGGTAGGATTTAGAAAGTTTGTTCCTTGTTTGCTTAGAATGTCATTTCTGTGAGAATTGCCATGAATTCACTCAAACGTTTCATGCTTTCAGTTCAGAGAAGATAATCCATGGGAATGGCCATTTTCAGTGTGTGGCAAAAACGAAGACACTTGCAAACACATATGTTACAGTACAGCGTAAGTAAACAGTGCTCCACCGATGAATTTAGGTGTGAAGGCAATGATCATGAATCGATTTAATTTAAATTCTAACAGCGCGCCTATATACTGAGTAGGCAATAAAAAATAACTGTTTTATTCTACAACAAATCACGGCAAGGAAGAGTGTGACGAGTGACGTCATTAAACTGCCAATTTATGACGTCACCAGTCGATTTCCTTGACGATAGACGGTGTTACGTGGCATGTGTTTTATTCGATAATTTTAGCGGGATTTCTTCTAACAATGGCGAAAAGTTATGAGATTTTGAAGGAAACAACAGCATTATTGCCGATTTTCAGCCTGTTAGAATCGAAATAGATCAGCTCTAGTTTTAGATGTGTTGAGTAATTAATCACAAAAGCACACCAAAGGAAAGAAACACCAACATAAAGCAACTCCATCATGACGATACAAGCGGAAAACCAAAAGGGCAGTTACTTTCCCACAAGATGACCAAACGACTATCCAGAATAGAAAGATGTTAGCAATACATACATGCAACTGGGGTAATGGCCTATAACTGAGGTAATGGTCAGATTTGACCGACTCAGTATACGAAGATAGCAAAACGAACTAAAACAATAATAAACCACATCAGTAGAACCGCATTGGAACGGTCAGTCAAAGTTTTGTTAACGTAGGGGCTGTTAGTCCGAACATTCTGATTGGCCATTCGTTTATAGATTAACTCATTTTGTACCGGAAACCCCAAGATGGGTAGTTGGCAAACCGTGCAGGCCCAGATCAGTCGCCACAAAAAGCGGCATCTGATCAGACCCTACACTGTTTGCAAAACGTTCAGCCAGTTCCAAAATAGATTTTAAAAGAAACCACAACCTGGAATCCCTAAATTATGAAATTGTCACCTGTTATACACAAGGAGGAAGATTCTATCTGGTACAAAAAGGGTTAATGAGATTGGATTATGGCTTAGGTACTGTGACCACAACTACAATTGACAATTCTCCATGGAAACCTGTGATGTGGGTATTCATTTGAACAACCTCACAGAGGTTTGTATGGAGAAATACTCGTATGGGGCGCTTACATATAGTCGAAAGAAATTTATTATGGAAACACGTTTTGGAGAAATGTCCGTAATACTAAACAGGAATTGGCTTTCCCAGTGCCTTAATACCTTATAAGTAGGGGCTGCTATTAATGTAATGAATTCAGTGCAGTCAGTGTCCTTTTGAAGTGCCTTGAGCTGTACTGTAACTCATTGTTTACTTGTTTCAGAGAGACGCAGACGACGCCAGGAACCATTGAAAAACAGAGTTCTAGTCTTATTACTGCAGTAGCTGTGTTAGCTGTCCTTCTAGGAATTCTCATTGCTCTGATGATTTTTGCTATCATTGCTTTTAAGCAGCAAATGTTCTGCTTCAAAGGTGAGTGAATAACAGTACTTACTCGTGTTAAAATAAATGATTGAATCAATGTTTAAATAAAATTCCTATACAATACTGACATCATACGATTCAGGGAAAATTGAATTCATGTTAAAAATTCATACTTCATTGGTACCGACATCATCTGGTTCATGGAGAAATTGAAACATTGTTTAAATTTAATGCCGTAACAATACGTCATTGTAGAAGAGATGACAAACAAACGGCTACATTTTTTCATTTTATCCAACCTCTTTCATTTGCAACATCGCGTTATTAAGTCGTAGTAATTAACACCCATGTTAGAGCCACTTTTTACAAGAAAAAAAAAAAAAAAACAATACTGGAGTTTACAAGGATGTACAATATGTACTTATTTTCAAAACATTGGTTGTGGGTCCTCGTTAGAACCGCCCCAATATGGTTCTCATAACGATAACACATCCGTGTGACATAGTGCATTTTTTCATATCTACAATATGGTGACGTTTCTGATGAAAATTTATGATATTTTTATGCCTCCCCCCGCCCCGAGAGTATTTGATTCGGCGGGGGGAGGGGGGGGATATAGTATTTGCCCTGTCTGTCTGTTTGTTTGTCTGTCTGTCCGTCACAAAAACTTTAACCTTGATCCTAACTTCAGAAGTATTTGACCTAGCCCCATGAAACGTCACCCAATTATTCACCATTACAAGGGCTACAGTCTGACCAAGGGCCATAACTCTGTTGTCATTTTTGGCTGAACTATCTCCCCTTGAAATTTTGCAAAACTGTCTGTGTGTTTGTCTGTCTGTCCGTCACAAAAACTTTAACCTTGATCATAACTTCAAAAGTATTTGACCTGGTCCCATGAAACTTCACCCAATTATTCACCATCACAAGGGCTACAGTCTGACCAAGGGCCATAACTCTGTTGTCATTTTTGGGTGAATTATCTCCCCTTGAAATTTTGCAAAACTGTCTGTTTGTTTGTCTGTCTGTCGGCCACAAAAACTTTAACCTTGATCCTAACTTCAAAAGTATTTGACCTAGCCCCATGAAACTTTACACACTTATTCACCATCACAAGGGCTACATTTTGACCAAGGGCCACAACTCTGTTGTCTGAATTATCTCCCCTTGAAATTTTGCAAAAACTCAGAAATTGGCTCCCACGGGGGGGGGGGGGGGGGGCGGGGGGGGGGGGTATTGGTCACCTATAGTGACAGCTCTTGTTCTTATTTGTACTCCAACGTAGGTTGTTGGTTCTCTTTAGTTCTAGTGAGTATCGACAACCTATGTCTTGGAGCAAAAATGAGAAAAATAATACATACTCCTGTAAACCACAGTTTTCTCTATATTAGGTGGGGTTTAGAGTGGTGTTCATTACATGGACTTGTTAACATGATTTACGAGAACCTCATTCTACATTTGGGCTGCAATAAGGAAAATATCAAGATGATGTCATCTGAAAATTCTAGTTCTACAGACATGAAAGTAGCCATGAAAGTACCCCCCCCCCCCCAGCAGGCACATGACGTAATAGTGACGTCATATCTACGTCTGTTCGACGCAATGACGTTTATGCAACGTCACATCAACGTCGGTGCAACGTCGTGACGTTGCACCGACGTTGATTTGACGTTGCCCTAGCGACGTGTGTCTGCTGGGCCGGTCTTTCATTGTAACTATAATTACCCCGCTTAACCCTTATCTTGCTGAATATTCATTTAAGCCACACCCATTTCTGTCTATCGACCAATCAAATTACTTGATGTAATTGATTGCTACAAATTCATAAACTTAATGCCAAACAGTGTAGATCCTGATCAGATGGCTTCTTCAGAAGCCATCTGATCTGGATCTGCACTGTTTCCCAAAGATAGGGGTTGTCGTGAACAGCATGATAAGAGTTAAAACAAGTGGGGCTATAATGGATTTGCCATGTTCTTCCGAGATTCCGTCATCCGTGACTGCAATATTAAAAATGCATTTTGCTTAATAACTGGTGTTTGTGGCCCTTGGTCTTGGTCTTTAAGGTAAGAAATCTGGCGTAACAGAATAGCGACCAAGGGCCCATAACTCTTTGAGTTGTGTCCCTTGGTAGGTAAGTTTTCAAATTTTGCCATTCTTGAAATTTTTCGTAACATATTACTCAGGAACTGTGAAAGCTAGAAAGCTAAAACTTCGTATAAACATGGACAATGACTGGATGCATCGAGTATACCGGATTGTGGGTCAAGGGTCCATTACTCTTTGAGTTATGTCCCTAAATAGGTTTTCCAATTTTAAAATGCATTTTGCTAAATAAGTCATACTTTAATGAAACGTATACTACACTTGGTCTCTAAAGAAGCAGAATGGTGACCAAGGGCTTATAACTCTTGGGGTAATGTTCGTTGGTAGGTAGGTACTCGCCTTATAAATCAGGGATCGCAGGATCGATCCCGGGCTTCTCCAGACATTCAGATGAGTCTTTAAACCGAGGTCCCGTCTCTGTATGACCTTAGCTGTTGGTGGGACGTAAAACTCGTTTGTAGGTGGGTTTTCAAATTTTGTAATTCTTGAAAATTTCCATAAAAGATTCTCAGGAATTATCAAGATAGAAAGCGGAAACTGTGTGTAAGCATTGACAATGACTGGATGTGGCCTGTAGGGGTCAAGGAATTTATGTCCCTTGATAGGTTTTCTAATTTTAAAATGCATTTCCCTAATAACTTTTATGTTTGTGGTCATACTTCAATAAAAGTATACTACTTCTGGTCTCTAAGGTAAGAAGGTTTGGTAGCAGAACAGTCGCAAAGGGCCCATACACTCTTTGAGATATGTCCCTTAGTAGGTTTTCAAATTTTAGCAGTCTTGAAAATATTCGTAACACTATGGAATTTGGATTTGAAACTTTGTATAAACATGGATAGTGACTGGATGCATCGTGTTTACCGGAATAGGAGTCAAGGATCCTAACTCTTAGAGTTACGTTCCTTGTGAGGTTTTTTTATTGCCATAGTTTGTCTTTGTATGTGTGTAGTGCTTATAAGAGTATATTCTTATTTTGAATAGCCGTTTGGCCTTTTTGTGGGAAGTAACTCTCCGTTTGGCTTTTCGCTTGATATGTTTTCGTTAAGGTTTAGGTATTTCATGTTCGTGGGCCTCGGTAGCGGAGTCGGATGCGCGTCTGACTGGTGATCAGGAGAACTCGGGTTCGATACCTGCCGGGGTCGGCAACATTCTTTCGTGGAGATTGATCATAAATATTTTTTTCCAAGGCCAGTCTCTCCCTTCCGCTGATTCAAGAAGGGCAGTTGTCAGTTTCTGGCGAAAGAATGTGCACTGTACTGGTTAACCGCTTACTTATAAGCCAGCCCCTGAAAGGTGTGGATAGGTAAACTGACCGGCTCAAAAATGGCCTAAATAGTGTTGACTGGGCCGTTAAACCCCAATACAAACAAACAAACAAACAATTTCATGTTCATGTTTCTTTCTCTTTGGTGTCTTTGATGGGAGGTGTGGAATAATTGTATCGATTCCTGATCGTTTCCTTCACTTCTGTTTTTATCAAATTTTAAAATGCATTTTGCCTTTATGTTTGTGGCCCTACTTCAATGGATATTATACTACATTTGTTCTCAAAGGTAAGGAAGATGCAGTAGCAGATGGTGACCAAGGGCCCATAACTCTTGGAGTTATAACCCTTGGTAGGTTTACAAATTTTGCCTGCTTGAACATTTTTGTATCATCTGTGAAATCCAGAAAGCTGAAACTTTGTATTTACATAGATAATGACTGGCTGCATCGCGTATACATGAATAAGGGGCAAGAGCAATAACTATGTCCCATGGTAGTTTTTCAAAAATTAAAATACACTTTGATCAATAACTTTTATGCTATTCAGTGAATCTTATACAACACTTGTCCTCTAAAGTAAGAACGTCGTAGTAGCAGAAAAGTGGGCAATGGCCCATAACTCTTGGGGTCATGTCCCTTGATAGGATTTCAAATTTTGCCATTCTTGAAATTTTCGAATCAGATTTCCCAGGAACCACCAAAGCTTAAAGGGCTTCAACGTTTGTATAAACACAGATAATGACCGGATGTATCGTGTATACTGAACTGGCGGCCAAGGGTCTATTCCTCAGGAACTTTGAAAGCTAGAAAGCTGAAAGTTTGTATAAACATGAACAATGACTTGAGATACCATGTATACCGGAATGGGGTCAATGATGCACAACTCATTGAGTTACGTCCCTTGAAAGGTTTTCAAATTTTGCCTTTCTTGAAAATTTTCGTATTTCATATCAAATTTCTCAGGCACAATGAAAGCAAAAAAGCTTGACAGTTTGCATAAACATGGACAATGACTGGCTGTATTGTTTATACTGAAGTAGGGGTCAAGGGTCTATAACTTTTGGGGTCATGTCCCTTTGAAGGTTTTCAAAAACTTAAAAATACATTTTGTTGAATAACATTTATGTTTGCGGTCCTATCTCAATGAAAATTATACCACCTTTGGTATCTAAAGAAAGGGATGTGTAATGGCAGAATATTGGCCAAGGGCCTATTACTCATGTAGTTATGTCCCCACTTATGTAGGTTTTCAAATTTTGCAATTCCTACAAAAATTCTCAGGAATTATGAAAGCTATAAAACTGTAAGTACAAATATGAACACTTTCTGGATGTATTGTGTATAAGTGCCAGTGGTCCATAACTATTGGAGTTATATCCATCGGTATAGGTTTTCAAAAAATTAAATTGCATTTTGCTTAATAACTTTATGTTTGTTGTCCTACTTCGACGAAACGTGTACTTATTCTCAAAACTGTAACGGTTACAAAGTTAAAACCTTGTTCACACATGGACAATGGGTTGGTGGTCCAGAACTCATGGATTTAAATCACTTTATACATTTATGTTGCCATCTACCATGTCCAACTGTGATGATTCTAAATATTTCAACCCTCCCCAACAGGCACATGACGTAATTGTGACTTCACATCAACCTCGGTACAACGTCATGACCTTTATGCAACGTCATATCAACGTCGGTGCAACGTCATGACGATGCGCCGACGTTGATTTGACGTTGCCCTAGCGACGTGTGCCTGCTGGGTATGGATCTTTCTCCTCTAATAGTGCTGCAGCTGGGCTATAGTCAGATCCTCTGACACCTCTAGTTGTTATTGCTTGAGGCATGCAATGTAGCATTATAAGTATGCAAAGTTTTTATGATTTACTGTTTCAGTGAAAGAAGATCCCTATCTGACACCAGGTTACTTGACAAACGTATCTAGAGGAGACGGGGATGGAGAAATGATTTCCACTTTGTCAGAGAAGGAAGAAAACAAATCACATCGAACTGAAAACCAGTATCATGTACATTAACGTTCACGATGGTTGCTTTGGATGACATTTCAGAACATTTTCATATTTTTTCCTTGAAATTTCCATTCAAAATGCCCCCGAAAGAGTCATTTGAGCACAGTGTTAAGGGAAATTGATACATCTTCGAGCACCTTTGGGACCATGAAAATTTGTTTAAGAATGGCGTGTTTTGATCCGATCTAAGTACCATGTCAAGCGTCAGCGTGGGATGACTTAAGGATACATGTATCTTTTCGATTTTCGATAAAAATAAAAGTATTAGAATCGCCTCTAATGCACACAGCATACCATTTCCAGTTTAAATGTTGGAACACCTTCCTAAATTATCCTAAATATATGGATATCGCGAGTTATAGGAAGAATGTTTCTGCATTTGTGAGTGATTCGCCGGAGTTTACACATCAATGAAATCCACAAAAATAGTAATTCATTCCTTATAATCGAAATGTAAAAAATGTCACCCAAATGGTACATTTTAGGAATTCTTTCGAATGCGTATGAATGAACTTACCAACGACCACGGCGGGATGGTTATTTAATTAAAAGCCGCAATCTTTGAGAGAAATCCAGGCGAAAAAATGTTAAGTTTTTAAATTCTGTTTATTTGTCTTTACACTGTTGACGGCGTTTCATATACAATGGCGTAATGTGTGGGTTCTAAACGTGCTATTTGATGTCACATTATATTACTATCTGTTGCTGTGTGAAATAGTTCTGGGAGTCAAGCTCATGGACTTTATCGAAGTATAAAACTTTTATTTCAACCAATCGGATCGCTCGAAATGTACATAATGATGGAAAATTGAATTATTGTATTAGAAAAGTCCATAGACTTACGATTGTGCAAAAATCTTGTATGCAATACAGATTCGGGATTCGCCCAGAAAACCGTTTGTAGTTTTGAGTGATTATCAACTTACCAGGGTCAAATAGATTGGACCGTAATACCGTAGCAGTCATAGGAAAAACTTCAGAAATCAGCTCAAATTTGAGAAGTAAACAAATGTTCCAAATGGTGCTCTAGTAAAAGCTTTACAGCAGAGCAGCTGTGGGGCACTTGATTTACTGGTGTTGATAGCCAAAAGTATGAAGAAGCCATCTGATCAGGATCTTCATTGTTTGCCATTCAGTTTATGAATTTGTTGCAATGATTTCTGATTGGCTGATAATCAGTGGTGGGTGTGGCATATTAAAATATTCAGCAGGACACGGGTTAATACTTTCTGCTCTAAACATTGATGTTGATGCCATTGAAATGAAAATGGGTGTGGCTGTGTTGATTTATGCAGCAGGATAAGAGTTAAAGTAAAGTTTACAACAGTATTTCGTAGCAAACAACAACAACAACAAACATCATTATTCTGAAAAATAAAAAATGCTTATGTAAAGTAGTGTGATTTTCGTAAATAGTGTGATTAGCATGGTGTATGCAATGGCAGCTATTATTTTTTATTAATGTATCTTAAAATACCAGGTTAATGTGTAGGTGACTGAAATCCCATTATCTGGTGAAACCTGTGTTTACCAAGTACGCACTTGCGTGTTGTTTTAATATTCGTCTTTTAAAACATAATTTCCCAGCAAGCACATGACGTAAATATGACGTCACATCATCGTCGGCGCAATGTCATGACATGTATGCAACGTCACATTTGACGTTGCCTTAGCGACGTGTGCCTGCTGGGTTATATCGTAAAAAAGTGTTGCTTACAGTGACTTGAACACCTTTGGGACAATATCACGAAAACACACCTATATAGTTTTAGCCCTTTAAACCCCATCTTCAAAGGGTAAAAAGGGGTTAACAGGGTTATACATTTTTTTTCTAATATCTGCTCAAGAACATAGACTGTGGGCACTTGTTGAAACCGCCTAGACGAGACAATGTATGCTTTGAGCAGAAATTTGCAGATTATTATACTTTTTTCTGAAAATTTTAAATTTTCATATTCTTTGATGCTAAAATTTTCAACAGTTATTTTCGTAATGATAAGAATTGAGCCAGCGCACGACAAGACATGTGCGCCCAGCGAATAATGCGATCCGCCTGCGCATACATATAGCCTATAACCAGAGTCTTGAAGGAGCAAATGGGCCCTTAGTTATCCTTAGAGCGCACAGCTAAGACTTTGATCAGACTGTGCGGATGTGCAGGCTGATCTGAGTCTTCGCTGGGCGCACATGTCTTATTGTAGGTTTTGTCGTGCGCTGGCTCATTTATTTTCGAGAATAAAGTAGTTAGAGTCACTGAGAGTTACTCATGGTAACGCTTTGCCATGAAACATACTTGGGAGATAATTTGTTTTGTATGATTTGAGGTTTTACGTCCCCGTCAACACTGGACAGGGCATTTTGGAGACGCTGATTCCAATTTTGTGGGACTTTTACCCGACACTGAGATGAAATGACGCCTCAAGTTCTGTCGCCCAATGAAACCAATAGGGTTTATAAGCATGGACGGTCCGACTCTCACCGCTTTGCCTTTGGTAGGCTTAGATCCTCTAAGCAGTTAACCAGTACTCGTGTGCAGTCGGTTTCAGCTCTGTGTGGAAGCATCATACAGTCCATCTATTTCTTCAAGCCCTCGCTGGGTGGAGGCCTGTGAGATAATTTATGCATCCTTTTCTATATTCTATAACGTAACCGTGGTGTAGCGGTTACGCTACTCGCCTTGTAGACCAGGGGGCGCAGGATCGATCCCGGGCTTCTCCAGACTTTCGGATGAGTCTTTAAACTGAGGTCCCGTCTCCGTATGACCTTAGCTGTTGGTGGGACGTAAAACTCTAACACTCACCATAACGTAATGGAAGGCTGTGTTTACTCATTAGAATTGCTTCAAAATACATGTTCATGATGCAAATAAGAAAAAACAAAAACAAAAAAACATTACGATAACACATCCGTGTCACATAATAATGTGTTTCTCCTCCAATGAAAATTTCTGATTTGTTTCTTATTTATACTCGAAACATAGGTTGTGGGTGCTCGTTAGAACCACCTCGTTGAGGCGGTTCTAACGAGTACCTATAACCTATGTCTTGGAGAAGAAATAAGCAAAATACAGTAAAACTCCACTGTTAAGACCACCAAAAATTGAGACTAATTCTGCTTTAAAAAGATTATTTAGAAAGTTTCAGTTATTCTTTCTGCGTGTTTTCTGCATACAGTGTCCTCTGGTCAGAGACCACCTTTGGGACTGTTCAAAAGTGGTCTTAATATAGGAATTTTACTGTATATCCCTATAAACCTCAGTTTTCTCTACATAAAGTGGGGTTTGGAGGGGTGTTCTTTTCACTGATTTATTAACATGATGATATTATACGTTAGCTGAAGCTGCCAGAAAAGTTTCTCCGGGACTCAAGAATGAGTTCGAATAAGCCATAAAAATAAATTATAATGTACTTGCATATGTAACGCAACGTCTGATTGGATATTGTCAAAAATTTGCGACATTATATTCTGCGATATAGTGTCGGACACAAGACGTTATCGCGTAATGTCGCTTTTCATTGGCTGACACACATTTGTTTTTACGCAGCGCACAGCGCTAGCCGTTTTGTGCAAAACACTACAGTTTTTTTGGTTTGGTCGCCATGAGGCGGGCAAACCGGGTATAATGGCCAGATTGTAACTGTTCCATGGAGGGGCACGTGACGCTATCAACCAATCAGCTTTAAAGATGATGCAATACTATACTGCAATTACAGGAAACAGCCTGTCTGAATAGCGAAACCGTTTTTTTCCCGCGGCCCTGTCAATCCGCAAGTGATTAGAAGTTATAAATATCACTTATGCAGTGCTGAACCGTTTGATCTATAAACAAGTCAGTGTGTGCAGGGGGTCTTTGAATGCGAGCTTATCATGTAGTTACAAGTATAAGGTTACACATTGTCATTAATGACATTTACACCTATTGAACTATCACTATTCCCTTTAAAATGTGCGAGTCAATTTGTGATCTCAGGAATAACAGAAATAGATTTGTTTGGAGCAAATTCTTTTCTTAAGAGAAGCCCATATATTTTTCAAAGAATTTCCTGATAGTCTGTAATATTTTTTTTTTGTTCCGGCTACACCGCAGCAGTCAAAATCCAGCTACATGTATAAATGGGATGTGATGTTGAAACCCGCACGTGCAGCTACCCAGTGGAGCTAGGCGCATAGATACTTCACCCCCCCCCCCCCCCACCCACCCACACACACCTTTATTGTCTAAGCGCATAGTGAAGCCTCAGGCGAGGCTGCGCAGCCTTGTTTGTGTGTTCTCTGTTTACTCATAAGCTGTGTCAAATCAGCGTAAGCCGGGGGCATGTAGCAATTCAATGCCCATCGAAGAAGTCCGCTGAAGACTGATTAGACTGCGCATGTTATTTAGATAGGCAAGTAACAAGAAAAAGAAAATGCGGACATCATACACAATTTTAACATGTGCATGTGCGATCTTCACTTTGTGCGCGATGAAACGTTTCAAACCTCTTGAACATTGAAGACATAATCCCCATTGCACAACTGCGCAGACTTATCAGTGTTTTCTGTACGCACATGCGCAATAAGTATTTTACTCGAGATAGGAGATCTGAACAGACTGATCCTTGCACTTGGTAGCTTAGAATGTGTTTGTAATGTCGCAAGCAGATTCACACTGGTCAATACATACGCACAGGCTGCGTAGCGGTCGCATAGGCTTCGTATTTTGGACGCATAGGCTTCGATGAAAAATGACGGATGACAGTTCGTCAATGCAGGTAAGAAACGGTTTTTACGTCAATCTAAATGTTGTATAGCGTTGTCCAATACTGACATCTGCCTTACGGACCACTTTATTAACGTGCGGCTTCGTCTGTTGCAAGAAAAAGTTTGAAAAACGGAATATAGAAAAATAGACCCCAAAAGAAATTTGGCAGTCAACACAGATTCACCTGTAGTTTCACTTTGGCCCGGTCGCCCTATGTAACTACACGTTTTTGGCTGGTGTTCTGGCCGATAAATTATTAATAATGATGATGAAATCGAAAAGCTAACATGCAACTTTCGTCACATCTTTTGCGAAAAACAAAAATCTTGATATTTCGATACTACGAACGTAGCTTCGTTACCTATTACAACGCAGAGGCTGCGAACTAAATTTGAAAGCCCTGAATTATGCAGTGTAATAACGAACGATATTAAATTAATATCGAAAAATGAGCCAGCCAGCGTTAGTTGATGATGCTAAAGACATTCTGCATCATTTATACCAAACACATTTTCATTCTCAGCTATGCAAATACAACATTATGATTCGAATGCCAAAATCTGTCAAGTTACAATTATTTACACTACCGTTCATAAACTTGGTAAGTCTTCGCCAAATCTGTTAAGTATTAAGCCAAATAATATTTGCACTGTATGAATTTCTGTCGTGTTTTTATTACAAGGCACGTGGATTAGGAATTTACGACGTGCAGGTTACAGAGATGGGAAGACGCATCCCGAAAACACGCCTATTAAAATACCACTAAAAAGATAAAAACATTCAGATAAAACATCCTGATAGTTTTGATATTTCTGATCGCCCGGGCCAGGCGGTTCTAACGCATATCCACAATCTGTGTTTCTGAGGATAAATAAGGAAATAAAATAAATGCAGAAAATCTGTCAATGTACACTACCGTGCATAAACTTGGTAAGTCTGTCTTCGTCAACTCTGTTAAAGGAGACAGGAAAGCGATAATCTGTTACAATAAATAGGTAAACATCAATAAACCCTTTTCCTCTACTGAATACTGCAGGTTTCTAAGCGGTCTGATAAGGATTTTATCACTGTGTAATCTCCAGCCATTAACTCTGCTAAAGAACTGACCTTGAAAATTCCAATAAACCACAGCCATGCCCTGACGTCATCCATGAGGGATCTAGAAGCTTGGTGTGTACTGAATAGGCAGATGTAGCAATGTTGAGGTTTAAAACAGAAGCTTTAAATTGAGCAAAATAAGCAAGAACTAGCCACTCTTTGAAGGGACTTCGCTTTAGATATTCAGTCTTATATGTTTGAGTCCAGGGAAACTTGTGATCAGGAATTTAGTGAGGGAAGCAGCAGCTCTGAAGATAGCTATCTTACATGTCAATCACAACAAATGTCGTCTGCATAGTCATCTGCTGCTTTCTTTAAATGTTACCTGAACCAATCTAAGTCTGATCCAGTCTGATCTTGGTCCACATTGTTAGCCTATAAGCGAAAATATTATTTCAAAAAAAGAAAGAAAAAAAAACTTTAAGAAGATGCAGCAGACAGTATAAACAGGGGCCATTTTACAATTCAGGTTTTTCTTACGGTTGATTCGTCCGGTTTTCCACCCATGCGCACTCATGAGCACTCTTAAAATGGATGTAGCAGTCTTCATTTTTGATGGGTGTTTATGGATTTGCCTAACTGATATAGGAAAATGAAACAGCAACCAAAGTAGCCAAAGCTAGCCATTGGCTCCAGATGAATTCGGCCTAGGTTGGTATCCCTAACGAACGGTTGTATGTCAATTCATTATTGGTAGAGAATCCTCTCATGTCACAGCGCATGACTCAGTGGAACCTTTTTGTTTGTGTTGATGTTAACGTCCCCGACAACAACATTCAGGTCATTTTTGAGACATTGTTTCCGAATTAATGGGACTTTTACCCGACACTGAGACGAAATGACATCTCAAACCCTACCGCATATAAAGCATACTTGCAATTGCTAAATATGAATGACCCCTTTACTTTTTGAAAAGGCAAATACTAGATTTTGGGTCGATTATTTATCAATCGTCACAAAGTAAAAAAGTGCAAGTAGCTCTACAGTGCTTAAGTCCACGTGATTATCACTGATTGGTCGGAAATCCAGGGAACTTGTATATAGAAAACAGCAACGTTTATTTTTCTTCGAAGAGACAGCGTGTTGCGTAATACGGAAATCCATAGATCATGGATTGGGTTTTTTAAACAGTGTATGTCCAGATCTAATGCCGCAGAACGCGGCGTCTAATCAGGGTCTTCACTGGTTGCTCACATTACATGAATTGAAGGGCCAAACGCAGCGTCTTATCAGGGTCTTCACTTTTTGCTTTAAACTGTAGTTTAAGGGTTAAAGGAAGCAGTTTAAATCCATAAGTAAGCATCCAGCCGACAGAAGGGCCGTAAAGCAAAAACATTTTTTTATCTATCTTATCTTATTATATCGAAGAATGATTTCACGAAATGGGTTACTTAAATCATTGCAAGCAAGTATGTTTCTGAATTTATATTCTAAGTCACTATGAAATTCAGATTCTGATAGGCTATGTTGCAGAAGACAGTCTGGTTAGCAAAAAATTATGATGTAAGGACAGAGATTGAAAATAGATCTAAGATAAAGAAAGTCTTGTATTTTTTTCTTCTTTGATCCTACAAAGGCTAGAATTAGCTTATATGTTTACTGTTTAATGAACAGATGCTTCTATTTTATCGGAAACGAAGACTGGGATCAGACAGTGTAGGCGCGATTAATGAACCTTTGCTGAAGTTTTGTAGGAGCTGCATGTATTCGATTGAAGCATTTAAATAGAAGTCGGAGAATCACGGAAACATGCCCATATAATTCTGACCCCTTAAATCCAACTTTTATATAGTGAAACTGAGCTTTAAAGGGATATACATTGTTTTCCTTATCTCTTCTCAGAAATACAGATTGTGGATACGCGATAAAACCGCCTGGTCCGGGCGGTTGTAACAAGTTCCCATACACTATGTCTTGAGCAGAAATATTAAACCTATCAGAATGTTTCATCTGAAAGTTTTTTTTTTCTTTTTTAGTGGTATTTTAATAGGGGTGTTTTCGTAATGCGTCTTCCCATCTCTGTAACCTGCGAAGCCAAGTGCTTTGTAAAAACACGACGAAAATTCATACAGTGCAAATATTATTTGACTTAATACTTAACAGATTTGACGAGGACTTGCCGAGTTTATGAACGGTGGTGTTAATAATTGTAAATCGACAGATTTTGTGCATTCGCCTCAAAATGTTGTACATGTATTTGCATAGCTGAAACTGAAAATGTTTTCGGTATAAATGATACAGAATGTCTTTAGCATCACCAACTATTGCTGGTTGACTGATTCCTCGACATTAATTTAATAGCATTCGCTATTATTCTACATAATACAGGGCTTTCAAATTTAGTTCGCAGCCTCTGCGTTGTAATAGGTGACGAAGCAACGCGCGTTGTATCGAAATATCAAGATTTTTATTTTTCGCAAAAGATATGACGAAAGTTGCATATTAGCTTTTCGATTTCATTATCGTTATTCACAATTTATCGGCCAGAACACCAGCCAAAAACGTGTAGTTACATAGGGCGACCGGACCAAAGTGAAAATACAGGTGAATCTGTGTTAACTGCCAAATTTCTTTTGGGGTCTATTTTTCTATATTCCGTTTTTCAAACTTTTTCTTGCAACAGACGAAGCCGCACATTAATAAAGTGGTCCGTAAGGCAGATGTCAGTAATGGGAAATGCAATACAACAGTTAGTTTAACGTAAAAACAGTTTCTTACCTTTATTAACGAACTGTCATCCGCCATTTTTCATCGAAGCCTATGCGTCCAAAATACGAAGCCTATGCGACCGCTACGCAGCCTGTGCGTATGTATTGACCAGTGTGAGATTTGGCCGGTTAAATGTACACAGTCGTTTTAAGCCGGCGCACGGCGAAAAAAAAAACGTTTCAAACGAAGGACCAGATCAGCCTGCGCATCTAGCCAATGTGGCCATAGTTTTCACCTGTTGTTCTTTGATTAGCCCAGAGACCATGGTAGGCACATACGAACAACGAAGACTGTTCAGACTGACTGCATGCATGTGCAGGCTGACCTGAGTCTTCGCCCATCGCATATGTCTTATTTTCTCAATCATGTTCCCCGTAATTACTTCCAATAAAACCTTGTCACCGTGAAATAAATGGGCATCTTCACTTGCTCCTCAGAAAACCAGGGTAACCCATCAGGTAACCTGAATTAAACTACCTTTTTGCATGCAACAACCATGAATTTCACTCGCACGTGCTAAAAGACGTTCTGTGGAAAAAGGCGGGAAACTCAATTAATATTTAAAGGGGCGCTTCTGCTATCAAAGAGGCATTGAATCAAATGCCACAGCACATTGAAAAAGGGTAACACTGTCACACAAATAATAATGAAAGTGGAAGCTACGCTCCAAAGAGTCTGAGAGCAAAGCGAAATCACTTGCATATGCATGGTGATCCAAGCCTTTGTAGGCCACAATGCTACATCACCGACTAGGATCAGCCTGCACATCGATGTAATGTGATCAGTCTTTACTGAACCCTTAAATCTTACGAAGTCACAAGGCTAAGTGAAACCCTTTGCCTTACATACCGGTAGTGGGTGCGCATGTTCAGTGTTTGCAGGTCGTTGAGAAACCAGCGAAGACACATCTTAGCGTACTCATGCAATCCGATTAGAGTCTTCGCTGATCGCATGAGCCCGATGCAGACGGTGGGATTTCACAACATAAATACGCAAAACTCCTGTGGCTCATCAAGGTTGATCTAAGCACGTGCTGCCTGCGTTTCTCACAGTCTGATCAGTATTCGGTGAGGGTATGAACCTTCCATTACCACAGGGCTATCCAAGTGAGAGAAGCGAAAACCATTTGCCTCACAGAGTGCATGTTAATCGGAGTCTTTGGAAGTCGCACATAGTTCATGCTAAGTTTTCTTTTTTTTTTTTCGTGCGCTAGCTCATATACGACCAGTACGATGTTGTAATGATAAACCCGGGAACGGTCCGAAATGCTTGTTCTGGATGCATTTTTCGGCATTTTTTGTGTGTTCAAAGTATTAAAAATTCTGATTTCTGAAAAATTTGGGAGTTCGAATTAAATGAGAAAGTTTTCAGCCACAGATTCGAAATAATTTTGGGTGTTCGAACTGCTAGGGTGTTCGAACTAATTGGTCACCTACCGTAGTCTACCATTTTTACCGTATTTCGAAACACACCTATATATTCAAATACATTGTCATTTTTTGGCCAAAGAAAAAGAAATTTTAAAAAGAAAAATTGGAATATTCAAGTTGCCTTTTTTGCTCAAAACATAGATTGCGGGGAGTCGACAGAAACTCCTCGACGAGGCGATTCTATCGAGTACCCACAATCTAGTGTCTCAGAGCATGAATACGGAAATTAATGTATACCCCTGCAAACCCGAGCTTTACTATATAAAAGTGTAGATTATATTTTCTTGTCCCTTGGGATCATTGATTCCATTTGGAATTTTGAAAATATCTGAGGGTCACTGATGAGACCCAATTGGCCGAAACTAGCTAGTCAGGCCCAGAAAACATGTACACTCCATATTTTTCAGTTCTGTGGTGTATTCCTTGCTTCCAAAGTATAGCCCTTTCATAGAACATATTTAACTTCACTACAACTGGTGTGTGGGAATGTGTGGCGGCTGTAAAACGTCGCCCTGTCCTACATCATAGTGTAGGGCTGCATGATGCTTCCACGCAGAGCTGAATCCGGCCCGCACACTAGTACTGGTAAACCGCTTAGAGGATCTTAGCCTGTCCAGGAACCGCGGTGCGAGGCGGACCGCCCATGCTAATAAACCCTATTGGTTTCATTGGGCGACAGGGCTTGAGATGTCATTTCATCTCGATGTCGGGTAAAAGTCCCACAAAATTGGAAGCAACGTCTCCAAAATGACCTTTACAGTGTTGACGGGGACGTTAAACCTCAAATCAAACAAACAAAACATCATAGTGTAGATTATATTTTCTTGTCCTTTGGGATCATTGATTCCATTGTGGAATTTTGAAAATATCTTAGGGTCACTGGTGAGGCCTAATTGGCCGAAACTAGCTAGTCTGGCCCGGAAAACATGTGCACACCATATTTTTCAGTTCTGTGGTGTATTCCTTGCTTCGAAAGAGTAACCCTTTTATAGAACATAACAAAGGGGATCACAATTCTATAGGCATGATTTCGTGATGGAAATACAACTTTAAGGACCTTATGGCTGCTACTCTGTTGACTCTGTCCAACTGAAAAAGGGGTCTACTCTAAAAGGGGAAGAATTTGCTCCTCAAGGGGTCTACTCTAAAAGGGAAGAATTTACTCCCCAGGAGCAAATTCTTTCCTTTAAGAGTATACCCCTTAGACATATCAAAAGAGAAATTACTTTTGCAGGTTTAACAGTCATTTTCGCAAATTTTACGTTTGCCAACGCCATTATGGAGTAAGTCCATGGGGCTATGGAAACGAAAAACAACAGAACATAACTACTACTACTCACAAAGTGTGGCTAGCTGCGGTAGCTCAGTCGGATGCAGTCTGACTGGCGATAAGGAAGACTCGGGTTCGATACCTACCGGAGTCGGCACATTCTTTCGTGGAGATTGATTATGAAATCTTTTCTATGGTCATTCTCTCCCTTCCGCTGATTCAGGAAGGGCAGGGGTCAGTTTTTGGCGAAAGAGTGTGCACTGAACTGGTAAACCGCTTACGGATAAGCCTGCTCAGGAAAAGCGTGGATAGGTACACTGACAGGCCCAAACATGACCCAAATCAGTGTTGTCTGGGCCGTTAAATACAAATAAACAAAACTTGCAAAGTTTACTTCACACAGATAGGAACAGATTAACATATTCTGAACATCTTTCGGTACGGTGGTAGCTCTAATAATACATAAATGTTGGAAAGACAGAGAACGTTATTTTTCCTCATTTATAAAGATCGCTGGGTGTAACGGGCTTCCGTGTGGCCTAGTGGATAAAAGAGCTGACTCTTAATCATTAGGTCTCTCAACGGTGTAGGTTTGAGCATGGCTCAGGTCACATAATGAGAAGTTCTGCAATGGAAGGTCAGGAGGTTTTTCGTCGGGTACTCTAGTTTTCGCTCACCTCCGATTAACGATCGGCTTGATGTGAGTGAAATAATCTTGAAAGGATCGTAAAACCAAACATAAAAAAGATCGCTGGGTGTGTAAAAACATTTTCATGTCTTTGCTACTAGAATAAACGGCAGTGCCAAGGTCGAAGGTTCTAACTCTTCCAAATATATAAAATATTTAGGGCGCGAAACAAAGTCATAACGATGATTGGTCGTTGTTTATTGTTCTTGAGCCCAGCACAGATAGCAAAAGTTTCTGTTCAAAAACTTCATGACTACTAAGTGACCTACCACCAGTTACAGACTGAGTTGTTAAAAGACTTTTTGGCGCATTCGATGGGAGATAATGTATCTGATAAGCCGAGAATGGTGTTCTTTATTTCCACTCAATACTTGATGTTTTACTAATCAGTTTCTTTTACAATTAAATTGTGATCCAGAAAGCTATACAAAAGGATTGCAAATTTCAGGTTTTTGCGGAGGTACCGCTCAAAGAAACTGCTGAGGTTTAAGATACAGTCTGATTCGCAGCACTTTGTCTGGACAGGCTTAGATCTTCCTAGGTGGTTCAGCAATACAGCAGTCCAATATATTGCCCCAAGGTCTGATCGGCCCCAGTCCATCGGGGATTGAAGAAATAGATTGCGCTGCATGATGCTTCCACACAGAGCTGATACCGGCCGCACATGAGTAGTGTTAAATCGCCTAGAAAGTCTAAGCCTGCTCAGGAAAAGTGGCTCGAGTCGGACTGTTCATGCATTTCAACCATTTAGTTTCATTGGGCGACAGGGCTTGAGAAGGAGTTTTATCTGCCCGTTTTATCTCAGTACTGAGTAAAAGTCCCATAAAATTGGAAGCAATGTCTCAAAAAAGACTCATACAGTGATAACAGGGACGTTAACAACAAATGAAATAGATAACCAAGGCCCTATAGAAGGCCTGATGACTTAGGAAAAATCTTTTTATATGCCCGTTTGAAAAACAACAACAAAAACAAAAAAAAAAAACAAAAAAAAAAAAACAAAAAAAAAAACAAAAAAAAAAAACGGTCTTATTATAAGACCGTTTTTTTGTTGTTTTTTTTTTAATTATTAAGTTATGGGGTTGGTGTCCGTCCGTCCGTTCGTAAACTTTTTTTTTCGTTTCCATATAACTCCTACTATACAGTTTTCATCCGATCAAGCCTAAAATGTGTATGTAGTAAGGCTAAGATGTGAAGATATGCAACCAAATACTAACAGAGTTATGACCCTTTGAAAAATTCGGTTTACATTTTCGTTTGGTTAAGTTTTGTGCTATACATGTGTAAACCATATGTAAGTTACATTTAGTTTATACTTGCCATGGCGTTAAACAATTTATCACAGAATACTCACCACTCCCTACCCCTCCTGATACCAAGGTCACAGACTTCGAAATTTTATGTACACGTTTTGTATTAAAGTTTATTATTTTTATTCAAAAAATGCATTAAGTGGGATAATGATATCAGCTGGCCCAAATCAGAATGTAGCTTGACAAGACCAAACCTATTGGATGCTTTTTGAAAGCAGCCAACTTGTTTTACAGTACAACCGTATGTAAACGTGCATTTGAATGGGCAAACTGTATTACAAAATTGTGATTTCAGGAGGTAAATCGTCGGTTTTACGGTCGAAAATTACGTTTTACGGCTCCGCTGACGCGTCGCCGTAAAACGAAATTTCCGACCGTAAAACCTCCGATTTACCTCCTTAAATCATAATTTTGCTGTCGAGTTATCGAAGTTTTACAGCAAGTGTGTTTTTAGTTTGTTGTATGTGAATCATCCATTTAACATGAGTGTGTAGATAATGAATTTTCACATGCGGTATGTGACTTTGCCTTTGGAGAAAATGGTCATAATTACATGACAAGATCATTGTGTCTACTCAGTCACAGCAGCTCTTTTTTATTCATACCCGTTAAAATGTTTTAAATTGAAGTTTGTTACAGGGATTCAGAAAGGTCTGGCGTTGCGAATGTAATGATAAATCATATTCAGCTCGTTTAGGGTTGAATTATGTGCTGCTTGTGAAGATAAAAAGGTCAGCAACTATTGACATTTTCAAATTTAAAGCACCATTTCCCTGCTGTTGTGATCTAGAAATGAGTTCTATTTGTTGGTATTTGACTATTTACAAGCTTCAAAATGACAAATTTCATGCTCAATTGAGTTGATCATGAAATCATTTAGCCTTGTCCTGACCCCACTTTATAGATGCACGTGCGTGTTTCTATGATCACTTCTATGGGTAAAGACCAATGTTTTCGAGGACAATGTCTGACTATAGCCGAACTTCAATGGCTCAGACCTTGAAAATGTATTCTAAACGGGGATAGTTCGAGCCACTGAGGGTTTACACATAACGCAAAGATGAGGAATATCGGGAATTATTTAGGGATATCCTTAAAATCTTACGCTTAAAGTATATGTTGTGTGTACTCATTAGAATCGACCCATCATTTCATTTCTAAGATAAAATAGGAAAATATGAATGAAATAGAAAATACCCCTGAATGATCCTCGGCAGGTCAAATTTTATGCTCACTCCAGCAAAGCCTGGTGATGTTTGAAGTCTTTGGCCACGGCCTTTTTGTTTCCTTGTTTCCTTGATGCTCATAGAAATACACATACATGTATGCATTCCGGAACTTGAATAGTATTACATTCGCTTCATTTTAGACATTGTGTGGTAGTCCTTTCATGCACAGATTTAAGGGGAATGGGAACAAAAGTATTTTGTCCCCCATGTCAATAGGGGTCAACTCTTATAGGAAAGAATTTGCTCCTGAGGAGCAAATTCTTTCCTTTAAGAGTAGACCCCTCTTTCAGTGGGACAGGGCTTATAGAAAATCGAACAGGAAGTCCCGAAAGTTGTCTCCCTTTGAAAAAAAATCGGAAAAATCTGCCAGGTGTTCGCATTCCCCTTAAAGGTAGTCAGTTTGATCATTGCCTGTCACTGATGATAAATGCAGACATCGACCATATAGATAGCGATGGCAATTGTTGCCTGTTAATGGCACACATCGAAAGGGAATATAAGCGCATTATGATAGTAAATCTGTACGGTATAATGCTTCCTTATATGAATGTATAGAATGACAGCTTTGCATGGAAAGTTAGTGATATACTGTCATAAAATGAAGTTGTTCATATCACATATGTTTTATTTTTACCGAGAATTTGCTTGTTGTAAATAATGTGTTTTATTTTTTTAACAAAAATGCTTATGTTGTAAATAAAAGAGAAAATTATGCTATATAAATGGTGTTTAAATTGAATAGCATTCCTGATCCAATAGTTTTTTCCATCAGTCATTGCACTGTAAACCACAGGGCAGCTTTAAAAACGTTGTTTGCTGATGCCTTTCTCCTGCAGTGACGTCAAATAGTTGTGAAAAAATTTGTCTGCACAGAAATTCGAGTACATGTTAAAAATATATACCAGAGCCTCAGAACTGACGTTGACGAGGGTCACTGATGAGGTCATTATAAGTCTATGGGAACTGACAAGACCTGAGTCGTGGCCAATTTGGACCCCACGGGCATAATTGGCAGGATAATATATATAGTTGACCACTAGACGTTGCTACATACTAAATATCTAAGCTCTGAACCTTATGGTTTCAGAGAAGAAGACTTCTGATTTTTTCCCTTTATAAGTCTATGGGAGCTAATGAATCCCGGGGCGTGGCCAATTTGGATCCCAGAAGCATGATTGGCATGTTTCTGTAGGTGACCACTAGCCGTTGCTACATACTCAATATCTAAGTTCTGGGTCTTATGGCTTCAGAGAAGAAGATTGTTCCCATTATTAGTCTATGGGAACTGATAAGACCCAGGACATGGCCAATTTTAACACCAGGGGCATGATTGGCAGGATTTATGCAGTTGACCACTAGATGTTGCTACATACTAAATATCTCAGCTCTGGGTCTGATGGTTTCCGAGAATAATATTTTCCCCATTGTAAGTCTATGGGAGCTGCATGGTAAGCCCCAGGGCGTGGCCAATTTAGACCCCAGGTGCACGATTGGCAGCATTTATGTAGGAGCACTAGACGTTGCTACATACTAAATATCTAAGCTCTGGGCCTTTTGGTTTCAGAGAAGAAAAAATTTGAAATTCTTCCAATTGTAAGTCTATGTGAGATATTAAGCCCCGGGGCGTGGTCATTTTGGACCCTAGGGGCATAATTGGCAGAATTTATGTAGAGGACCACTTGACGTTGCTTCCTACTAAAAATCTAAGCTCTAGGCCTTATGGTTTCGGAGAAGATTTTTGAAGTTTCTCCCATTATAAGTCTATGGGAATTGATAAGCCCATGGCTTGGCCAAGTTGAACGCCAGGGAAATGATTGGCAATTTTATGTAGATGACTACTAGATGTTGCTACATACTAAATATCTAAGGGCCTGATTGTTTCAGAGAAGAGGATTTTTGAGATTTTTCACATTGTAAGTCTACGGGAGCTGATAAGCCCCGGGGCGCGGCCAATTCTGACCCCAGGGGCATGATTGGCAAGATTCATGCAGGGGATCACAAGAACTTGCTACATACTAAATATCTAGGCTCTTGGCCTTATGGTTTCAAAGAATAAGATTTTAGAAGTTTTCCCCGTTATAAGTCTATTGGAGCTGACAAGGCCCCGGGGCGAGGCCATTTTGGATCCAAGGCGCTTGATTGGCAGGATTTGTGTAGAGGACCAATTGACGTTGCTTCATACTAAATATCAAAGCTCTAGGCCTTATGATTTCAGAGAAGATGATTTTTGAAAGTTTTACCCTTATAAGTATATGGGAACTGATAAGCCCCAATGCGTGGCCAGTTTGGACAGTAGAGGCATGAGTGGCAGGATTTATGTAGTTGACCACTAGCCGTTGCTACATTATAAGTATCTAAGACTGGGCCTGATGGTTTCAGAGAAGAAGATTTTTCAGGTTTTTCCCGTGGTAAGTCTATGGAAGCTGATAAGCCTCGGGGCGTGACCAATTTTGATCCCATGGGTATGATTGGTAGCAGTTATGTAAGGGGGGAGGGGGTGCGGGCACCAGACGATGCTACATGCTAAATATCTAACCTCTAGGCCTTATGGTTTCAGAGAAGAAGATTTTTTCTCATTATAAGTCTATGGGAACTGATAAGCCCCGGGGTGTAGCCAATTTTGACCACGGGGACATGATTGGCAGGATTTATGTAGTTGACCGCTTGACGTTGATACATACTAAATATCTAAGCTTTAGGCTTTATGGTGTCAGAGAAAAAGAGTTTTGAAGTTTTTCCCATTGTAAGCCCTGGGACGTGGCCAATTTGGACCCCAGAGACATGTTTGATAGGATTTATGTAAGGGACGACTTGATGTTGCTTCAAACTAAATATCTAAGCTCCGGGCCTTCTGGTTTCAGAGTAGATGAGCTTTGAAGTTTTCGCCCATTATAAGTCTATATTAGCTACATGTTGCCATGGCAACCAGAATTCCTATCCGATCAGCCAGAAAACAATATGAGGCCTTTCCCCCTACCTGATAATGCTTTCCATGAAATTTGATCAAGTTTGGCCGTGGGGTATCAAAGATATATTTATTTGAAATTGTGGATGGACGACCGACGGACGACGGAGCATTGGCATACTAGTTAATCCTTTCGGGAGCCTTCGGCTAAACTGAGCTAAAAATGCCACCAAAATGGTAAATAGTTAGGAATTATTTCAAAAGCGTAAGAATGAACTTACCAACGGCCACGGCGGAATGAGTATTCAATTAGAAGCCGCCATCTTTGAAAGAAACCCAAGCTAAAAGAAAACAACAACAACAACAGCCAACAACAACAAAAAAAAAAAAAAAAAAAAAAAAAACGTCAAGTTTTTAAATTCAATTTATTTCTCTTCTACCAGTTGCGTTTTCAATAGTTTCCCATCTTTTAATCAAACGCTGTTGACGTTACTTCATATACAATGACGTTACGCGGGTTCAAAACGTGCTCCTTGACGTCACCTTATATTACTGCTTGTCGCTGTGTGATTAGTTCTGATATTCTTGCTCGTGGAATTTATCGAAGTATAAAACTTTTATTTCAACCAATCAAATCGCTCGAAATGTATACAATGGCTGAGAATTGGAATTATTATAATAACAAAATGGATCAAACATGACTTAACATGAACCCATCAGGCAAAAGTCGTTAGGGCAACGTCAAATCAACGTCGGTGCAACGTCACGACGTTGCACCGACGTAGATTTGACGTTGCATAAACGTCATGACATCGTATCGACGTTTGTGTGACGTCACAATACCGCCATGTTCCTGATGGGACAACATCGGCAGAACACAAATCCACCATCTTAGAAAAGCAGCAATATGCATCTGCCTGACAGCTATGTTTCAGTCCTATCAATAGTAAGGCATTGGTTGCAAAAGATTGAATAGCTGACTTTCCTGACGCCGTGCTGACTACTTGAGAAAATCCCGATATTGAAAGTACCCTATTAAATGGCCATGAATTCAATGGTATGCTATAGTGTCACATAGAAGTGAAGGCAGTGATCAGTAATCGATTCAATTTTATCAGTTACCCCCTGTATATTTTGCATTGAAAAGCATTGACCTGATAAAGATATGCTATCTCAGGACAAGTTAGCTTTATCACGTCAACGTGACATTGCACTTTTATGAATGAACCGGACTACTGGAAAAATGACAAAAATGTTATTGTTACTGGGAAAACTGAAAAACAAAATGCTTGAAAAAAATATTATAGGAAAAATATAGTCAACTGATGCTAAATATATCGACCGCCAGAATGCCGGGACGCACTGAGAACACCCATATAACTGATCGTAAATTGCAAAATTTAAGAGTGTACAAGGGGATAAACTGATAAATAGAATACCAGATTCGTGTCATTTGATATCAAGTTTATCAGGCTCGGCTTTGAGAACGCATGTAGAATCGCTCCGCAAGCCTCGCGATTCTACAAGCGTTCTCGAAGCCTTGCCTGATAAACTTGATATCAAATGACACGAATCTGGTATTCTCTATACCTCACGCCCCCATCCAAGACAACAAAGGGAAAGAAACATCAACATAAAACACTTTCACCACAATGAAAACGTCACAAGCGGAAAGCCATAAGGACAGTTACTTTCTCACAAAATGGCCAAATGGCTATCCAAAATATAGAGAATACCAGGTCCATGTCTTTTGATATCAAGTTTATCAGGCAAGGCTTCGAGAACGCTTGAAGAATCGTGAGGCTTGCCGAGCGATTCTACATGCGTTCTCGAAGCCGAGCCTGATAAACTTGATATCAAATGACATGAATCTGGTATTCTATTTATCAGTTAATCCCCTTGTACACTCCTACAGTGTTGCTATTTCCCCAGTAGTCCAGTTCATAGAAGTGCAATATCACGTTGACCTGATAAACTTCACTTGTCCTGAGATAGCATATGTTTATCAGGTCAGTATGTTACAATACAATAAATATAGGGGATACCTGATAAAAAACATATAAGCAATACATACATGCAAAGACGAACTAAAACACTAATAAACCACAACATAAGAACCTTGGAACGGTCAGTAAAAAGTTTTGAATGGGGTGGGAGTGGGGGGGTTAAATCTTTTTACGTGGCCACAACCCCCGCCCTTGGTTCCGTCGTGTTTTGGACAAATAATTTGTTCATCCCGCGTGAAGGATTTCTAATTCACCAGTGTGACATTTCCGAGAACATAAGAATCAAACGAAAAACAGAGATAAAGCAACAACGAGGACTAGACAACATTAAATAAATGAAATGTTGGAGCAAAAGAAAACCAGCAGTTGGACTCCGGTGGGCTCAAAAATGTAATTAATTCTCAAGATTCCAATCACAACAATTGCTGTCTGCTTTGTTGTCTGCTGGATGCTATAAAACGTTAATGTTACGTGTAAGCTGTGAGACAAAAATTTTCCTGCACGCTAAAATAGAACAAAGTTACCTTATCTCATGGGTACGAAATATGTTAAAGAAAAAGCCTTTAAAGTTTGTGATATATTTGTATAATGAGCTCAGATATTAGAAGGGACAGTCAATGAACGAAGACGGACAAGGTATTCCATCCCTTAAAAGGGAGAGGAAATGAAGTTGAAGGATCATCAGACCTTACGGGTAAATGGCCTGATTGGTAAAGGAGTTCTTTCAGGCTATAGGAAATTTACATTGGTTTCTGCCCACACTTGGAATTTGATAAAATTATGCACAGTACTTGTCTTGGGTATAACCTTTGTAATGGTGATGCATTCCCTTTAAAATGTTATTCCGTTGTAAATTTATTACGTTATGTACAACAGAGGGTACTCTGATAGAAACATTTCTATAGTAATAAGTGTTTCATATATCTAATGCTGAAAGGTTTTATGAATTAAAGCCGTTATTGGTGAGTTAGTTGATACTACAGATGGCTTTATGGGTCTTGTGGTAGTTGCTGGGCATTCAGTTTTCTTTAATAGTATCCCCATATTTCAGCTGCATGTTTTGTATTCATTCAATTTTTACATGTAATTTTACCATTTTCCAATTTAACCCTTGTCAAGACACCATTTCAGCATAAAATATATCCACATATATTAGGAATATGTAGATGAAATTTCGTGACAATTGAGGACCGGTAATATATTGTTTAAACAGACTGAATACTGATAGTCCTGATTCAGCAAAATGGGAAATTATATAATAAATATGTTTCTGTCATGCTATCACGAGAACATGCCTATAGAAGTCTTACCCCTTGAACCCCACTTTTATATAGCAAACCTGGGGTTTGCATAGGTAAACCTTATTTTTCTTATTTCTGCTCTAAAATATAGATTGTGGGTACTCGTTAGAACCGCCTCGATGAGGCGGTTCTAACGTGTACCCACAATCCATATTTTGAGCAGAAATAAGAAAAATAGCACCATTTTTCAATTTAAAACCTTTTTTTTTTTCGGCGATAAAGTTTACATTGTATTTGTATAGACATGTTTTTGTAATGCTGTGTAATAATACTTTACTAATGCTTTGAATCTGGCTGACTATGGTATAGTATGGCTTGTGTGAGTTGATCATAGCATAATAATATGTATTATTTCAAAACATGCGGTTCCCTAAAATCGCCCCTTGTTGAACGCTATGGCCAAAAACCACACTTTTTTGTTAACAGAAGTATACGGCAAAGGTCTAAATGATAAACCTCATTAGATGTACCCACTGAACCCTGTGCATAGTTGTATTTCTGTCTGTCTTGCCTGCTCTGATTGGTGCTAATGTTGTGTTAAGATTTAACACCAAAATCAACAGCATACCAGTCATTTTAGACGTTGCTTCAGATTTTGTGGGATTTGTTATCCCACTTGAGATAAATAACTCTCAAGTCTAACCGTTGTTTCTTTGTTTATCCCTGACTGTAGATACAAACTGCAAAAAGTTTTCTCTAGTGGCAGACAATAACACTTGAGAATACTTTTAATAGACATATTTAGTGCCACAGAATGGTTTTCAGTACATGTATTTGTATCTGCACCAGGCCCCAGCCAACCTATCTTTTTGTATAGCCCTTATGAACGAGACAGGGCTTATTTAATAAATTTGCTTTTAGAAATCCGTTGATCGTACTTTTGTCTGTGTTCTAAACCTACGTTTGACTTGATTATGTTGCCGATACCTTTGTACAGGTTTTGCATTTCATTCACCTGTCTGAGCAGTTATTGGTGTAATTACGAAGCAGGTGTGTATGGTATCAAGAAGCATTTAAACTGATGATAATAATTATTCAATCTCGGATTAGTAATCTAATTACTCATTTAAGATTTTGAATCTTTGTTGGTTTCTGAAAATGATATTCTCTTTCAACAGTTAGCCAGATTTATATTTTAACTGGGTCTCTTCATGTCCATTTACTAGATTTACGACTTCATTTCTGGTCCCAATTGTGCAGCATGAATAAGAATATGGATCAAGAAGACAATTAGAAAATGAAGAAAAAAAAACTTTCTTGCGTGAGACACTCCGCATTGACCTGTTTTACAATCATACCAAGTACCATTAAATATTTCAAATGGTTACTGAGATAAAGTCCAGATATTAAGTAAAGCGATATATAGTTTTTATTTGGTTGCAATTTGGTTACAAATGGCCATAACTCAAGAAAACAATTTCAGAGTTAATCAATTTATCTTCTCATCATCCCAAATCAGTCTGTACAGTTTCAGGGCAATAGCTCAACTTGTTTTTGAGGTATCTTGCGTACACTGAATGGATGGAATAGTACTTGGGTAGACTTGATATGTTTCTCTTAAACCGGCCTTCCCTTTTATACAGCACCAGAACTATACCTCCTCTAGGATAGAGTGACCATGACATAGTTCACCATGAACTAAAAATTAACCTTGGGAGAAGAAATAATAAAAAAACAAAACAAAGGGCAACCAAGCTGTACAAGAAAATAGATTGGGGTGGGTTTAGTAAAGGCTTTTCAGCAAACATTTCAACAGAATTATTCTACTACTACACAAACACAAAATGGACAAAATTCAAAGCCAAATTAAATGCGTTGACTGAAAAATACATACCAACAAAGCTATGCAAACCCAAGGATGGCCACCCCAGGGTCACTCGTAGCATAAAACGTCTAATGACCAAACGTGATCGTCTCTACTCCAAATTCAAACACAATAGATCAAATCCTAATGTCAAGTTAAAATTTAAAGCCCTCAAACATACCATTCAGAAAAAAATTCAGAGAATCCTATAATCAATATTTAGAGTCGATCATATTGGACCAACCAACAAATGAACAGAGCCCTGGCCGCCCCAACAAACGCCTGTATACTTTTGTTAAATAACAAAAACCAGAAAGCATTGAAATCAATTGTCTAAGGTCTAACGGCATAAACTACTCTCTTCCGACTGAAAAAGCCAACATTCTGAACTCCCGGTTCCAGTCTGTCTTTACCAAACTTGTTCCGCTGAAACTCAAACACTATGTTGAGCTACTATTCCCTCGAAAACGAAACTCCATTTCCATGCAGGACATTGTAGTAACAGTTGCTGGTGTAACTAAACAGCCCTCAAGCTAAACCCTGGGAAAGCAGCTGGACCAGATAACATCACCCCTCGCATTCTAAAAGAACCCCATAATGTAATTGCCTCAATTCTTACAGGCGTTTTCAATACCTCTTTAGCTGAAGTAACTGTCCCAAACGACTGGAAAAATTCTTGTTACACCTGTAAAGAATGGTTCAAAATCAAAACTTGAAAATTACCGACCAATCTCACTTACCTGCATATCCTGCAAAGTACTTGAGCACTATCACTTCCAATATTATGTCCTACCTTGACCAAAACAATATCCACTTTCAAAATCAACACGGATTTAGGAGCAAGGTCAGCTGCGAGACACAATTAACACAGTTCACGCAAGATTTCTACAACACTCTGAACCATGTTGGCCAGACGGATGTAATGAGGCCCATAGACATTCTTTCGTTCCAAGAGCAGCTCGACGTTGGAAAAAACTTACCACCTGATCTGTCCAGCAGCCCATCACTGGAAACTTTCCGGGCTAGGCTAGCTGATCACATCCATGAATCCCTATAACATCCATCATCATCCTCATCCTCATCATCCTCATCATCATCATCACACTCTAGAACCGACCCAGGGCGAAATTAATCACGGGCGAAACGACTCATGGGTGAAACGACTCACGGGCGAAACGACCCGATATTTCTCCAAGCCCCGATGGGCGGGGGCCACAGGACGGAAACGGGTCAACTCGGCCTGTAACCAACTCGGCCCCTAAGTTAAGTCGGCCTCGAGTCAAATCGGCCGGGTCAATTCGGCCTGCATTTGTCAAGGGGTACTGGTAATTACCAATACGAAACCAAAATACCCGAACGAAGCCGAAATACCGGAACGGAATATTAAAGAACATTTTTTTTCAGAATCAGAATTGTTGCTGGTGACACGTCAAATGACATTCCTACACCAGGACCTGTGATGTGGGAAGTTAGTCCCTAGCTCTTACCAAAGAGGTCAAGCTTAATTCATACTGGGGTCCGACTTGACCAGGCCGAGTTGACCCGGCCGAGTTGACTCAGGCCGACTTGACTCAGGGCCGAGTTGACCCCGATCCCCCCAGGACACGGCGTCTGTATTCGATTTTTGACAGCACGGTAAACGTGTAAATAGGTAGTAAAGAGTTGTGTGTGAATCGCCCAAGTAAAGTAAAGTAATCCCAACCAAACAACTAGCACAGGTAGTTGGCAAGTCAAATATTAGATTGTATGATAGCAGTGCGACAATGTCAATTTTGGCCATGCACTAATAGAAGTGGGCCCTAGAAGTGGTTAAATGCTCTTGCCTCTGATGCTTGAGGCCCCCAGTTCCACTGTGACCAGGCTTTTATCTGTTTATAACCCGAGATCTCTGGCTGTATAGACACATCCAAAGTCTACGTCACACAAGGTCAAAGGTCATTAGCCTCGTTTTATCTGGTGGGCAAAAAAAACTTCCGGTTCCATACTCAACCGTTGATGTAGCACGAATTATTTTCTTTAATAACTATTGTTAAATCGTCTTTCTATCAAAACTGTTTGTCACAATCAATTTTTATGCCCCCGGAATCTAAGATTCTGGGGGGCATATAGTTTTTGGTCTGTCCGTCTGTTTGTCTGTTTGTCCGTTTGTCTGTTTGTCCGTTTGTCTGTTTGTCTGTTTGTCCGTTTGTCCGTTTCTCCGTCTGCAAAAACTTTAACATTGGGCATAACTTTTGAATGGTAAGAGATACAGCTTTCATACTTCACATGTGCATTCCTTGTCACAAGACCTTTCAAGAGGTACCATAAATTTTGACCTCGTGACCTTCACCTTGATATTTGACCTACTTTTGGCCTCATTTTTAAAAACTTTAACATTGGCCATAACTTTTGATTGGTAAGTGATAGAGCTTTCATATTTCACATGTGCATTCCTTGTCACAAGACCTTTCTATTGGTACTATAATTTTTGACCTCATGACCTTGACCTTGGCATTTGACCTACTTTTTTAAAAACTTTAACATTGGCCATAACTTTTGATTGGTAAGTGATAGAGCTTTCATATTTCACATGTGCATTCCTTGTCACAAGACCTTTCTATTGGTACTATAATTTTTGACCTCATGACCTTGACCTTGGCATTTGACCTACTTTTTAAAAACTTTAACATTGGCCGTAACGTTTGATTGGTAAATGGTAGAGCTTTCATATTTCACATGTGCATTCCTTGTCACAAGACCTTTCTATTGGTACTATAATTTTTGACCTCATGACCTTGACCTTGGCATTTGACCTACTTTTTAAAAACTTTAACATTGGCCGTAACGTTTGATTGGTAAATGGTAGAGCTTTCATATTTCACATGTGCATTCCTTGTCACAAGACCTTTCTAATGGTACCATAATTTTTGACCTCATGACCTTGACCTTGATGTTTGACCTACTTTTTAAAAACTTTAACATTGGCCATAACTTTTGATTGGTAAATGGTAGGGCTTTCATATTTCACATGTGCATTCCTTGTCACAAGACCTTTCTAGTGGTACTATAATTTTTGACCTTGTGACTTTGACCTTGATGTTTGACCTACTTTTTAAAAACTTTAATATAGTCCATAACTTTTGATTGGTAAGTGATAGAGCTTTCATATTTCACATGTGTATTCTTTCTCACAAGACCTTTCCAGTGGTACCATAATTTTTTACCTCGTGACCTTGTGGCCTCAACCATGACATAATTTAGTGATGGGGCTTTCATATTGCACAGGCGCTGTCCGGGGGCATCGGTGTTTCACAAACACATCTTGTTGACATTAAACTGCTTCTTTTTTCGTATAAAATCGGATAGAAAATATACATGCTTAAATCTTATTTCCATTCGTTAGATAAAGCGCATCGACTACGTTTTGGCATGATTGTGGGTAGTTTTATAACGCTTTTTAGCCAACAAAATGTGCGATAAAATGTCAGAAGAGACTGGTTCTATATCATTTATTACTTCAAAAACACAAACTGACAAGGATTAGTTAATTTTGTGGAGAAAAAATGAGTTAAATCACACAATAAATATTCGAAATTCTCATTGACACTGTACGGCAACAGTCATGTTTTGCCAACCAGATAAAAGAGTACCTCTACAGGGGAGGTAATTGACGCATGCGCAGTGAAATGTAAACAAGATCGCGTGTCAAAACATTGGATCCGTCTATTGTAAAGCCGCCAAATCAGAAAATGAAAAAGGCTTTTAGAACGTCAGAGAAGGCTCGGATTAAAGCTTTTAGAATGGAAAGATATACCCATATAGAGTGACTAGTATATACACTCGTATAAGATTCTTATAATCTGTGGTTAAAGCCTGGGATATGGCCCCCGCCCACAGGGGCTTGAAGAAATATATGGGCTGCATGATGCTTCCACGCAGAGCTGAATCTGGCCCGCATACTAGTACTGATAAACCGCTTAGAGGATCTAAGCCTGTCCAGGAACTGCGGTGCGAGACGGACCGTCCTATTGGTTTTATTGGGCCACAGGGCTTGAGATGTCATTTCATCTCAATGTCTGGTAAAAGTCCCACAAAATTGGAAGCAACGTCGCCAAAATGACCTTTACAGTGTTGACGGGGACGTTAAACCTCAAATCAAACAAACAATAAGCCTGGGATAGAAATTCTTTTCTTACCCAGGTGTGCTTACTAAAGAGTCGGGTAAAACTCGAAAATACTCACCTGTTTGATATGAACTGGTTGAGTGCGACCTCATACGCATCATCATTGAGGTTGATGTCACAGCATGTTACTTAACATCACACTGTTGTCATCACAATATTCACCTTATTTGCATTATCTGCTGGTTCCTAGTCTGAAGGTTATCAGTTTTGAAGGAACCAGACAGCAAATACTGCAAATATGGTGAATGGCGGACAAAGACAACTGAAGTGACTACATTATTTATTAGAATGCAGTCGATGGCACGCCA
Source organism: Lucinisca nassula (assembly GCA_963580285.1). Classification (NCBI taxonomy): domain Eukaryota; kingdom Metazoa; phylum Mollusca; class Bivalvia; order Lucinida; family Lucinidae; genus Lucinisca; species Lucinisca nassula. Next base: position 98,509,385 of record OY757014.1, read on the forward strand.
TCACAAATTCAAACGCTTTCTATACAGGGGCTAAGTACGGTCGGGTATAAAAGCCAAGGCCGGGCCAAGCCTACCGAAAATTTTATTTTTAGTCTCTAGATATAAGTTAGATATATATTTTGGTGAATGTGGGATTAAATAAACATAAATTAGATTTGTTATAACTACAAGTAGTTTCACGTATCTACATTGCTTATTTATCTTTTAATAACTGTTTTCCGAAATCCAGGGGTATAAAAGCCAAAGCGGCGAAAGAGTATTGACTATTCCGAATTTCTTTCAAATTCATCGGTTAAATTACTTCTTTTTGGCCTTATAATATTTGAATTTGATTATACTTATTATGTGTTCGTGATAAAATTAAATATACTCACCAGAATCACCTTAATTGATCGAATTTCTTATTTTATTTTTGTTTCTATTTTTAGAATTACCTTATTACAAGAAACGACCGAAAAGGGCCGAAAGGGAAGGCACAAAAAGACCGAAATGATCCGAATCGAATGACGACCCCTGTCAGACTGTTATCCCAGTGGACAAAGTTTGTATATGCGACGTTGTTTTAATGGTTTGTCAAGGACTTCAGGGTTGTACAACGTTGATTCGGCGTCGTTAAAAACGGCACTGGGATACTTTGTAAGGGAAATAAACAATCTTGTCCACCAAACTTTTTTCAGAAAAAAAGGTAAAAAAAAATGTTCCAAGCAGGCCCTCCACGTTGAATCAATGTTGGAACAAAGTTGATTCAACGTTATGTGCCTGCAGGTTTCTGTTTACTGCCAGTAGGAGCTGTTTACTGACTGATGATCAGGAGGATGCGGGTTCGATACCGGCTGAGGGCGGCAGCATTCTTTCGTGGAGATTGAACGTGAAATATTTTCTTCAGTCATTCTTTCCCTTTCAAAGATTCAAGAAGGGCAGTTGTCAGTTTTTTGCGAAAGAATGTGCACTTTACTGATTGACCGCTTACGTATAAGCCTGCTCTTGGAAAGTGTGGATAGGTAAAATTTATTATTCGGCAATACACGCCAAATGCGTTTAGTCTTCGCCGAGGCGTTATCTTTGTCTTTTAGCGAGTTATCTGCAGGTATGCAAATTGCATCGTTTTTGTTGCAACCCTTTCTTTTTAATGTGACAGGCTGAGATCTAAAACAATTAGATGAGTCAATTAATGCACTAATCACTTACTGACTGAAGGATTAATGAGCAATAACAATACAATAGGTAAGTATCAAAACATAATTAATATGTCTAAAACATGATTAAGAAAAATGATGAGTTCCATAAAGCTCTAACTTTAGTTCCTACCATTCAGATAGTATATTTAAATGCCCTTATCATTTATCTGACATTGCCGTCCGTTGCGGTTCATTACGAAGTGGCCTACATAAAACCACCAAAAATACGGTTATTACAGATACTAAAAGGAAGTGACTCGAATTATTACAATAAAAGGTTTAGAAAATAATTATTTGGGGTTGTCATTACATTTTTTCACACATTCATGTCTATTTCATTCAAATTCGATCAAAATGTACGATAAAAACTGCCTTGGCTTTTATACCCCTAAAAATTTGCAAAATTGCAATAAAACAAAAATTAGGGCACCAAACAGAACAAAAATTATGCTGAGTATCACATTTGATACAATTAACATTATCAATTTTAAAATTTACCACTAACATTTCTTCTTCGGTTAGAATTCCGAAAAATAAAATCTTCGGATCTGCATTTTTTGGCTCGGCGGCTCGGGCCGGCCCGGCGCGGCCTTGGCTTTTATACCCGACCGCTAAGATTTGCAATTGAATTTGACTGATGTGACCTTTTGAACCCTCTTCCAGGGCCCCAATTTGACCCCAGGGTCAAAATTTTACTTGTATTATATTCTTATAATCACCCCATTTGATTTGATATGACACATGACTATATTCTGAAAAACTTAAATTTGATCTTTTGACCCCTCACCCAGGGCCCCAAACTGACCCCAGGGTAAAAATTTTACTTGTATTATATTCTACTATACTAATCATCCCTTTTGATTTGATATGCCACATGACTATTTTCTGAAAAACTTTAATTTTGACTCGGGGGGGGGCCCAACCCCCATGTCCGATCCCTGGGGTTGCAGCCAAAATCCAGTTCAATATATTTTACATATTTCATTAATCATTACTTCTGCAAAGTTTGGTATCAAAATCTTTAAAATTGACTTTGTAATTGAATTTTATTGATATTTGACCTTTTTACCCCTCCCAGGCACCCTGGGGGCGGGGCCAATAATAAATGTGCTGTTGAACACCCCACTCATGTAAGCAACTTACACACCAAAACTGGTTGGATTCCGATTAATAGTTTAGAAGGACAGACAGATGGACAGACATTAGTTTTGACCCACCGGGATGGACAGACGTTAGTTTTGACCCTCTGAGCCCTGTTATTTATGTCTAGGTTTATATCTTTTTCTTCAGGAAGTCTGCTAAATGACGAAATTAACATACTCATTACTGGGGTTAAGTGATGGAAGGTGCATGTAAAGCTGATCAAACCTTACTTCAAAGGTAATCCTTAAGTTATACACTTGCAAAAGTATTACCATATCCCATTGCCCAAGATAAGAGAGGGTATCCGCATATTATTTTTCTTATTTCTGCATTAAAACATGCATTGTGGGTACTCATAAGAAGCGCCTCACGGAGGTGCTTCTAATGAATACCCACAACATACGTTTTCATGCAGAAATAAGAAAAATACCGTGAGGCGCTTCTTATGAGTACCCACAATGCATGTTTTCATGCAGAAATAAGAAAAATATCAGTACTTTTTGGTGAAAAGAACGCGTCGTATCTTGAGATATGAAATAAACTATGACTATGTTAACAATACAGTGAAATGAACATCCCTGTAAACCTCACTTTACGCCCCAGCCCATAGGGGCTTGAAGAAATATATGGGCTGCATGATGCTTCCACGCAGAGCTGAATCCGGCCCGCACACTAGTACTAGTAAACCGCTTTGAGGAGCTAAGCCTGTCCAGGAACCGCGGTGCGAGGCAGACCGTCCATGCTAATAAACCCTATTGGTTTCATTGGGCGACAGGGCTTGAAGTGTCATTTCATCTCAATGTTGGGTAAAAGTCCCACGAAATTGGAAGCAACATCTCCAAAATGACCTTTACAGTGTTGACAGGGACGTTAAACCTCAAAACAAACAAACAAACAAAACGTCACTTTATTTTGAGAAAAAGGGGGTTTATAGGGGTTCTCATAAGTTTTCTTATTTTTGTTTGAAAACGTAGATTGTGGGTACTGACTAGAACTACCTCACTGAGGCGGTTCATACAAGTACCTACAGTCTATGTTTGGAGCAGAAATAAGGAAGATATCAAAACCTTTCATCAGGAAACTGCCCCCGCCCATCGGGGCCTGAAAAAAATAGATGGGCTGCATGATGCTTCCACGTAGAGTTGAAACCAGCTGCACAGGAGTACTGGTAAACCGCTTAGAGGATCTAAGCCTGCCCATGCAGAATGGTGTGAGTCCATGCTTCATTTGGCGACAGGGCTTGAGATGTCATTTCATCTCGATGTCGGGTAAAAGCCCCACAAAATTGGAAGCAATGCCTCCAAAATGACCTATACAGTGTTGATGGGGACGTTTAACCTCAAATCAAACAAACAAAATCATTAGGAAAACTATGAAAGAAGCTCTAATAGCACATGGGTGAGTTATCCAAATGATATTGAATTGTTAGCCAACTGGCGTACATGTAACATCACTTTATCGGGTACTCCAGTTGTCACCCACCTCAGATAAATGATGGGCTTGACAAAGTGAAGTAATCTTGAAAGGGTCTTAAAACCACCACCCTACCCCCAACCGCAAGAAAAAATGTTTCGTTTCTTTGGGTAACATTTCATTTTGTGCTGCTGTCTGTGTTGCCTTTTATGCAAATGACTGTAAGCTATTCTACTGCCCACGGCATCGGCGTCCACAAATGTTAAAGTTTTTGCGTTAAAAGTTTTTTGTGGCTCATAATTTTTTTAAAACTTTTTGTACATGGATTGAGTTCATATTTGTATCATGGTGATAGATACTGGGCTGAAGTTTTTATCTGCAGTATCCACACCCATGACTGTGACCTTGGGATCAAGACTTAGAATTTTAATGTTAAAGTTTTTGTGTTAAAGATTTAGGAGCTCATTACTTCTTTATCTTTGGATGGATTAAGTTTATACTAGGTATGGCAATAGATACTGGTCTCAAACTTTTAGCAGCAGCATCAGCTCTCATGACCATAACCTTGGGGTCAAGGTCACGGACTTTGAATTCTTAGGTTAAAGACTTTGTGTTAAAGTTTTTAGGAGCTCATTACTTCATAACCTTTTAATAGATTTAGTTTATACTTGGTGATAGATACTAGTCAAAGGTTTTTATCAGCATCATCATCATTCATGACCATGACCTTGGGGTCAAGGTCACAAAATAAGAACATCTTTGCACTGAAGATTTTAGATCATTACTTGGTTGCCTTAAGATGAATTACTTGAGTCTTGGTATGGTGAGAGATATTGCTTTAAAGTTTTTATCAGCAACATCTGCACCTATAACCTTGACCTTGAGGTCAAGGTCACAGACTTTGAATTTTGATGTAAAGATTTTGTGTTAAAGGGTTTAGGAGCTCATTATTATTTACATTTGGATGGATTTAGTTTACACTTGGTGTGGTAATAGATACTGGTCTCACATTTTTAGCAGCAACATCACCTCCTATGACCATGACCTTGGGGTCAAAGTCAAGGTCACAGACTTTTCAGCTCATTGAACAAAGCATTCTACTATCCTTGCATTTGCTGTTTGTTGCCCATGTTGATTTCATTGAAAGCAGGTGAAATGGTTTCAGTATTACCTTGAAAATGTTCCTGTTTACATGCATATGGGTGGCCCCCACCCATTGGGGCTTGAAGAAATATATGGGCTGCATGATGCTTCCATGCAGAGCTGAATCTGACCGGCACACAAGTACTGGTAAACAGCTTAGAGGATCTAAGCCTGCCCAGGCAAAGCGGTGCACATGAGTCGGACCGTCCATGCTTATAAACCCTATTGGTTTCATTTGGCGACAGGGCTTGAGATGTCATTTCATCTCAATGTCCGGTAAAAGTCCCACAAAATTGGAAGCAACGTCTCCAAAATGACCTTTAGTGTTGACGGGGACATTAAACCTCAAAACAAACAAACAAACACATGCATACGGGTTAAATGGAATAAAAACTGATACTAATGTTATAGACTTGAATCATACATGATCCCCATAATGATATAGCATTTGATTCTTTCTTTGTGACTTTGTTTCTGTTATGGGTCTGAAAATTTGCCTTTGCTCAGCTACAGTAGGCTCACCGTCATGGTTATATCATCCACGCTCACAGAGGAAAATTCACGGAAGCCACACAAGTTATTTGCGTGGAAATTACGTGGGTTTTGCATGAGATTCGCGTGGATCGTGGAGCGGTAAATGGGAGCTCACACAACAGTAGCGTGTGACAAGGATTAACAGCTCAAGCCTGGAAGGGATTAACAGTCATTGCAAAAATCAGTATTATACGACTGCTTTCCAGGTACATGTAAGCGTGAATAAGCCATTCATAATGGAATCCTTGTGATGGCCTAAGCCAGCATGATAAGAATATGTTACAATGTAGATACAAATATCGCTAGATTATACAGGTCCATTTCGACGTTTCATGGTACAGGTACCATGCTCAAATAGACTTAAAATATCTGACCTTGATGCCGGATTCCTGGGCCTGGACAGTTTGATACTGGCCAGTCTAGGGGTTTTCAGTTAAAATGTGTTAATAATAATAATAAATCACATGCAAGAAAAGGTATCTTCAGATGAAAGCTGTCTTCTTTATGAAAACAAGTCCTTTAAGCCTGTCTCACACAGAACACACGGCTTATACGGTTGGTCACCCTTGTAAACCGTACATACAACCGAACCAACCGTGGCCTTATCCAAGTTACACTCGGGCCATTCAAGTGTATCCATGAAAGGCGTGTATGATTTTTAAAACTTTTAAAAAACTGGCACGGGTGCCATGTCCGTGTATGATCGTATTAGCGATCGTACAAGACCGTGTGAGATCGTGCGAGACCGTATATACAGCCGCATATGAAGTCCACTCCACGAGTGAGCTCAACCTTGTCAATATCGTATATAAATCGTATGGAATCGCGTGAAACCGTTCCCAAGTCCTACATCCAACACCCGGATTAACACTCGAATGTCACACGATCACCGTACGATTCACACGAGTTTACACACGGTTTTATACGATCGCCATTCAACCAATACGGTTTCATACGATCGCCATACATACAATATGGTTCAAGTACGAATTATACATGGTCAAGTACGACCAGACACGGTCTCTAAGTCTGTACAAAGCTCGTGTATGATCATACAGCACTCCAACACAACAGAAAACACAACTACCTTCTGCCACCTTGAAACAAGAGAGTACTTGCTACATAATGCCTCCAAAGAAGAAGAAGGTCCCCAAAAGAATCCCCATGGAAGATTCTACCAGCGAGAATACAAAAAGGGCCATCAAGGCCCTTCGACCACTTCAACCTGTTGACCCTGTCGACCCTGATGAGCTGGAGGACTCCTTCTGTTGGCTTGTTCTTGTCTCCACTCACGCCTTCTGGCCAAAATAATCTCGATGTCTATCAGTCTTATCATGGTTTCTAATTCCCTTATTCTGTCACCTGCTATTTTGATAACTTCTCTGTTGAAAAATCGAAAATTTATGAAGCCAAGCCATCAAAACGAGTCAATTTTTATCTAAACATACACGAATGTGTGATAATTCGAGCATAACTCGTACAAAAATCGGTGGGACCGTATGTAAACCCTGTAAATGTCCTGTTAATCGAGTAAAAGTCGTGTTTAATCGTACTAGGCCGTAACAGACCGTACTATACTGTACTTGGAACCATACAACAATCGTATGAAAATCCTTTTGCAAATCGAATTCCAACCGTGACAAACCTTGCTTGACCGAGTATATCCGTGCTTTGTTCGTACATACTCGTGCTACATTCGAGTCTAAATCTTACCAACTCATCCCCAGGCACGGTTGGAGCTCAATACTCGTACCAGTCAACCCGTGTATAACCGAGTATACCGTATTGGAACCGTGTGCCCAACCGTGTTCTGTGTGAGACAGGCTTTAGAAACAAAAATACCACCATAACATTCTGATATTGTTAACTCTTCTCTTGCTGAATATTCATTTAAGCCACACCCATTTCTGTCTATCAATCAATCAAATTACTTGATGTATTTTATTGCTACACATTAATAAACTGAATGCCAAACTGTGTAGATCCTTATCAGATGGCTTCTTCAGAAGCCATCTGATCTGGATCTACACTGTTTGCAAAGATAGGGGTTGTTATGAACAGCAGGATAAGAGTTAAAGAAACTACTCAAATAGATTGTGGGTACTCTTTGGATCCACCTTGACAAGGCGATTCTTACAATTGTCGTGATCGGCATTTTATGGGTTAATAATTTCAAGACTTTCGAGTCAGTGTAGCTGAGCAGTCTGGTTTTTGTCTTACGTGGCCACATGTTTTCCCTTGACAAGGCTGATAATTGTACCGTGACCATGTTTGTCATAACTCTTTCAGGGTCAGTATGAGTACCGAAGGTTATTATGAAAGCTTCTTCAAGGCTCTTTGTCAGCTCCGATATGATTCCTTATTCTGTGATGTCAAGTTACAAGTGGAAAACGAGGTGTTCAGCGCACACAAGATTGTTCTTATGGCAGGCAGTGTTTATTTCCATGCCATGTTCGCCACCGAGATGGCAGAGCATGATAAAAGTGTGATAACAATAGGTGGAGTAACACCAATGATTTTTCGAGCTTTACTGGACTTTATTTATTCAGGTATGTGTTGTATGTTTTCATTTTCAGTATGTTGGGTTTTAAAGCAAAATTAACCCTTTTAGTACCAAATGGAATCTTCCTCCTTATATATAGCAGGAAACCATTTCATAATTTAGGGGTGTCAAGTTGTGTTTTCTTCACAAAATTGATTTGAAAAATGGCTGAATTTTTGGCAAACAGTGGAGGCCCTGATCAGACGCCGCATTCTGCGGCGTCTGATCTGGGCCTGCACTGTTTGCCAAGGTACCCCTTTAGGGGTCTCTGGTACTGAATGGGTTAATTTATTACTTGGTCTAAGCCTGCACAGGCAAAGTGGTGTGAGTAGGACTGTCCCTCCATATAAACCTTATAGGTTTGTTTGGGCAGTAGGGCTTGAGGTGTTATATCATCTCAGTCTTGGGGTACAAGTCACACAAAATTGGAAGCAGCAGCTCCACAATGACCTAAATAGTGTTGATGCGGATGTAAAGCCTCAATTCAAAAAAAGAAAACAAACAAAAAAAAAAAAGAACACTTTCTGGCATGAAGTAAAGAAATTCCTTAAAATCTCCAATACTCAAAGCGATACTCAAATATATGTATTTGGTAGTAATTTACTGTAATATGTGTAAACAATGGAAATAACATTGAAAATACATGTAGTAACATTGTTTGTAATTTGTTGCCACAAATTTGTGCAAAACCAGAAACAGTGTACTTCTCATCTCTGTCAAATTACACTGTTTGTTGTTTGGTGATTGTACCCTCAACATACTTCACAATACATTACATGCCAGCAGATGTATTGCGACTATGATAAGATCCAGTGAATTGTTGACCCTCTTCCTTTCATATAGGATATTAGATAGCAAAATGATCCTATGTATTGGCCATGGGACAGATATGCCTAAGCAAACAGTGCAGGCCCAGATCAGACTGCTACTGCTCATTGCCTACACTGTTTGCCATTTCATCGGCACCTTTTGGACTCCTTCCTGGATCATGAAACAAGGCTGTTATCATTTAAGGTTAATTATTTATTTTTATTTTTTTGGTTTTACGGCCCTTTCAAGATTATTTCACTCATATCGAGCCGATCTTTAATCAGAGGTGGACGAAAACCAGAGTACCCGGAGAAAAACCACCTGATCTTCTGTTGCAGAACTTGGCGTCTCACATGTGACACGAGCAAGGCTCGGACCACAGCAGTGAGAGACCTAATGATAAAGAGTCAGCGCTCTTAACCAGTAGGCCACGGAGGCTCGTATTATGATAATTATAGCAAGTCCTCAAGGTGTCCGAATTATTAGGATTTTTATGGTACAGTGAATTGTTAACCTTCTTTCTTTCTCACATAGGTAAAGTAGACATTACAGAGGAGAATTGTGAGGACCTGCTGACAGCTGCTGACATGCTGTCTGTGACAGGAGTGGTCATTGCTTGCTGTTCATTCCTCAGAGAAAAATTTCAACCAGACAACTGTGTTGGTAAGAACTCTCACATAGTTCCAGATGAAAAGGAGTCTAGGGATTTTTTTTTTCTTTTTTGTCGCTCCTGCTTTAAGCATTATACAGGTGTGGTTTAGGAGTTAGGGGCCAGTTGTTCAAAACTAACGATGTTGTTAGTTAACATATCGTTAAAATTTTGATCATCTAATGTTGCAAATATGCTAATAGTTTTGCTGAAAAAATGTGAGCAGCTTTTGCATTTGCAAAAGCTGCTCACATTTTTTTCAGCAAAAATACGTGTACATGTGCCAAAATTTTAGATGTTGTACTTGCTAGAACAATTTACAGTATGATCACTAACAAGCTTGTGAAGCTAACGAGGCTTTGAATGACTGGCCCCTGGTTTTTCTATCCGTTCATTTGTTCGTTCATCAAGCCATCAACATTTGCATTAACCATACATGTAGCTTTTGGCCCCCACCCATCAAGGCTTGAAGAAATATATGGGCTGCATGATGCTTCCACGCAGAGCTGAAACTGACCGCACACAAGTACTGGTAAACCGCTTGGAGGGTCTAAGCATGCCCAGGCAAGAATTCTGCCCATTATGATAACACACCCGTGCGACTTAGTGCATTTTTTCACACCTCCAAAATGGCTACTTTTCCGGTGAAAATCTGTGATGTTTTTTTTTATTTATACTGCAAACATAGGTTGCGGGTGCTGTTAGAACCACCTCATTGAACCGCCACAACCTATGACTAGGAGCAAAAAATAAGCAAAATAATGTATACCCCTGGAAACCCCAGTTTTCGCTATACAAATTGGGGTCAAGAGGGGTGTTCATTTCACGGGCTTGTTATCATGATGCAATTGCTATGTCTTGACTTGAACAGAAGGGTGAAAGCTACATGTTTTTTTGTTTGTTTGATTTTAGGTTTAACTTCCCCGTCAATACTGTAAAGGTCATTTTGGAGACATTGTTTCCAATTTTGTGGGACTTTTACCCAACACTGAGATGAAAAGACATCTCAAGCCCTGTCGCCCAATGAAACCAATAGGGTTTATAAGCATGGACGGTCCGACAGGCACCTCTTTGCCTGGGCAGGCTTAGATCCTCTAAGCGGTTTACCAGTACTTGTGTGTGGGTCGGTTTCAGCTCTGCGTGGAAGCATAATGCAGCCCATCTATTTCTTCAAGCCCTGATGGGTGGGGGCCCTAAACTTCACTTGCAATATCTAAGTGGATATGTCTGAGAGATTTTGACTTTTGACAGCTTTGAGGACACGCATTGTGAAAAGTTCTAGTTCTAGAACCATGGGTGACAGCACAATGAGCACATCACATAACAAGTCTTTGAAATGAACACCCCACTAAACCTCACTTTATATATAGAAAACTGGGGTTTACTGTGTTATATTATTTTTCTTATTTCTGATCCAAGACATAGGTTATGGGTACTTGTTAGAACCGTCTCAATGAGGCGGTTCAAATCAGCACCCACAACCTATTTTTGCAGTATAAATAAGAAAAATAAGGCAGATTTTCATAAGAAAAGTAGCCATTTTGGAGATGGGAAAAATACACTATGTCGCACGGGTGTTTTCGTAATGAGTATATCACATGGTTGTATTTTCATTAAGTCCTTGTTGACAGTTTACAACTATTTTATACCTTTCGTGGGCGATAGTTCATCATGTGTTCCACAGCATAGAGGAACTGATAGTTTCGACTCCCAGAAAGGTTTGAAATACATGTAGGTGTTTTTTTTACCCAACTCATAAAAAAAGTCATATTCTAAAGGAACTGTTGTCTTTTGATTCCTATGATCAATAAATACTGGTAATTGTTTGATCAATAACCACATAAATTTGAATTAAAGCTATATTTTAAAGTCGAGTTTAGATAACAAAATTTATTTTAAGTGAAATTAGAGTGCACATACAGCCATGAGCATAAACAAGTGACTGGGAGATAGTTCTCTGAGAACTGGTTTAAACTCTGAAATAGCCAAAAAAGCTTCATAGCTTCTAATATAGATTTGTTTGATTTGAGGTTTAATGTCCCCATCAACACTGTAAAGGTCATTTTGGAGACACTGCTAGGACTTTTACCCGACATTGAGATGAAATGACATCTAAAGCCCTGCTGCCCAATTAAACCAATAGGGTTTATAAGCATGGACAGTCAGACTCACACCGCTTTGCCTGGGCAGGCTTAGATCTGCTAAACGGTTTACCAGTTCTCGTGTGCTGGTTGGTTTCAGCTCTGCGTGGAATCATAGTGCAGCCCATCTATTTCTTCAAGACCTGATGGGCTGGGGCCTAGTCAATAACTACATAAACTTGAATTAAAGCTATATTTTAAAGTTGAGTTTAGATAACAAAATTTATTTTAAGTGAAATTCGAGTGCACTTATAGCCATGAACATAAACTAGTGACTGGGAGATATTTCTCTGAGAACTGGTTTAAACTCTGAAATAGCCAAAAAAGCTTCATAACTTCTCATAAAGAAGGTTGAGTAATAAAAAGTCTGTTTTTCAGGATCCCTTTTTGGCAATTCACAGTAAGCATTGTGTTACAGAGGACCTTTGTTATAACATCAGTATTTGTTCCCAAACTGCATACCCATCACATGAACTTGTCCGTGAAATGACCACCCCCATAGCCCCACATTATATAGGGGAAACTTGGGTTTACATGGGGTATACATTATTTTTCTTATTTCTGCTCCAAAACATAGGTTGTGGGTACCTCGATGAGGCAGTTCTAACGAGCACCCAAAACCTATTTTTGAAGTAAAAATAACAAAAATATGACAGATTTTCATCAGAAAAGCAGCCATTTTGGAGATGTGAAAAAGTGCTCGGTGTGGCACGGGTGTGTTATCGTAATGCCATTCTTAAGAATTTGACACTTTAAAGAATCCCAATACGGACATATCCCAGAATCCCAATGCTGACATATCCAGAGTTTAACTTCAATAAAGTTATGTTCTGTTCCAAGAAAGCTTGTATTTGAGCCAGCGCACGAGAAAACCTACAATAAGACATGTGCGCCCAACAAAGACTCTGATCAGCCTGCGCATCCGCGCAGTCTGATCAGAGTCTCCGTTGTGTGCTCTAAGGATAGCTATGGGCCCATTGCTCCTTCATGCTGCAAGAGAAGGCTCTGGTTAGACTATATGGATATGCAGGCTGATCTGATGGGCGCACATATCTTACTGTAGGTTTTGTCATGCGCTGGCTCATTTCTAAACTGGGAGATAATCCAAGAAAATGAACTCTTACAGAGTTAGTGGCAGACTGATAAGTTGGAAAAGGCTTGCTGCTTTCTAATTTTCTGCAAGAAGCAAATTATGTTGTGGATATTTGTTAGAATTGCCTCGCCTCTACAAATACCGAATACAATATTGACATGTTTCATACATTGTGTATATTATTCCTGAATTTCTTTTACTATCCATCTCATCTGCGGCAAAGGATTTGTTCCATTTAAATTGTCCTTTTCTGTTATATCTAATGTCAGTATAAAGAATGTTGACTGTATTGATTTGTTTGTTTGTTTGATTTGAGGTCTAACGTCCCCATCAACACTGTATAGGTCATTTTGGAGACGTTGCTTCCAATTTTGTGGGACTTTTAGCCGACATTGAGATGAAATGACATCTCATGCCCTGTCACCCAATGAAACCAATATGGTTTTAAGCATGGACGGTCCGACTTGCACTGCTTTACCTGGGCAGGCTTAGATCCTCTAAGCGGTTTACCAGTTCTAGTGTGCAGTAGGTTTCAGCTCTGTGTGGAAGCATCATGCAGCCCATCTTTTTCTTCAAGCCCTGATGGGCAGGGGTCATTTGACTGTATTGAACATTGAAGTTTGGTACAAATTTTGATAAAACTTTTCCCAGAACAAATGTTTAGTACACAATTCATAATGTATGAAAGATTCTTATAAGATACAGGTTTTTGTTACTGAAGTTGACTGGCAGATTGGAACCATGCCAGTCATGCTTTAGATTGAAAAATCCATATCTATCTCACACAGATATCTGTAAAAATTTCTTTTTCCACCCCCGCCCATCGGGGCTTAAAGAAATAGATGGGCTGCATGATGCTTCTACGCAGAGCTGAATCCTCCACATGAGTACTGGTAAAGGATCTAGGCCTGCCCAGGTAAAGCGGTGTGAGTCGGACTGTCCATGCTTATAAACCCCATTGGTTTCATGGGCAACAGGGCGTGAGATGTCCTTTCATCTCATTGTTGGGTAAAAGTCCCCCAAAATTGCAAGCAACATCTCAAAAATGACCTATACAGTGTTGACATGGACGTTAAACCTCAAACCAGTCAGTCAGTCTTATAAGGTACATGTTTTTGTTCCTCAAGTTGACTGGCAGATTGGAACTGAGGCTCTGGCCTCAGTTCCAATGTGCCAGTCATCCTTTAGGTTGAAAAATCCATATCTATCTGATACAGACGCCCGTAAAAAATTCTTTTTTCATTTCCAGGAATATATCTATTTTCTGATGCCATATCCTGTGGCAGTTTAAAGAGGGATGCTGAAGCTTATATTCAGAAGAATTTCCTGAAAGTAGTGCAGGAGGAAGAATACTATGACATGCCAAAAGAGTACTTAGTACAGCTTCTGCACAGTGAAAACCTGCGCGTTGAAAATGAGTTCCAAGTCTTTAAAGGTTAGTGAAATGATAAATCCATCTGGGATGTATTGAAAGAGAAGGAGTGCACCTACATTTTGTCAGACTTTTAAATAAATTTGTTTTTCTACCAACTGCAAACTTTCCGACACCAAAACCTGTATCACCCTATTCATGTTTCTGGTTCCCTATCACCGTCCTTTAACCCATATTGTACGGGAAACCCCAAAATGGGTAGTTGGCAAACAGTGCAGGCCCAGATCAGGGCCTACACTGTTTGAAAAATGTTAAGCCAATTTCCAAATAGATTTTGAAGAAAACACAACCTGGCACCCCTAAATTTTGAAATGGGCTCCTGCTATAAACAAGTTGGAAGATTCCATTTGGTACAAAAAGGGTTAAAATGAGACCGACTCTATCCAGGGGTAACAACCTACATCAGAGCAGTGACGTCATAACCATTCGTAGGTTTGGCGTTTACTACACAAAAGGCATTTGTCACATCAAGTAGGCGCAGTCGGTGCATTAGGTCATAAAAGAATCAAACATACTGAAATCTGCCTCAGAAATGTGGCCCTTTCTTTAAATAATTCAACACAAGCTGATTTGGCAATGATGTCGAAACTACCATTGTTTACAGCGCCCAATCAAATCTTGTGACGAAGCTATCGAAGCCTTTTCAATGTTTCTAGGTGGAATTAGCCTCCTGATGGGATGCAAATATTGTTCGTTACCAGCTGGAGTATGTTTTCTGAAGATTCGTAATGTACATATCTAGTTTGAAGCATTTTATTTACCCTATTTACTCCAATACGGCCGCTTCTGAAATGGGTACAACATCTCTGCTATCAAGTAGGTTGTCACCCTTGTCTATCTACATATACTGTGTCGGTCACATTTGGCCATTACCTCTGAGCTTGAGCATATTCGTTCATGTTAGAAAGTAGCCGTGTGCAATGCAGACCAGCCTTGTGAACATGAAGATGTCACCAACAAGCAGAATGAAACTTCAAATTTCCTGCTTGTTTACGCTTGAAAAATGACTTTATCGGAAAAAAGTACTTGGGTATAGTAAACTTTCTATCTCTTAACCCTTAAGTTGTTGAGAAAAAACAACATCTGAAAATGTCGTCTGCTGATGTCTGCTGATCTTCTTGTAAACGTTTTAAAAAATTTTCATCTGCATTCTGGCAGACTGTGTGGGCCCAGATCTGAGTCCACACTGTTCGCCAATGATGACTTTTAAGGGAACTGGCAGATGGCAAACAGACAACAGTTGTCGTGATTGGCGTCTTCTGGGTTAAGTAAGTTCACCTGATGCATAGAATCATGTCTTGTAGATATTCCCAGATATCACACTCGACATAGAACCATCTGTGGTGTAGTGGACACGCTACTCACCTTGTTAACTGGGGATTGCAGGTCAATCCCTGGCTTCTCCAGACTTTCAGATGAGTCTTTAAAGTGAGGTCCCGTCTCCGTATGACCTTAGCTGTTGGTGGGACTTAAAACTCAAACACTCACACTCGACACTCTGCATCCTTAGTGACACTCTAATCTGGAAACATCCACTCAACATGATACAATGCGGCAGATCAGGAATGTGTATACATGTATATACCAGCCAACCTAGTCAGCATTATCTAAGGAAGGACATGCATGTGTTTGGCATATTTTAGTCATTACTAAAACACGCCTATACAAACACATTGTAAATTTTACCGCCCAAAAAACAAAGATTTTAAGATGAAAAATTGTGATATTTTTCTGATTTCTGCCACCTCTGCTCAAAATATAGATTGTGGGTACACATAAGAACCGCCTCTTCAAGGCAGTTCAAACGAGTTCCCACAATCTATATTTTAGAGCAGAAATAAGAAAAATAAGGTTTACCCTTGTAAACCTCAGTTTTACTATATAAAAGTGGGGTTCAAGGCGGTCACAATTATATAGGCATGTTTTTGAGATAGATTATTTTTATAAGGGAAACAACTTTTGTGACTGTCTCATTGTTATCCTACAAACCAAAATGCAAACATTGTGGACCCTGATCAGACTGCTACTAGAGGAGCAGTCTGATCTAGGTCCACAATGTTTAATGGTCAATCCTTCCGAATGAGGAGTCTACTCATAAACTAGGAAAGAATTAGAGGATAACTGTATTCAAAATTGTCATTTGGGGAGGTAAATCTGAGGTTTACGGTCGGAAAAATCGTTTTACGTCGACGCGTTAGCGGAGCCGTAAAACATAATTTGGGAACGTAAAACCGATGATTTACCTCCCCAAATGACAATTTTCAATACAGTTATCCCCATTCTAATACACTTATTCGTGTGTTTTGTTAAAAATTGTACTATTTTGCACAAGCTGCGTCGAGCTGCCTAAAGCCAAATGCCTGCCAATGAAAAGCGACATTGTGTGATGATAGGTATGTCGCAGAATATACTGTTGCAGATTTTTGACGTTATCCAATCAGACGTTGCGTTACATACGCATGTGCATTAGAATTTGTTTTTCTTGCTCACCAGATAAGGAAATCCATAGTTTTAGCTTTGGAAAGTACTTCTATTCTAATCCTGGTGTTCTTACCCAAAATCGCATATTCTCGCGTGTTTGATAAATGCACTGGTTGAATTTGACCTGATATGCGCCGTCGTTAAAGTTGACATCACAGCACATTACGTGATGTTGCTAAACATTTCTGTAGTGTCATCGCAATATGGTGGACGTCGTCGGTAACCGAGATGACTGCAGCATTAAAAATCCGTGCTAAGAAATGGAAGGTATGCAAGAAAAAGAAACCTAAATGGTGTGACGGGTGGATAGAAAACCCATCCCTCAGGATCACTGTCTGGCATCACTCGGCAAGCCTCCTGATGCTCGACAGTGTCCCTTTGGACGGATTTTTCTATCCACCCTTACACCCATATATATAAGAATAAACCCTTGTTGAAGAGAGAGAGAGACAAAAACAAAATTTCACAGTTGCTGATCCTTGGAGTTTATTCATTCTTCAAACATTAAACATGGAGAATTAAAGATACCTAACATATACACCCACCACACATTCCTGTAACACCAGCTGTGGTGAAGTTAAATGTTCTTTATCATATGACGTCGCGTCCGAGAGTGTAATAATGCCATGTAATAAATTTGATGATCCACTAGTGGATTAAATATGCAAATTACATGTAGTTAGATACGCCCTGTTACGTTACATGTACGGCATCCTTAATGACATCGCTTTTACTAACGGCGGAATATTGACATTTTTGTAAACAGTCGTGAATAAAATGCACTTTAAATGTCATATGAAAAATAGAATCTTGCATTCGTGCCCGTGTATTATTGAATTTATTAAACTCATTGAGGAAAAGGGATAAAATGCTCGGCAAAGCCTCGCATTTTATCTCTTCTCCTCAACTTGTTTAATAAATTCAATAATACATGAACACTCATGTAAGATGCTCTATATACACCCACCACACATTCCTGTAGCACCAGCTGATTTGAAGTTAAATGTTCTATAAAAAAGTAATCCTTTGTAAGCAAGGTAAACCTGATGAATTTCGCAAATTTACCTTTCATGTAAAAAAAAAAAAAGAAGAAAACAATGGTTTCATTATTCTTGATCTCATTACAAAAAATGAAAAATTTCAGATGAAAAATTCTGATATTTTTCATATTTTTGCTCAAAGCATAGATTGTGGGAACTCGTTAGAACCGCCTCAGCGAGGCAGTTCTAATGAGTACCCACAATCTATGTTTTTGAGCAGAAATAATAAGAATAATGTATATCCCTGTAAACCCCAGTTTTGGCTGCATGATGCTTCCACGCAGAGCTAAAACCGACCACACAAGAGTACTGGTAAACTGCTTAGCAGATCTAAGCCTGCGCAGGCAAAGCGGTGTGAGTTGGACCGTCCATGCTTATAAACTCTATTGGATTCATTGGGCGACAGGGCTTGAGATGTCATTTCATCTTAATGCCGGGTAAAAGTCCCACAAAATTGGAAGCAATGTCTCCAAAATGACCTTTACAGTGTTGATAGGGATGTTAAACTTCAAATCAAACAAACAAAATGAAAAATTTCAGATGAAAAATTCTGATATTTTTCATAGTTCTGCTTAAAACAGAAGTAATGAGAATTATGTATATCCCTGTAAACCCCAGTTTTACTATATAAACATGGGTTTTAATTGGGGTCAAAATTATATAGTCATGTTTTCGTGATGTGATGCTGTTTTTCTGTTGTTTTGCAGGGGCCATTGATTGGATCCTTCATGATATTCCTGGAAGGAAGAAACAAATATTTGAGGTCATGAGCCCTATAAGATTTCCAATAATACCAGAGAAACAAATGGAAAAATATTTATCTACTTTACTGGATACAGACATTGGCCTTCATGTGGTGCTGACAAAAATTCTTGCAGATTTCAAAACAGATCACAGAAAAACATTCACAGAAAAGAAATACACCAGTAAAATAAAGCATAGCTTAACAGTACCTAGGAAATGTGCTCGTAAGAACATATATATGGTAGGTGGTTTTACTCGCCCAAAAGGTGGTAGGTGGACTGATGCAAAGACATTGAGTTCAGTGGAAAGATTTGACACATTCTATCGTACATGGCATGACATTCCTAGCTGTCAGTTTGCAAGGAGCTCTTTAGGGGCTGGAGTTATAAATGGTCAGGTGTGTGTAGTGGGTGGGGAGAATGATTCTCTTATTTTTGACTCTGTTGAGACATATGATCCAGTGACACATGAATGGAATTTGCTGCCTGGAATGACAACACCAAGGTTAGTGACCAGTTAATAAATGAATATACCGTCGAGTTTCAATGGCTCAAACACCTTTGAGACCACAAAAATCTGTTCGAGATGGGGGTGGTTTGAGCCACTGAGGGTTACTGCCAGGAGGCATAACATGCTTAATTTTGGGACATCTTTGGGGTGTTCGATAATAAAAAATGTATGCTGTGTACTCATTAGAATCGCCTCATCGAGGCGATTCTAATGAGTAAACACAGCATACATTTGCAAGATAACAATCGAAAATCTCCTTTATTGTCCTGCTCTGCTTTTTATGTAGAGGAATTCCCTAGGGACTCAAAAAGGGGTTTGACTCCGCCATGGTAAACGAGCCATACGTGTTGGAGCCATCAAAGTTTTAGTGTAATGTATTTAATGTTCATTGAAGTATGGACAACATTGGGTCATCACCAAAGTTTAAGTGAACCCCTTTTGTTTGAGGGTTCACTTAAGTTTTACTCGTGATCCAATGTAGTTCATACTTCACTTCAATGAATCATTCAGGGTTCACTTAAACTTTGCTAGTGACCTGGTGTTGTTTATATTTCAATGAATCATTCAGGGTTCACTTAAACTTTGTTAGTGACCTGGTGTTGTTTATATTCCAATAAACCATTCAGGGTTCACTTAAACTTTGCTCTTGACCCAATGTTGTTTATATTTCAATGAACCATTCAGGGTTCACTTAAACTTTGCTCTTGACCCATTGTTGTTTATATTTCAATGAACCATTCAGGGTTCACTTAAACTTTGCTCTTGACCCAATGTTGTTTATATTTCAATGAACCATTCAGGGTTCACTTAAACTTTGCTAGTGACCTGGTGTTGTTCATACTGCAATGACCCATTCAGGGTTCACTTAAACTTTGCTCTTGACCCAATGTTGTTTATATTTCAATGAACCATTCAGGGTTCAATTAAACTTTGCTAGTGACCTGGTGTTGTTCATACTGCAATGACCCATTCTGGGTTCACTTAAACTTTGCTAGTGACCTGGTGTTGTTCATACTGCAATGACCCATTCTGGGTTCACTTAAACTTTGCTAGTGACCTGGTGTTGTTCATACTTCCTTAAACACGAAATCACCATCATTCTTGGTGATTGATCATGAAATCTTTTCTACAGTCATCTTCTCCCTTCTGCTGATTCAAGAAGGGCAGATGTCAATTTCTGGTAAAAGAACATGCACTGCACTGGTTAAACACTTGTGTACAAGCCTGCCAGGAAAAGTATTGGTCGGTAAACTGACTGACTTGACATGATGTAAATAGTGTTGATTGGGCCATTAAACTTCAAACCAAACCAAATCATTACATATACAATCATTTCGATGCACCAAAACCTCTTTATAACACTATTAATGGGGTCCAAAGCAGAAACTTTGTCAGTTAAACAATCGTGTTTTATCGAAACAAAAATGTATAGATTATATAGAAAAATGACCATTTATGGTCATTTTTCTATATAATCTATATATTCTTGGAATCCATCTTGAAACCTTGTTATATCCATAACCGCGTTATAATGTCATTTTTCTATATAATCTACCGGTATACATTTTTGGGATCCATCTAGAAACCGTGTTATATCCATAACCATGTAAAATGTCACTTTTCTATATAATCTATACATTTTTGGGATGCATCTTGAAACCGTGTTATATCCATAACTGTGTTAAAAAGAACTGTGTTATAATGAGGTTGTGGTGTATGTTTAATGATTTCTTTTATGGAAACCTCAAAGTTCATAGATGGTCCTACTGCTTCCAGGTGTGGGCTGGGAGTCTGCACAATGGACAACTGTCTGTATGCTCTAGGTGGCTGGGTGGGCTCAGAAATTGGAAGGACAGTAGAAAAGTATGATCCTAAAGTAGGGAGCTGGTCTGGGATTGGTTACTGCAGGACCCTGAAGTGCTGGATGGGAGTTGCAGCAGATAAGGGTAAGAAAAGTAACTACACCACAACATCGTTATATCACGTTTGGTGTCAAACCACCATGTAATATATGATTAATTCTAACACAGCACGCCTATATAGGCAATGGAAAACAGCTGTGTTTTATTCTGCAACAAATCACAGTTCGGAAGAGCGTGACAGTTGACGTCATTAAAAACTGCTAATTTATGACGTTCACTAGTCGATTTCCTTGACGTTAGACGGTGTGACGTCATTTTCTCGCATCGAAAACGTTAGAAAAGGATATAAATGCATGTGTTTCAGTCGATAATTTTAGCGGGATATCTTCTAACAATGGCGAAAGGTTGTGAGATTTTGAAGGAAACGACAACATTATTAGCGATTTTCAGCGTGTTAGAATCGAAAGAGATCAGCTCTAGTCAGTGATTTGTTGAGTAATTAATCACAGTTTGTCGGTCAGTTGAAAGTAGACAAATCACACGCGCTACGCCCTCTTGATTTGATTCAACCTCCAAACTGTGATTTATTACTCAACAAATCACAGTTAGAGCTGATCTATTTCTTAAATATAGTTTATATATATATTATATAGAAAAATATACATCAATAAATCAGCCTGACAACCTTACATTTCAAATGTATCAGTAAATCCATTACGATAGCACACATATGACATAGTGCATTCTTTCATATCTCCAAAGTGATTGTGTTTTTTCTCCAAACACAAGTTGTGAGTGCCTGTTGGAACCACCTCATTGAGGCAGTTCTAATGAGACCTACAACCTATTTAACAGCCCCCGCCCATCGTGGCTTGAAGAAGTAGATGGGCTGCATGATGCTTCCTGTAAACATGATGATAAATACATTGCAATATACATGTATTAGGAGTTACCTAATTGGAAACAGTTGTAACATAATAAGTACTTTCAAATTAAAGCACTAACAGGCAGCACTGGTGGGACTATAAGAATCTTATATGGGTGTGAGGGGTGGATAGAAGCCGAGTGATGCCGGACAGTGATCCTGAGGGATGGATTTTGTCTATCCACCCTCACACCCATATGGGATTCTTTTTCTTGCATACCTTCCATTTCTTAGCGCCGATTTTAATGCTGCAGTCACTTCGGTTTCCATATTGTGTTGACACTGCAGGAATGTTTAGTGACGTCACATAACGTGCTGTGACGTCAACCTTATCGACGGCGCATACCAGGTCGTAATCAACCAGTGCATTTATCAAACACGCGATTATATTCGATTTGGGGCTGAACACCAGGGTCAGAACATAGATTTCTATCGCAGGGTAAAATCACGGATTTCCTTGTCTGGTGTGCAAGAAAATAGTCTCTGAGCCACATTTTGTGGCATCTCATTTGGGTTTACACTGTTTGCCAATCTCCCAGCATATCGCCCTGTCCATGTTTTACAGGTACATGTAACTCTCTTCCAGGCCATTTTAACAAGCTTGTATTATGAAAACCCTATTAACACTTTTTGGCCCCCACTCATCGGGGCTTGAAGAAATCGATGGGCTGCATGATGCTTCCATACAGAGCTGAAACCGACCCGCACATGAGTACTAGTAAACCGCTGAGAGGATCTAAGCCTGCCCAGGCAAAGCGGTGTGAGTTGGACGGTCCATGCTTATAAACCCCTATTGGTTTCATTAGGCGGCAGGGCTTGAGATGTCATTTCATCTCAATGTCAGGTAAAAGTCCCACAAACTGGAAGCAACGTCTCCAAAATGACCTTTACAGTGTTGACGGGGACTTCAAACCTCAAATCAAACAAAAAAAATTATTAACACTTTTAACAGATAAAAAAGTGTGATTTGCATGGGGTATACTTTTCAGATGTAAAATTGAGAATTATTTTCCGTGGATTTCAGGACTAATATATGTAGTTGGTGGTGCCAATGATCTCAGTGAGGAATTAAGATCAGTGGAGAGCTTTAATCCTATCACCAAAGAGTGGGTAACTCTTCATGACATGAAAGTGAAAAGAGCATACCCTGGAGTTGCGATTCTTGATGATTATTTATATGCTGTTGGTGGCTGGAATGACGATGATGGTGCTTTGAATTCTGTTGAGAGGTTAAACCTTACTTCTGTGAGTATTTAACCCTTTTTGTACCAAATGGAATCTTCCTCCTTATATATAGCAGGAGTTCATTTCAAAATTTAGGGGTGTCAGGTTGTCTTTTCTTCAAAATTTATTTGGAAAATGACTGCACTTTTAGCAAACAGTGAAAGCCCATAATGCGGCATCTGAGCTGGGCCTGCACTGTTTGCCAATTACCCCTTTTGGGGTTTCCGGTACTTAATGGGTTAAGGAGAACTCTTAAAGGAAAGAATTTGCTCCCGGGGAGCAAATTCTTTCCTTTAAGAGTAGACCCCTTTTTCACAGCCCCCGCCCATAGGGGCTTGAAGAAATATATGGGCTGCATGATGCTTCCACGCAGAGCTGAATCCGGCCCGCACACTAGTACTGGTAAACTGCTTCGAGGATCTAGGCCTGCCCAGGCAAAGCGGTGTGAGTTGGACCAGCCATGCTTATAAACCAAATTGGTTTCATTGGGCATCAGGGCTTGAGATGTCATTTCATCTCAGTTTCGGGTAAAAGTCCCACATAATTGGAAGCAACGTCTCCAAAATGACCTTTACAGTGTTGACGGGGACATTAAACCTCAAATCAAACAAACTGTATATACCTTAAAATGCATTCAGACAGACATGCCTGAGCAATGTGGCATCTCATCAGTGGCAACACTGTCTCCAACTCATCCAGCATATTTAAATAAACCCTTATCTTGCTGAATATTCATTTTAGCCACACCCATTTCTGACTTTGAACCAATCAGATCACTTGCCTACAGATTCATAGACTCAATGTCAAACAGTGTAGATCCTGATCAGATGGCTTCTTCAGAAGCCATCTGATCTGGATCTACACTGTTTCCAAAGATAGGGGTTGTCGTGAACAGCAGGATAAGACTTAGTCATTTTGCTGTGGCCGTTAGTAAATTCATTCTTATGCTTTCGAAAGAATTCCTAAAATTTACCATTTTGGTGCATTTTGACCATTTCAGTGACAAAGTTGGAATTATAAGGAATGAATTATCATTTTTGTGGATTTTAAAGGTGCATTATTGAGCTACCGGGTCTCAATTTTTTTTTTCTGGTTTTTATCTTCAATTCATACTTCTTTGTCATGTGTACACTTTTGGAGCCAAATACAGCTTCAGAACTTTGTGAAAATGGTCGTTTTCATTCGTGTTTACCCTTCCCTCTGAACATGTGTTCGGAATTTCTGTTCTAAAAATAAATCTGTCACTTTACACAGTATCGTCTCTGAGTGTCGTTAGTTATAGCATGGTATTCAGCGTCATATTTTTTTCCGATTCAGGCATGGCCTAAGCAAACAAGGCCAAAAATGAACGTCGCATAACATCATATATGGGGATTCTATGTTTGTCACGAACTAAAAATAGATCTAACTAGTGTTCGAAACCTAGTTAGGGAATCCCTCTCAAACTCGTTTACCTGTCATCATAGTTGTTCGCGTTTTTGCATAAAATGCATTCATTTGAATTGTTTTAAAGATAAATACTGGCTATATGTATTTTATTTTTGGAAGCATTTTTTACCGATAGCTCAATAATGCACCTTTAATGCTGTGTAAACTCCAGTGAATCACTAGATTACCTAATAATTAGAGTAATCATGTTACCTTCTTTCAGGGTCAGTGGACAGAAATATCTCCCATAGCGTATTCAAGAGCAGCTCCCAGTATGTGTGTTGTCAATGGAATGCTGTACGTATTAGGAGGAAGGTCCTACAAGGACCAATTTACTGCCCCTGCTACTCTTGATTCCGTGGAGTGTTATGATCCTAACACAGACATATGGACAGATGTCGGGTGTATGCCTACTAGTCGATGTGAAGGAGCAGCAGTTGTTATTTAATCCTTTTTGTACCAAATGGAATCTTTCTCCTTATATAGAGCAGGAGTCCATTTCGGAGTTTGGGGGTGTCAGGCTGTGTTTTCTTCAAAATTGATACGGAACATGGCTGAACTTTTTGCAAATAGTGTAGGGCCTGATCAGACGCCGCATTCTGCAGCATCTGATCAGGGCCTTCACTGTTTGCCACAGTACCCGTTTTGGGGTTTCCGGTACAAATTGGGTTAATTGAAAACTTCCACTGCCCTATATTTCAAAGTCTTTCACTTCTTTGACAAGTACGTTGAAATCTTGCTATTAACCTATTTTCTACGGGAATTGCCAAAATCGCATAACGGGTCAGTGGCAAATAGTACAGGCCCAGATCAGACACTGCAGAAGGCAGAATCTGATCAGTGTCTACACTGTTTGCTAACAGGATGTTTGATCAAAAATGGAATAATAAAAAAAAATGGCCAAGCATTTAAAGGACGTTTAAATGACAAATGGACATGTCCAACATATAACCCTGGAAGAATCCATCAGTATCTAATGGATTAAGACCAATAGTAGGACTGCCTAAAAGTGGTCTGGTTACTGGGGTGGTCTCAAAACTGATTGTAAATAAAAAAAAAAATTTGGGGGGTGGGGTGCGGTTTGGTTTTATGGCCTTTTCAAGATTATTTCACTCATATTGAACCAATCGTTAATCAGAGGTGGGTGAAAACCTGAGTACCCTGAGAAAAACCACCTAACCTTCCATTGCAGAACTTGCCAGTGGCATTTCACATGTGAACCGAGCCAGGCTCGAAACACAGTGGTGAGAGACCTAATGATTAAGAGTCAGTGCTCTTATCCACTAGGCCACATGATTATAAATACATGTAATAAGGAAGAAATGGTTTGGGACTGATGGACACCACTCACAAAAATGGGATGGTATTTTAGAGAGTTGTCCTTCTTAACCCTTTTTGTTCTGAATGGAATCTTCCACATTTAAGGGGAATGGGTACACCTTCAGGGGAGGCAACTCCTTCAAAAGTGTTTTTGTCTCCAATGTCAATAGGGGTCAACTCTTAAAGGGAAGAATGGCTCCTGAGGAACAAATTTTTGCCTTTAATGGTAGACCCCTTTTTCATTGGGACTGAGCCTATAGAAAAGTGAACAGGAAATCCCGAAAGTCGTCTCCCTTTGAAAAATGATGGAAAAATCTGCCACGTGTTCCCATTCCCCTTAAATACAGTAGGTCTCTTAAAAATTTCTTTAAAAAATTGGTTTACATTCTGCAAACAGTGTAGGCCCTGATCAGATGCTGCATTCTGCGGCATCTGATCTGGGCCTACACTGTTTGCCACTATACCCATTCTTGGTTTTCCCATATAAAATGGGTTAATTACAAGATTTTACTGTACCTATGCATGAACAGATGCTCACTAGTCTAGTGTTTATAAAAATGATAAATTATGATTATAAAATCTCATAAGATTTTGTGCTTCATAGTCTTGAATGAGAATAGACGCACCTTCAGGAGAGGCTGCTCTTTCAGAAGTTTTTTTTGTTTTGTACCACTTATCAATATTTTAGAGGAGAGAATTTGTTACTGTCAGAGTAGCACACTCTTTACCTGCAGGAGTTTTTTGTTTTGTTTGTTTGATTTGAGGTTTAACGGCCCCGTCAACACTATAGGTAATTTTGGAGACGTTGCTTCCAATTTTGTGGGACTTACAAGACATTGAGATGAAATGACATCTCAAGCCCTGTCGCCCAATGAAACCAATAGGGTTTATAAGCATGAACGGTCTGACTCGCAGCGCTTTGCCCGGGCAGGCTTAGATCCTCTAGTGGTTTACCAGTTATTGTGTGCGGTCGGGTTTACCAGTTATCGTTTGCGTCGGATTTCAGCTCTGCGTGGAAGTATCATGCAGCCCATCTATTTCTTCAAGCCCCGATGGGCGGGGGGCCGCTAGTCTATAAGTTTATAAAAGTGTTAAATTATGATTATAAAATTTCATAAGATTTTATGCTTCAATGTCTTGAATGAGAATAGACGCACCTTAAGGAGTTGCTGCTCTTTCATAAGTATTTTTGTACCCCTTATCAATACCTTAGGGGTAAGAATTTATTACTGCATAGCAAAAGCAGACCTAGCTTTTGGTCTCTATTCCCAATATACATATATATATATACAGTAAAATTCCTATATTAAGACCACCTTTGGGACTGTTCAAAAGTGGTCTTTAAGACCTCTTTTGAACAACAGTCCTAAAGGTGGTCTCAGTCTAGAGGACCCTGTATGCAGAAAACACCTAGAAAGAATAACTGCAGCTTACTAGATAAGGTTTTAAAAATAGAATTTGTCTTAATTTTAGGTGGTCTTAATAACAGTTTTTCTCTTAGAGAAATAGCCCCCCACCTACCCGACTATTTTTCCTTTAAGAGTAGACCCCTTTTTCAGTGGGACAGGGCTTATAGAAAAGCGAACAAGAAGCCCTGAAAGTTGTCTCCACTTGAAAAATGGCAGAAAAATCTGCCAGGTGTTACTATTCCCCTTGAAAGAGCCGCCATTGTTCACAGTATCAAAAGTTGTCCTGTGTGTCAGGTATAACTGTCCTTTTTATTACGAAAATATGGACAAATGCTGGCTGTTTGCCCACAAGTTACGGATGTTATTTGATGGAAAATTCTCACTGATCTGTGATTATGTGATCCCTAGTCTTTCAGTTTGTGCCACGAGTCAAATTCAGACGTGAATGGATGTTCAGAAGTCATTGTGAAAGACAACTGTTACATGTAGATTTCAAAATCTCACTGATTTGTGTTTCAGTCTTTCACATACGAGTAAAAAATAGACATTTAGACAGAAGCTTTTCTTATGCCTACAAGTTTGTGTTAAGGAAAAACTTTTGCTTTTGTTATTACAGTAAAATTCCTATATTAAGACCACGGCCCCCTCCCATCGGGGCTTGAAGAAATAGATGGGCTGCGTGATGCTTCCACCCCTAGCTGAAACCGACCGCACACAAGTACTGGTAAACTGCTTAGCGGATCTAAGCCTGCCCAGGTAAAGCGGTGCGAGTCGGGCTGCCAATACTTATAAACTCTATTGGTTTCATTGGGCCCCAGGGCTTGAGATGTCATTTCATCTCAATGTCGGGTAAAAGTCCCACAAAATTGGAAGCAATGTCTCCAAAATGACCTATACAGTGTTGATGGGGACGTTAAACCTCAAATCAACAAACAAACAATATTAAGACCACCTTTGGGACTGTTCAAAAGTGGTCTGTAAGACCACTTTTGTCTAAGATCAGCTTTGTCTCTTACCAGGGGATACTGGATGTTGATAACACAAAGAATAACTGAAATCTTCAAATTATGTTTCTATTAAAAGCAAAATTAGTCATAATTTTAGGTGGTGTTAATAGCGGAACTTTATTGTCGTTTCAAAAAAGGCACTGGCCTAAACGTCTTTTAGCCGTTGTTATATGTCAGATACAAACATGGAGTGTTGTTCTGAAGTCTCTAATGTTATTAAATTTGACTCTCATTGACTGTTGATTTCTTAACCCCTTATGATGCTGTGTATCAGCCTCATTGAGGTTGTAGAACTCATTGTAGAACTGCCTCATTGAGATGGTTCTTATGAGTACATAAAATCTATGTTTTGAGCAAAAACAAGGAATATACTGCATATTCTTGCATATCCCACTTTTATCTATGTAAAGTGGGTTTTACATGGGTATTAATTACTTGTGTTAATTACTTGTTAATTGATGCAAACTCCTATGTGTGTGTGTGTGTGTGTGGGGGGGGGGGGGAAGCGATCTTCTCTAGGAGAAAAGAATTTTCTCCTTTTCTTTGACAGTAGAACCCTATTGATTCTCAATACGCTGAGCCTGGACATATCCTTTTTTAAAAACAATATAGGCACGGGCCTTCGTGGCCCTAATGGGTAAGAGGCCCCCGCCCATCTGGGCTTGGAGAAATATATTGGGCTGTATTGTGCTTCCATGCAGAGCTGCAACTGACCGCTCATGAGTACTGGTAAACCGCTTAGAGGATCTAAGCCTGCGCAGGCAAAGTGGTGCAAGTCAGACTGTCCATGCATATAAAACCTATGGGTTTCATTTGGGGGCAGGGCTTGAGAAGTCATTACATCTCAATGTTGGCGGTCCCCCATCAAGGCTTGAAGAAATATATGGGCTGCATGATGCTTCCACCAAAGCTGAAACCGACCCGCACACGAGTACTGGTAAACTGCTTAAAGGATCTAAGCCTGCACAGGCAAAGCAGTGCGAGTCGGCCTGTCCATGCTTATAACATGTTTATAAACCCTATTGGTTTTATTGGGCGGCAGGGCTTGATCAATGTCGGGTAAAAGTCCCACAAAATTGGAAGAAACTTCTCAAAATGACCTTTACAGTGTTGACAGGGACGTTAAACCTCAAACAAACAAAATCTCAGTGTTGGGTAAAAGTCCCACAAAACTGGAAACATCTCCAATATGACCTATATAGTGTTGAGAGGGACATTAAAAAGAAAAATATCTGGGATTTTCATCAGAAAAGTAGCCATTTTGAAGTTGTAAAAACGCACTATTTCTCCACAGGTGTGTTATTGTAATGTATTCGGTCCATTAGTTGTGTATGAAATTATCTAACTTGTTTGCATCACAAAATGACCATAAATTTGGATGGCCCTTCAAAAATTGTAAAATACTAGGATCTTACTTCATAAAAGACAACAATAGTTGCTTTGTAGAATACTTAACTATCTGATAAAAATATATTGTGTATAATATCCTAATATCACAAATTCAATACATGGAATGATGTGTACCAGAGAACAGCAAGATAAAATACATTTATATATACATATTAAGGAACAAGTATAAAACGAACTCGTGCTTCATTTGCCCAATTCAATAGCTGAAATACATGTATGTAAAAACTGGAGTAAGAATGGCTGACCCCTGATAAAAATGCTTTCTCTCAAAAAGAGTGTCCAAGCAAAAAAGTAAAAACGCAAAATAAAAATTGTCCCAGGGCCTGCTAAAATAGGTAGAAAATAAACTTAAAGCTAAAATATAAATAAATGAGACAGAACACAATGGTATATGAGCAGCCTGATGAGAAAATCTGTTTTTGTAGTTTGCAAACCATAAATGTTCGGATCAGCCTCCACATTTACATCACGAAATCACGCCTATATAGTTTTGACCCCCTTCAACCCCACTTTTATATAGTAAAACTGGGGTTTCCGGGGGCATACCTTATTTTTTTTATTTCTGCTCTAAAATATAGATTGTGGGTACTCGTTAGAACCGCCTCAATGAGGCGATTCTAATGAGTGCCCTTGAATCTATATTTTGAGCAGAAATAAGAAAAATCTCACAATTTTTCATAAAATTTTAATTTTTTCGGCGATAAAGGTGGCAATGTATTTGTATAGGCGTGTTTGCGTTATGTGCAGCTGATCTGCACCTTTATGTTCGCTGATTAGATAAGAGCAATGCCTCTAGTTCTATTTATCATATAAACAGTGGATAACGTCGTGTAATAAAAATCGTATGACCACACGTGTAATAAAACTTTGGCAGGATTAAATAACGTCATGACGACGTCCATGTCAACAATGCATTTTTTGTGAAAAATTTGTCAAATTTAAAGGCGATGAAATCCAATTTAAATTGGTCATATGATAAACAGAATCTTACATGAGTGATCATTTCATATGAAATTTATGAAACTCGCCTAAGGCTCGTTTCATAAATTTCATATGAAATGACCACTTGTGTAAGATCCTCTACCGGTATATATTGCTGATTTGATAGAACAATACCTCTGGTCTCTAACATAATGATGCTAAATATGTCCTCTAAAAGGGTTATCCTTTGGAAACAAAGAATACACCACAGAACTTAAAAGTATAATCTGTACAGTTTTCTGGGGCAGACTAGCTAGTTTCGGCCAATTAGGCTTCATCAGTGACCCTCAAATATTTTTAAGGTCCAACAATGGAATCAATGATCAAGGACAAGAAAATATAAACTCATATGATGAAGGGAAGGGAGACGTTTTACAGCCACCACACATTCCCTTAACATCAGCTGTAGTGATGTTAAATATGTTCTCTAAAAGGGTTGTCCTATGGAAGCAAAGAATACACCACAGAACTTAAAAGTATGGACTCTGCTGTTTTCTGGGGCAAACTAGCTAGTTTCAGCCAATTAGGCCTCATCAGTAACCCTCATATATTTTCAAGGTTCAACAATGGAATCAAACATCCCAAAGGGCAAGAAAATATAAACTACACTATGATGAAGGGAAGGGAGACATTTACAGCCACCACACATTCTGTAGTGAAGTATGTTCTCTAAAACGGTTATCCTCACAGAACTTAATAGTATGGAGAGTATAGTTTTCTGGGCCAGTATTGGGACAGACAGACCTGAGCAAACAGTGCAGACTGAGATCAGACTGCTCCAGTCTGATCAGGATCTACACTGTTTGCCATTGTCTGCACCTTTTGACTCCTTGCTGGTTTGTTCGAGGTTTAACGACCCCCATCAACACTAAAAAGGTCATTTCAGGGGTGTTGCTTCCAATTTTGAGGAACTTTTACCTGACATTAAGTTGAAATGACATCTCAAGCCCTGCAGCCCGATTAAACCAATAGGGTTTATATGCATGAACTTGCATCCCTTGGCCTGGGCAGGCTTAGACCATCTAAGTGGTTTACCAGTGAGTGAGTGTTTGAGTTTTACATCTCACCAACAGCTAAGGTCATACGGAGATGGGACCTCAGTTTAAAGACTCATCCTGAAGTCTGAAAAAGCCCCTGATCGATCCGGCGACCCCTGCTGTTTACCAGTACACCTTGCTAGATCATGAAACAAATTTGTTCAGACTTAAGGAGAATTACAGCAAGTCCTCAAGGTGTCCGAATTTTTAGGATTTTTACCGTATATCTGAACTGTCAAGAGGCTGACAAATCTGTGTGGTATAGCAGGCTCGTTTGAGTCGCACCTTATCACATACCCAAGGACCGGTTTTCTCAGGATGCTGCTCAGAACATAATTCAGAAACAGGAAAAAATGAACTACATGTAATTAAAATGTAAAAATATACAAAAATGAGACAGAACACATTGGTATAAATCATATATACTGCTTGGGAAGTGTGTGTACACAATAGTATAAATCATAAATTGCTACTGATGAAATTATCACATCAAATAATGGTGCTCTACAATTCTTTGAATGTTTTTTTTTTTTACTTGTGTAACAGATCAACTGCAACACTCACATACAAAACTGGCTTACCAATAAGGAAAATTTTAACCATTGCCCTGCTGAATAAATTAATTTTGCCACTCCCATTTCTGAGTATCAACCAATCAAATTACTTCGTAAGATGTATTCTTTGCATACTGAATGACTATGCATTTGCAAACTGAACTTTATCCAGGCAAGGAAAAATGCATTTTAACCCTTATCTTGCTGAATATTCATTTAAGCCACACCCATTTCTGTCTATCAACCAATCAAATTACTTGATGTAATTTATTGCTACAAATTCATAAACTGAATGCCAAACAGTGTAGATCCTGAAGCCATCTGATCTGACTCTACACTGTTTGCAAAGATAGGGGTTGTCTTGAACAGCAAGATAAGGGTTAAAAAAAAGAGTGAGTGTTTGAGTTTTACATCCCACCAACAGCTAAGGTCATACAGAGACGGGACCTCGGTTTATAGACTCATCCGAAAGTCTGGAGAAGCCCGGGATTGGTCCTGCGATCCCTGGTTTACAAGGCGAGTAGTGTAACCACTACTACACGGAGGCTTCTACGAGGGTAGGCTGAAAAGTTCTGAGCCTGACCAAGATCCAATGGTTTGTCCATGCTGAAAGTGCCTTATTTTTCAACATAGTTTCCCTTCCTGTCCACACACTTCCTCCAGCGATGCTGGAGTCCTTGGATCCCAGTGGTATAGAAGGTCTCATCTTGGTCCCTGAAAAACTCCTCCACAGCAGCTATCACCTCGTCTGACCGATAATGCTGCCCAGCCAAGTGCTTTTTCATGTTTGGAAATAGGAAATAATCTGATGGAGCTAGATCAGGTGAATACGGAGGGTGATCGACAAGTGTGAAGCAACAGTCATGCACAGCAGCCATTGCGACAACCGATTTATGAGCAGGCGCATTGTCCTGATGGAACAAGACCCCTTTTGTCAATTTTTCGGGTCGTTTAGCCTTAATTGCTTTTCGCAACTGTTTAACAGATCTGCATAATACTCCCCATTAATTGTTCTGCCCTTTTGAAGGTAATCTATGAATATATTACCCTTGGCATCCCAGAATACTGATGCCATCACCTTCCCTGCAGAGGAGACGACCTTTGCCTTCTTTGGAGATGGTGAGCCAGGGTGCTTCCATTGCATGGATTGTCTTTTGGTCTCCGGCTCAAAGTGATGAACCCAACACTCATCTTGAGTGACAAAACGGTCAAGAAAACCATCTTGGTCTGCTTCAAAAATAGCCAAGTTGGCTTGTGACAGGTTCAGTCTGGTCAACTTCTGGTCAGGCGTCAAAAGCCGTGGCACCCATCTGGTGGAAACCTTCGACATTCCTAATTCACTGTGTAGAATGTTCTCTACTCGTTCATGGGAGATGCCAACAGTGTTAGCTAATTGATTCACAGTCAAACGCCTGTTATCCATCACGGCACTGTGCACTTGGCTGATGGTTTCCTCAGTTGTTGCCATTGTGGGTGGTCCACACCGGTCATCATCTTCAAGGCTGTCCTTGCCCATCTTAAAATTTGTTGCCCACCTTTTCACGGTTACATACGAAGGAGCATCATCCCACTAATGTAGCAACCATATCGGCATGAATGTCCTTAGGAGCTAACCCCTTTTGATGGCGGTACTTGATGACACCACGATGCCAGATTTTGTCCATTTTCTCAAAAACGTGCTAGTATCAATTTTCAAAGTCCAGAATTTCTACGTTATTGCAGGTAAACTTGAACTCATTTGAGTCAAATCAAGTAATAAAGGTTTGGATTTAATGAATACAAAATTTCATGGCTGTTCGATGCCTGCTTCTTGGTCAGACTCAGAACTTTTCAGCCTACCCTCGTATTTATTTTCAGAGAAAATAAAGCTTGACATTACACTTTGGCCCTATTACCTTGAGTATTTTGTTTGGGGTATTGCTGAATTCATCTTCTCGGCAGATGATTCACATGTAAAGTGAAGCCCTATTTTCTTGGCAAACAAGGAAAAAATTTATCACGAAAAAACTCCTATATAATTTTAATCCCCTTAAACTAGACTTTTATATTAGTAAAACTGGGGTTTACAGGGGTACATTATTTTCTTATTTCTGCTGAAAAATATAGATTGTGGGTTCATGTTACCACCGCCACGATAATGTGGTTCTGACGAGTACCCATAATCTATGTATTGAGCAGATATATGAAATATATCGGGATTTTTATCTGCCAAATTTCATTTTTGGGTGGTAAAATTTTACCAATATATTTGAAAAGGCCTGTTTTCGTAATGAAGCTCCTGTATTTTCCACAGCATCTGATGGGTACATACTAAAATGAAAATCCTTAAAGGCATCTCTTTATGTAAATCTGTTCCCACCAATCTTCCCTCTGCCCATAGGGGCTTGAAGAAATATATGGGCTGCATGATGCTTCCACGCAGAGCTGAATCTGGCCCGCACACTAGTACTGGTAAACGGCTTAGAGGATCTAAGCCTGGCCAGGAACCGCGGTGTGAGGCGGACCGTCTATGCTAATAAACCCTATTGGTTTCATTGGGCGACAGGGCTTGAGATGTCATTTCATCTCAATGTCGGGTAAAAGTCCCACAAAATTGGAAGCAACGTCTCCAAAATGACCTTTACAGTGTTGATGGGGATGTTAAACCTCAAATCAAACAAACAAACAAACAAAACCAATCTTCCCTCTGGGAATCTAAGATTATATACTCAGTCAAAAAAGTAACTATAACAACTTTCGGGTGAAACTCACTAGATATCTGGTAGCTATTGAGTTAAATTTGGCTGTAAACATTTAAATCGGGCGTTTAGCTCGAGAATGCTCAAACTTGCATTTGTCCATACCTTTCTGCTCCAGAGTTGTCTTCCAATATGTGCCTAGAAAGATTTTGGTAGAAAATGGACATTGCGCATACGCAGAAAGTTCTTTTTTGTCTAAGATGGAAGGCAATATTCTCTGAACATCGGATAACACTTTACTTTTACAATATCTCATGATCTGGCATTATAAGCGAGGTTTTAATTTGTGAAATTCTCAAATTATCTCCCTTGCAATTAAAAATATAGCAATTTTCGAACTGCTGTAATTTTTATTCCTGTCAATAAATTTTTGCCATTTTTTCAAAAAACGCTTTGTGTCCACCATTGCTGTTCATCATGATGGTAAAAAATACAGAAAATTCATGTAGCATGTAGCACTATCGATTGCGATTTTCTATGGAGTTCCCATTGAAAGCAGCATTTGCACACAACTTCTAAGAATTGGAGGTCAATATGTGATAGCCTGTTTCTCGTAGCTGATGCAACTAAAGTTCCAAATCTTTTGTGAATAGACGCAAATGGTATCTAAAGAAATGTCACATGTATCAAATTTTAGAAATGTAGGGTACAGGGAAATTTTGTGAAGTTAAATCATTGCATGTTTTAATGATTTTTCTCTGCGAAAATGACACAGTGACCCCTTGGGTGTTTAAAGCAATAGTCTACGATGATGTGTTTACGAAAACAAAAACGAATGGTGCTTTTGCACGAAAAAATGAGTCTTCTTATAAAAAAATAACAAACTTTGTGTAGTTTTTATCTGTAGTAGCTATAGTAACAGAAGCAATTTTAGGTATAGGAACTTTTTTGACTGAGTATAAATCAGGCCTCATACTGACCAAGCTTTTCAAAGCCTGAAAGACCTGATTTTGCAGCCTTAACCCTCATCCTGCTGTACATGACAACCATTACCTTTGCAAACAGTGTAGATCCAGATCAGATGGCTTCTGATCAGGATCTATAATGTTTGTAATGCAGTTTTGCAAACAGTGAAGATCCAGATCAGGTGGCTTCTGAAGAAGCAATCTGATCAGGATCTACACTGTTTGTAATCCAGTTTGTGACTTGAATACATTATATCTAATAATTTGATTGGTGAATAGGCAGAAATGGGTGTAGCAAAATAATTTTATTCAGAGGATAAGTGTTAACTAGACATTTTAAACAGAATATAGGAGGAAAAGTCAAAATCTAAAAAGCCTGAAATCAAGAAAAAATCAAGAAACAATCAAGCCCTGAAAGCCTGTAATCCTGCATATGCCTAAAAAATATGAGACTTGTACATGCATCTGCATGTATGTGAAATCACATACAAACATAAAACTAGAAATGCGTCCATAGGACACAGATGCCCCTGCCTGAAAATATGTCTATGTTCGTATTAATCTATAGAAAGTTATTGACCGTGTTTAAGTTTGGGACCCTTTTTTTCACATTTGACCTCTAAGTATGACCTTGACCTTGAAGATAAGAACCTTGGTTTTGTGTGAGGCAGATTGTCTCATGAAGGCCAACATGTTTGCCATGTAATTTCAAAATCCATCCAGAGATAAGAAAGTTATTGACAGGGTTTAAGTTTCAGACCATTTTTTTTTTAACTTTGACCTCTAAGTACGACCTTGACCTTGGAGGTATGGATCTGGGTTTGCACATGACACATCGTCTCATGATGGTTAACATTCCTTCAAATTAATTTCAAAATCCATCCAGAAATAAGAAAGTTATTGACTGCATTTAAGTTTCGGACCTCTTTTTTGACCTTTGACCTCTAAGTCTGACCTTGACCTTGGAGGTACGGACCTGGGTTTTGCACGTGACACGCCGTCTCATGATGGTTAAAATTTCTGCCATGTAATTTTAAAATCCATCGAGAAATAAGGAAGTTATTGACTACGTTTCAGTTTCGGACCCGTGCAGGCACACACGCACAGATGGACGGACAGGGGCAAAGCTATATGCCCTTTCCACCATTCTTCGAATGACGGGGCATAAAAAGAGACCACTGTTAGAATTATCACATAAAATAATAATCATGTATAATATGATAAAAGAATGTAAATATAAGTCAAAAAACAACAAAAATCTGTCTTGAACAAGATTAACCCTAAGATGCCATGAAAAAACTGTATCTGAAAATGTCATCTGTTTGTCATCTGCTGCATCTTCTTGCAAACTTTTTACAAAAAAATTTTTGGCATGAATGCAAATAGTGTGGATCCTGATCAGACTGCTCCTGACATGGGTCCACACTGTTGTTTGCAACTATGACGTTTTAACGCTTAGCACTCTGAGTAAAATCAGCGGACAACATTTTGTAAAATATTTCCCAGAAAACAGATTTTGACATTTCATGCAAATTGTCTCCACTGGAGACAATTTGCATGGAATGTCAAAGTGTTTTCAGGGAAAAAGAAGAAAAATATCATCAATTTATCATCTGCTGAATAAGCATTGAGAAGGAGTGAGTGTGTTTCAGTTTACGTCCCATCAACAGCTAAGGTCATATGGAGATGAGATCTCGGTTTAAAGACTCACCCAAAAGTCTAAATAAGCATTGAGAGTGGTAGAAGTCTAAATAAGCATTGAGAGTGGTAAAAGTCTAAATAAGCATTGAAAGTGGTAAAAGTCTAAATAAGCATTGAAAGTGGTAAAAGTCTAAATAAGCGTTGAAAGTGGTAAAAGTCTAAATAAGCATTGAGAGTGGTAAAAGTCTAAACAAGAGGCCCAAGAGGGCCTGTCGCTCCACCGGCTAACTTCAGACAATTGTCATATTTATTACATTAACCAATTGTATACTAGTGGACTCTTCTATTGCTATATGTTGGACCAGTCCATTTGTCATATAAGGGGTGTCAGGCCTATTTTTTTTCTATTTTTGATGGAAAATTCTGTTAGCAAATAGTGCAGGCCCTGATCAGACATGGTGTTCTGTGGGGTCTGATCTGGGCCAGCACAGTTTGCCAAGGTACCCATTTAGGGTTTTCCCGCATGCAATGGGTAAAAAAGAAACAAGTGATCCACCCAAGTAATGTCCATTCTATATTTTTTGGACCCCAGAGCCATGGTTGGCAGGATTTATGTGAGTGACCATTTGTTATTGCTCCGTTCTAAATATCTAAAGCTCTGGGCCTTATGGTTTCAGAGAAGACTTTTTTTAAGTTTTTCATATTATAAGTCTATGGGAACTAATATGCCTCTGGGCGTGACCAATTTTTTACCCCAGGGGCATTGTTGGCAGGATTTATTTGAGTGACCACTTGACGTTGCTGCATACTTAATATCTAAGCTCTGGGCACTGATGGTTTCAGAGAAGATTTTTGTCAGTTTTTCCCAGTATAAGTCTATGGGAGCTTATGGACCTCAGGGTGTGGCCAATTTGGACCCCAGGGGCATAGTTGGCAGGATTTATGCAGTTGAATACTTCAAGTTGCTACATACTAAGCTCTTGGCCTTATGGTTTCAGAGGAGAAAAGTTTCAAGATTTTGTCATTATTAGTCTATGGGAGCTACTAAGCACCGGGGCGTTGCCAATTTGGACTCAAAGAGTCATAGTTCACAGGACTTAGTAGGTGACCACATAACTTTGCTACATACTACAGTTCAACCTGTATTAAGCAAGTGCCTAAGGGATAGTAAAAATATGCTTGCTTAAGACAGGTTCTTGCTTAATACAGGTGAAATTTAACACACCTGCCTTTCTTGGGAACTGAATGCCTGCTTGCTTAAGACAGGTTGCTTGCTTAATAGAGGTGGCCACTAAGACAGGTTTTACTGTAAATGTCTTAGCTTTAGGCTTTATGGTTTCAGAGAAGAAGTTTTTCCGTTTATTGGTCTATGGAAGCTAATGAGCCAAAGGTGGTGGCCATGGCGGCCATGTTTTTTGTCTGATCAAAATTTCTTCAATGAATCTGACAATGGTAGACACAAGGAACATTCATGAAAATTAAGAACGAAATCCATTTAGCGGTTTTGGAGGAGAAGATTAAAAAAAAAAAAAGATCCCTTTATGAGACTATGGAAGCTAATTAGCCAATGGGCGTGTCCATGGCGGCCATGTTTTTTGTCTGATCAAAATTGCTTCAAGGAATCTGACAGAGGTCCACCCAAGGAACATTCATGCAAAGTAAGAATAAAATCCATTAAGTTGAGCGGTTTTGGAGGAGAAGGTTTTTAAAACTTTTCCCCATATAAGTCTTTGAAAGCTAATGAGCCAAGGGGCATGGCCATGGCAGTCATGTGGGACATGGCCATGGTGGCCATGTTTTTTGTCTGATCCGAATTTCTTCAAGGAATCTGACAGAGGTCCACCCAAGGAACATTCATGCAAAATAAGAATAAAATCCATTGAGGGTTTTGGAGGAGAAGATTTTTAAATATTTTTTTTTGGTTTCGATGCCATTTTGTTCTGCATGTAACAAAATTCTTTGAAGGAATTCAGAAGAGGACTATGTGAGAAACATTCCTGTGAAGTTTGGTTACAATCGACCAAGTAGTTAAGGAGGAAATGTTTAAAGAAAAAAGTTAACGCACGGATGCACAACCGCACAGACGCACAACAGACAGGGCCATACCATATAACATAAGACCAGCCGGTCTTTGGCCAGTGGAGCTAAAAAATGAACAGATTTATGTTTTAATTTCTTTATTTATTTATTTTTTCCTTTCCTCCGTCGGATTCGGTATGCCTCCCTTTTCAACTAAGCCATTTTAACCCTCAGGGATCTGGAGAACTGTTGACACTGTAGTATAATTAGGTCTAATAAATCAATCTCCCTCAGTATTTTGAATTTATTTTGAAACATCAAGTTGTATAAATAGAGTTTGTGTTGAAAACATCAGTTCTATCACCAGTGTGATGGGCAAGTGAAATTTCTGATGTTTTGAATTTTAGAATGACAATTTGTAGGTGGACCTCTATAGATATATGTGATAGTCAGCAAAATTGGAGGAGATTAATTCAGATACAGGAAGGTACTTTTAAATAAATAAATAAATAAATAAACAAGAACTTTTGAAGAAGAGAAGACTTTTTTAACATTACACTACTTTTTATGCCCCCAACTTCGAAGAAGTTGTGGGGGCATATTGGTTTTGCCCTGTTCGTCCGTCCGTCCTTCCGTCCTTCCGTCCTTACGTCCGTCCCACTTTTTACTGCATAGCATAACTTTAGAACCATGGGTGCTAGGTTTTTGAAATTTCATATATGGATTCCTCATGAAAAAATAATTGACCCGTGTTTTTTTTCTCGTCAGGATTATGCCCCTTTTTTGAGTTATGCCCCTTTGCAAAAAATACTATGAAATCTTGTAAGCAAGATATCTCAAAAACTGTTTGAGCTATTGCCCTGAAACTTTACATGCTGGTTGGGGTTGATGAGTAGATGAACTGATTAACTTTTGAAAAAAATCCGAAATTTTTTTCTTGCGTTATGGCCCTTTGAAATTTTTCGCGTTTTAAGTTTGTAAGCAAGATATCTAAAAAACTATTTGAGGTTTTTCCCCGAAACTTCACAGACTTGTCGGGGATGATGAGTAGATGAACTGATCAACTTTTGAAAAAAATCCGATTTTTTTTCTTGAGTTATGGCCCTTAGATTTTTTTCGTGTTTTCAGCTTGTAAGCAAGATATCTCAATAATTGTTTGAGCGATTGCCCTGCAACTTTACAAGCTGGTTTGGGATGATGTGTAGATGAACTGATTAACTGTTGAAAAAAAATCCTATATTTTTTTCTTGAGTTATGGCCCTTTGAAATTTTTCGCGTTTTAAGTTTGTAAGCAAGATATCTCAAAAACTATATGAGGTTTTTCCCCAAAACTTCACAGACTGGTTGGGTATGATGAGTAGATGAACTGATTAACTTTTGAAAAAAATCCAATTTTTTTTTCTTGAGTTATGGCCCTTTGATTTTTTTCGTGTTTTCAGCTTGTAAGCAAGATATCTCAAAAATTGTTTGAGCTATTGCCCTGAAACTTTACAGGCTGGTTGGGGATGATGAGTAGATGAACTGATTAACTTTTGAAAAAAATCCGAAATTTTTTTCTTGAGTTATGGCCCTTTGAAATTTTTCGCGTTTTGGCATATTGGTTTTGCCCTGTTCGTCCGTCCGTCCTTACGTCCGTCCCACTTTTTACTGCATAGCATAACTTTAGAACCATGGGTGCTAGGTTTTTGAAATTTCATATATGGATTCCTCATGAAAAAATAATTGACCCGTGTTTTTTTTCTCGTCAGGATTATGCCCCTTTTTTGAGTTATGCCCCTTTGCAAAAAATACTATGAAATCTTGTAAGCAAGATATCTCAAAAACTGTTTGAGCTATTGCCCTGAAACTTTACATGCTGGTTGGGGATGATGAGTAGATGAACTGATTAACTTTTGAAAAAAATCCGAAATTTTTTTCTTGCGTTATGGCCCTTTGAAATTTTTCGCGTTTTAAGTTTGTAAGCAAGATATCTAAAAAACTATTTGAGGTTTTTCCCCGAAACTTCACAGACTTGTCGGGGATGATGAGTAGATGAACTGATCAACTTTTGAAAAAAATCCGATTTTTTTTCTTGAGTTATGGCCCTTAGATTTTTTTCGTGTTTTCAGCTTGTAAGCAAGATATCTCAATAATTGTTTGAGCGATTGCCCTGCAACTTTACAAGCTGGTTTGGGATGATGTGTAGATGAACTGATTAACTGTTGAAAAAAAATCCTATATTTTTTTCTTGAGTTATGGCCCTTTGAAATTTTTCGCGTTTTAAGTTTGTAAGCAAGATATCTCAAAAACTATATGAGGTTTTTCCCCAAAACTTCACAGACTGGTTGGGTATGATGAGTAGATGAACTGATTAACTTTTGAAAAAAATCCAATTTTTTTTTCTTGAGTTATGGCCCTTTGATTTTTTTCGTGTTTTCAGCTTGTAAGCAAGATATCTCAAAAATTGTTTGAGCTATTGCCCTGAAACTTTACAGGCTGGTTGGGGATGATAAGTAGATGAACTGATTAACTTTTGAAAAAAATCCGAAATTTTTTTCTTGAGTTATGGCCCTTTGAAATTTTTCGCGTTTTAAGTTTGTAAGCAAGATATCTAAAAAACTATTTTAGGTTTTTCCCCGAAACTTCACAGACTGGTCAGGGATGATGAGTAGATGATTAACTACAGCTTTTCTTGTGTAATTTCAGCATTACAGCCACATAAAAACAAGATATCTCAATTACTGTTAGGGACAAGCAGTGTTAGGGTCAAGCAGTTGGGGGCATTGTGTTTCATAAACACTGGCTCTAGTTTAACATTACACTACATGTTATATAGTGAAAATAAACCCCGCCCACTGCAGCCATGTATTTTGTCGGATCAAAATTTCTTCAAGGAATCTGACAGAGGTCCAACCAAGGAACATGCATGCCAAATAACTATGAAATAAAACAAGAACTTTTGCAGAAAATATTTTCAGCATTACACTATATGTTATATAGTGAAAATAAGCCTCGCCCATGGCGGCCATGTTTTTTTGTAAGATCAAATCTTTTTTCAAGGAATCTGACAACAGTCCACCCAAGGACAATTCATGCAAATTACGATGAAATCCCACAAGTACTTTTGCAGAAGAAGATTTTTTAGCATTACATTATATGTTAAATAGTGAAAATAAGTCCCGCCCATGGCGGCCATGTTTTTTGTCGGATCAAAATTTCTTCAAGGAATCTAAAAGAGGTCCACCCAAGGAACATTCATGCAAAATAAAAACAAGGCATTGCATGCGATACAAATCCCCTCGCACTAGACAACTTCGTGTGTGGAAAACACACTGAAATGGCAAAAGTCCAACTTGCTTGAGATATTATCATATGCAACATTTGTGTAAAGTTTGTTTAAAAATCCTCCAATAAATGTACATTCTAGAGTGATGACGTTTCTCTAAAAATAGCCATAGTGACCTTGACTTGAGGCCATGACCACGAAAGTAGATCTTGCTCAAGATATTATCATAAGCATCTTTTGTGTGAAGTTATATTAAAATCTGTTAATAAATGTAGGCGGTAGAGCGATGACAAAGTTTTTCTAAAGATAGCCACAGTGACCTTGACTTTGAGGTCATGACCTTGAAAGTCGAAGTAAGTCGAGATATTATCATAAGAAACATTTGTGTGAAGTTCTATTACAATCCATCATTAAATGTAGGCGCTAGAGCGATGACAAAGTTTTTCTAAAAATAGCCACAGTGACCTTGACCTTGAAAGTCTAAATAGCTCGAGATATTGTCATAAGGAACATTTGTGTGAAGTTATATTGAAATTGGTGAAAAAATGTAAGCACTAGAGCAATGACAAAGTTTTTCTAAAAATAGCCACAGTGACCTTGACCTTGAAAGTCAAACTCGCTCGAGGTATTGTCATAAGGAACATTTGTGTGAAGTTATATTGAAATGGGTGAAGAAATGTAAGCGCTAGAGCCATGACAAAGTTTTTCTAAAAATAGCCACAGTGACCTTGACCTTGAAAGTGGAACTCACTAGAGATATTGTTATAAGGAACATTTGTGTGAAGTAATATTGAAATTGGTGAAAAAAATGTAAGCGCTAGAGCAATGACGAAGTTTTATTAAAAATAGCCATAGTGACCTTGACCTTGAAAGTCGAACTCGTTCGAGGTATTGTCATAAGCAACATTTGTGTGCAGTTATATTGAAATCAGTGAAGAAATGTAGGCGCTAGAGCGTTGACAAAGTTTTCTAAAAATAGCCATAGTGACCTTGACCTTGAAAGTCGAAATGGCGAGATATTGTCATAAGGAACATTTGTGTGAAGTTATATTGAAATCGATGAAGAAATGTAAGCGCTAGAGGGATGACGAAGTTTTTCTAAAAATAGACACAGTGACCTTGACCTTGAAAGTGGAACTCGCTAGAGATATTGTCATAAGGAACATTTGTATGAAGTTATATTGAAATTGGTGGAAAAATGTAAGCGCTAGAGCGATGACAAAGTTTTTCTAAAAAATAGCCACAGTGACCTTGACCTTGAGGCCTTGACCTTGATAGTCGAACCCGCTTGAGATATTGTCATAAGGAACATTTGTGTGAAGTTATATTGAAATCAGTGAAGAAATATAGGCGATAGAGCGATGACAAAGTTTTTTCTAAAAATAGCCACAGTGACCTTGACCTTGAGGCCATGACTCGCTGGAGATATTTTTATAAGGAACATTTGTGTGAAGTTATATTGAAATTGGTGAAGAAATGTAGGCGCTAGAGCGATGAAAAAGTTTTTCTAAAAATAGCCACAGTGACCTTGACCTTAAGGTCATGACCTTGAAAGTCAAACTCACTCAAGATATTGTCAAAAGGAACATTTGTGTGAAGTTATAATGAAATCAGTGAAGAAATGTAGGAGCTAGAGTGATGACAAAGTTTTTCTAAAAACATCCACTGTGACCTTGACCTTGAAGCCATGACCTTGAAAGTGGAACTCGCTCGAGATATTTTTATAAAAATCATTTGTGTGAAGTTATATTGAAATTGGGGGAGAAATGTAGGCGCTAGAGCCATGACAAAGTTTTTCAAAAAATAGCCAGAGTGACCTTGACCTTGAGGTCATGACCTTGAAAGTCGATCTTGCTCCAGATATTGTCGTAAGGAACGTTCGTGTGAAGTTATATTAAAATCGGTCAAGAAATGTAGGCGCTAGAGCGATGACAAAAGTACGTACGTGGCGCTAGAGCGATGACAAAAGTACGTACGTACGTGGCGCTAGAGCGATGACAAAAGTACGTATGTACGGGACAAATGCTATATCCCCCCTCACAACTATGTTGTGCGAGGCAATAATGAAATCCAACAGGTGGGTTTGGAGGAGAAGATTTTTAAAGATTTTAATTTTTTGTGTGGTTTTGTTGCCATGGCAACCAGAGTTCTGGGTGTAACAAAATTCTTTGAAGGAATTTAGAAGAGGACTAAGTAAGGAACATTCCTGTGAAGTTTGGTTACAATTGGCCCAGTAGTTTAGGAGGAGAAGATGTTTTAGCATTACACTATATGTT
Source organism: Lucinisca nassula (assembly GCA_963580285.1). Taxonomy (NCBI): domain Eukaryota; kingdom Metazoa; phylum Mollusca; class Bivalvia; order Lucinida; family Lucinidae; genus Lucinisca; species Lucinisca nassula. The sequence goes on from OY757014.1 coordinate 98,554,239, forward strand.
AAATAGGGAAAATAAGCCCCACCCATGGCGGCCATGTTTTTTGTCGGATAAAAATTTCTTCAAGGAATCTGAAAGAGGTCCACCCAAGGAACATTCATGCAAAATAAAAATGAAATCCAACAGGTGGTTTTGGAGGAGAAGATTTTTAAAGATTTTTAATTTTTTGTTTTGTTTTGTTGCCATGGCAACCAGAGTTCTGGGTGTTACAAAATTCTTTGAAGGAATTTTGAAGAGGACTTAGTAAGGAACATTCCTGTGAAGCTTGGTTACAATGGGCCCAATAGTTTAGGAGAAGATGTTTTAGCATTACACTATATGTTAAATAGGGAAAATAAGCCCCGCCCATGGCGGCCATGTTTTTTGTCGGATCAAAATTTCTTCAAGGAATCTGAAAGAGGTCAACCCAAGGAACAGTCATGCAAAATAAAAATGAAATCCAACAGGTGGTTTTGGAGGAGAAGATTTTTAAAGATTTTTTATTTTTTGTGGTTTTGTTGCCATGGCAACCAGAGTTCTGGGTGTAACAAAATTCTTTGAAGGAATTTACAAGAGGACTATGTAAGGAACATTCCTGTGAAGTTTGGTTACAATTGGCCCAGTAGTTTAGGAGGAGAAGATGTTTAAAGAAAAAGTTAACGCACGGACGCACGTTGGACACAGGGCCATGACAATAGCCCCGCTGGCCTTCAGCCAGTGGAGCTAATAAGCATTGAGAGTGGTAAAAGTCTAAATAAGCATTGAGAGTGGTAAAAGTCTAAATAAGCATTGAACGTGGTAAAAGTCTAAATAAGCATTGAGAGTGGTAAAAGTCTAAATAAGCATTGAGAGTGGTAAAAGTCTAAATAAGCATTGAGAGTGGTAAAAGTCTAAATAAGCATTGAACGTGGTAAAAGTCTAAATAAGCATTGAACGTGGTAAAAGTCTAAATAAGCATTGAGAGTGGTAAAAGTCTAAATAAGCATTGAGAGTGGTAAAGGTTAAGTAACAAGCAGACTACAAGCAGATGACAAATGTTGTAACTGACATTCAAAGGTTTAACAATCTCACTGCCAACCGCCTTAAAAATATATATCTCGGCACCAAGCATGTTTTGTGAAATCCAGAAAATTTATATTATGTGGATCCAGCCAAGGATTTGTTTGTTTTTGTTCATATTGGAGTTTAATGGCCTAGTCAACACTATTTTAGGTCATTTTTAGCCGGTCAGTTTAAATATCCACACTTTTCCTGGGCAGGCTTATACATAAGCAGTTAACCAGTACAGTGCACATTCTTTTGCCAGAAATGGACAACTGCCCTTCTTGAATCAGTGGAAGGGAGAGAATGACCTTAGAAAAGATTTAATGATCTCCACGAAAGAATGTTGCCCATCCCGGCAGATATCGAACCTGCATCTTCCTGATCACCAGTCAGACGCCCAGCTGACTGAGCTACCGAGGCCGGCCTCCAGCCAAGGATATAGTAATAACTATTTTATCCATTGAACTTTTATGTACAGTGAAATTCGGCTATTAAGACCACATAAAATTAGGACTAATTTTGCTTTAAAAAGCTTATTTAGAAAGGTGCAGTTACTCATTCTTTGTGGTTTCTACCCACAATGTCTTCTGGTCAGGGACCACCTTTGGGACTGTTCAAAAGTGGTCTTGAAGACCACTTTTAAACAGTCACAAAGGTGGTCTTAATATAGGAATTTTACTGTATTTCAAAAGTAGTCGCTTGCTTTGCAGCAATGCATCTTCTTTGTCCTTTTCAAAAATACATGTAGAAACTATCCACATGAAATATAGAGGATATATGCTTTTTTGAGGTGGTTACCAAAAATATTTTATCGAGTGCTGAAAACATCCAAATTCCCACGAGTGCGAAGCATGAGTGAAAATTTGTGTATTTTCAGTGTATGAGATGAAATATTTTTGGTATCCGCTAAAAAAAGTGAATTTTCTTCATATTTTATAGCACAAGGCAATACTTATAACAGAATGTAAGCTAAAGTAGTCCTGGCTTGCTAAAGTGAAACAATATAAATGGTATCAGTCACTAGAGAAAAGATACGATATTTCACTAGTGTTTGATATCATTTTTATTTGCTTCAGATATGCATTGATTTCACCATTAGGTTTTGTTTGATTTGAAGTTTAACGTCCCCATCAACACTGTAAAGGTCATTTTGGAGACGTTGCTTCCAATTTTGTGGGACTTTTACCCGACATTGAGATGAAATGACATCTCAAGCCCTGCCACCCAATGAAACCAATAGTCACCACTAGGTATAAAATAATATATAACAAATATTAATCTCACCAGCATATTGTGATAAAATGCCAAAGTAAAACAGAGTGAATACAGATTTAATTATACATCACACATTAAGCTCAATATATAGTCACGCTTATGGATGGAGTCACAAAACTGTAGATTGTAGAAAGCTCTTAACATGTGTAAATATTATTTACTGGCCACAGTTTGTAAAGCACATACATAAATAAATAATCAAAACCAAGTTGTTTGAATGAAGCATTTTACAAAAGTGGTCATTTCATACAAAATTTATGGAAGAAGCCTCTAGCAAGCTTTATAAATTCATATGAAACGAGCACTCATGTAAAATTCTGTTTATCATATTATGATTTTAAGGGGAATGGTACACCTTCAGGGGAGGCAACTCCTGCAAAAGTATTTTTGTCTCCCATGTCAATAGGGGTCAACTCTTAAAGAAAAGAATTTGCTCCTGAGGAGCAAATTCTTTCCTTTAAGAGTAGATAAAATAGATGGGTTGCTCGATACTTCCATACAGAGCTGAAACTGACCGCACACGAGTACTGGTAAACCGCTTAGAGGATCTAAGCCTGTCCAAGCAAAGCAGTGCGAGTCGGACCGTCCATGCTTACAAACCCTATTGGTTTCATTGGGCGATAGGGCTTGAGATGTCATTTTATCTCAATGTCGGGTAAAAGTCCCACAAAATTGGAAGCAGCGTCTCCAAAATGACCAATATCGTGTTGAAGGGGACGGGACGTTAAACCTCAAATCAAACAAAAAAATCATTTGATATGTTTATGAAATGACCCATTGAAATTTATGAAATGACAATGTGTGTAAGATGCTGTTTATCATATTACGATTTTATATCAGACTTCACTGCTAAAATATTTCAATAGAAATAATAGGGTTGTAACGGACGGTATCATGACATGATATTATGCGTCAGTAACCATGTTATTACATGTGTGGTCATATGATTTTAATGACATGACATCATCCACTTATTAACCCATTTTGTACCGGAAACCCCAAATCGGGTACCCTGAAAAACAGTGCAGGCCCAGATCAGACGCTGCAGAACGCGCCGTCTGATCAGCGCCTACACTAATTGCAAAAAGTTCGGCCATTTTCCAAATAAATTTTGAAGAAAACACAACCTGACAGCCCTAAATTTTGAAATGGACACCCGCTCTATATAAGGAGGAAGATTCCATTTGGTACAAAATTGGTTAACAGTGATGTTAGATGATAAAGATACCTATGCAAACAGGGTAGATCCAGCACTGTCTCAATAGGATCTACATTATTTGCAATTCTGGGCCTATTCTTGAGCATCTAAAAAGTGCTGGCTGTGATTTCACTATGATTTTAAACTTTGTGATCTAGGTCAAACAATGATTGTCATGTAGCACCAAATTGAAAATGCAAATAATTCTCTGAGTTTTCAGTCTGTGATGATACTTTCACATCTGTTACCAGTGAATCCTGAAAGAACAAAAGATTGACATTAACCCATTGTATGCTGGTGGACTCTTCCATTGTTATGCGCTGGACAAATCCATTTGTCGCTGAAGGGTGTAGCTGGCCTCGATTGCTCAGTTGGATGCGTGTGTGACTGGAGGACGCAGGTTTGATACCTACTGGGGCCGGCAATGAAATCTTTTCTATGGTCATTCTCTCCCGCTGATTCCAGAAGGGCAGTTGTCAGTTTCTGACGAAAGAATGTGCACTGTACTGGTTAACTGTTTACGTATAAGCCTGCCCAAGAAAAGTGTGCATAGGTAAACTGACGCGCTCAAAAATAACCTAAAATGGTGTTGACTGGGCCGTCAAACTCAAATTCAAACAAACATTAAAGGGTGTGATACTGACATTAACACATTGTATACTGGTGGACACTTCCATTGTTATATGCTGGACAAGTCCATTTGTCATTGAAGGGTGTCCAGTGTATTTTTTTCATTTTTGTTCTATTTTTGATCACAAATCCTGTTAGCAAACAGTGTAGACTCTGAGCAGATGCTGCAATCTGCGGCATCTGATCTGGGTCTTCACTGTCTGTCAACTTCCCTTTTACAGGTTTCCAGCTATGGATAGGTTAACCCATTTTGTCTAGTGGACTCTTCCATTGCTATATGTTGGACAAGTCCATTTGCCATAATTTAAGGGGCGTCAGGCCGATAAAGGTGGCTGGACAGACAGCAAACAACAGGTCATGGCATAAGCTGATCCAGGTAAGCAAATAAAATACAAAAATAAAGTACAGTAGTATTAACCTGCTGTCATATGTCTGTCAGACATCTACATGCTTTTGTTAATAACAGAGGATTCATATAGTTTATTTATTAAGCGCTTATAGGCCTTGTCAACACTTTTAAGTCCTGTTAAGGCAGTCAGTTTAACTAACAACACTTTTAACCCATTGTATGCTAGTGGACTTCCTTTGCAATATGTTGGACAAGTCCAGTTGTCATATATGGGGTGTCAGGCCTATTTTTTGTTTTTATTCTATTTTTGATGGTAAATTCTGTTAGCAAATAGTGCAGACACTGATCAGACATCCGCGGTGTCTTATCTGTGCCTGCACTGTTTGCCAAGGTACCCCATTAGAGGTTTCCTACACGCAATGGGTTAATGAGCAGGCATCTGGCCGCATTTTTCCAACTTCATTTCTTAAAGATTTATGTACTTATTTGCAAGAGCCGGAGTTAAGTGCAGTTGTGGAGCCTGTAAAAGGGTTCCCCGTGCTTCATCAATAGTGCTGTTTATTTACTAAGTTTATAAAATTTTGAGGTTGGAGGAGTGTTATCAGTGCCAGGATAGCTCAGTCTGTAGAGCACTTCCCTTGTAAGCAAGGTGTCACCGGTTTAAGTCTGGTTCTGGTTGCATTTTTCCAACTTTTTTTTTCTTAAAGATTAATGTATTTATTTGCAAGAGCCGGAGTTAAGTGCAGTTGTGGAGCCTGTAAAAGGGTTCCCCCGTGCTTCATTAATAGTGCTGTTTATTTACTAAGTTCATAAAACTTCGAGGTTGGTAGTGTTATCAGCGCCCGGATAGCTCAGTCGGAGAGCACTTGCCTTCTAAGCAAGGGGTCACAGGATCGAGTCTTGTTCAGGTCACATTTTCCAATTTCATTTCTTTATGTATTTATGCCTAAGGAGTTTACTAGAACAGTGCACATTCTTTTTCCAGAAACTGATAACTGCTCTTCTTTAATCAGGAGAATGGAGAAGAGAGGCTTTTACATGAAGATGTTAACCAGTACAATGGACATTCTTTTGCCAGAAACTGATAACTGCTCTTCTTTGATCAGGAGAATGGAGAACTGCTCTTCTTTGATCAGGAGAATGGAGAAGACAGGCTTTTACATGAAGATGTTAACCAGTGGTTAACCAGTACAATGCACATTCTTTTGCTTCGAGGACTGTTCAAATATGAATGCAAGTAGAATGTTTTCTCATGCCCTAATGCGAAAATCACCTGCAAATAAAGACCACAGCGTAGAAAAACATTTTACCTATACATTGATACCAAACCTGTTAAAATCCGTCCACTTTAGCCATGTATATCGTTCGATAGACACTGTCTACTCTTGTATACTAATACAAAACATGGTTGGAAGAAGGTCAGAAAACGCCGTTGAAATACGGTCCTATATTAAGAATCGTTGTATTCTTGGTATACAGTGCAAAGACATTTTTGATGAAATATGTTCGGTTTATGGGCATAATGAAATGTCTTTTCCGACAGTTTTTCATTGGTGTAAGAAATTCAGCTGTGGGCTAGGCTCAACAGAAGATGCACCACATGATCGTCGGCTGAAAAGAGCAACATCTGCCAAGATGGTTGCTAGAGTCAAAGAAATAGTTGCTACCGATGCACGATATTCCACTAGGCAAACAGCTAGTATGGTTGGCATCGCATTAGGAGCAGCTCATACAATTCTGAAACGGGATTTGAAAATGAGAAAGATCTGTGCTAGATGGATTCCCCATCTGTTGACAGATGAGCAGAAAAAGACACGCGTTCAGTGCGCCAAGAATTTGCTTAAAAAGTTTCCAAATTACAATGCACGGTCTTTCGCTAATGTCATCACAGGTGACGAGACATGGGTTCACTTTTTTGAGCCAAAACGAAAGATTCAGAACAAAATATGGGCAACAAAGTATTGCAAAAGACCATGCATTGCAAAGTGGACCATGAGCGTCAAGAAGGTAATGAATGCCATATTCTTTTCAAATCAGGGCCCTGCTATTCAGGTTGCTGTGCCTAAAGGCAAATCTGTAAATGCGAAGTTTTACAAGAATAAAGTTCTTTGAAAATTGAAGAAATATTTCAAAGAACGAAGACCCCCAACTGGTTTGGCCAATGTCAGATTGCTACATGACTGCGTCATCGCACAAGGCGTTCATTGTGCAAGACTATCTGAAGCAGGAAAAGGTTGTTGAACTCCCTCACCACCCCCGTATTCCCCTGACCTTAACCCGTGTGACTTTTTTTTGTTCCCGCGGTTGAAAATACCTTTCTGGTCAAAAATTTGTACAGCGCAAACACCTCGGTTCTGCAATATTCCAGTGCCTTCATAGTATACCTCGAAAAGACTACCAAAATGCATTCAATGATTGGATCAGAAGACTGAAAGTTTGTATATCTGTTAAAGGGGAATACTTTGAGGGGACAAAATAAATTTTCCATTGAAATCTATCACGGAATCATTTTTATGTGCTTAGTTGCATTCATATTTGAACAGTCCTCGTAGAACTGACAACTGCCCTTCTTGAATCAGTGGAATGTTGAAGGCAGGCGTAAAAACTCTGCCTGCCCTTATCACAGTGTAAATTATATTTTCTAAGCATTTGGGATCATTGATTCCCGGAATTTGGAAAATATCTGCAGGTCACTGATGAGGCCTAATTTGTTGAAACTAGCTGGCCAAGAAACACTTGAACACTGAAGTACAGTAAAACTTCGCTATTAAGACCACCTAAACTTACGACTTATTCTGCCTTCAAAAATGTATTTAGAAGGCTGCAGATTTTTATTCTTTCTGTTTTCTGCATACAGTGTCCTCTGGTCAAACACCACCTTTGGAACTGTTCAAAAGTGGTCTTAAAGACCACTTTTGAACAGTGCCAAAGGTGGTCTTTATAAAGGGGATTTTACTGTATTTCCAGTTGTGTGGGGTATTCCTTGCTTCCAAAGGATAGCACTATAACAGATGATATTACACACATGTGGATAACAAGTACAGTGCAAATTCTTTCACCACAAAATGACAGTTGCCCTTCTTGAATCAGCAGAATGGACACACTGACCATAGAAACTAGAACTGTCAGAGGATCTGACTATAGCCCCACTATAGCACTTTCAGAAAAGAAAAATACATGTACAAGAAATAAAAATGTTTTCAGCTTTCAGCCTCTAATTAAAGGTGGTAAAAAGGCAATACAGAGTTATGGTTCTCAAGCTCTGCACATCATCTTATGGTGCTTTACATTTGTGTGAAGTTTCATGAAAATACCTCAAACAGTTTTTGAGTTATCATGAATAATGGAATTATGGAGGCAAATCTAATACAGCCCCCACTTTTTCAAAGCCGGGCTATAAATATTTCAAGATCAATCTCCATGAAAGAATGTTGCTGAACACAGTACAGTTCAGACCTACAACCCCATGTCCACCAGCTGGATGCACATTCAACTGAGTAAATGGGGTTGACAAATCCTATTGTGATCATGAAGCCTCAGAACAGGAACCCTCAGATCAGCCAGTGCAGCCATGCAAGCCTCTGATCAGGAAAGCCTTAGATCAGCCTGTGCAGATGATAGGAGGCTTTCCTGACCAAGATTGTTAAAAAAAGATGTTGGTCAAGTCGCAGATTGATTAAATGATGGTGTTGGATTTTAACCTTTATACCACTATCTAGGCTAATTCAGCAGCTGACAAATTGTTGATATGTTTCTTACTTTTCCCAGAAAACAGGTTAAAAGCCTCCGTGGTGTAGTGGTTATGCTACTCGCCTTGTAAACCTGGGGTTGCAGGATTGATCCCGGGCTTCTCCAGACTTTCGGATGAGTGTTTAAACCGAGGTCCAATCTCCATATGACCTGAGCTGTTGGTGAGACATAACAAGAGCTCCGCAAGCGGGGCATAATACGCCCGTGGCAATTAGTAAGATGGAGCATATATATATATTGACTGTTGTACAAGTTTGGGTTTGTGAAATGTAATGAAGGAACAATATGTGCCCAATATATTCTTACCTGGCACTACTTTTTTTTTTTGGTTTTGGTTTTACGGCCCTTTCAAGATTATATCACTCATATCAAGCCGATTGTTAATCAGATGTGGGCGAAAACCGGAGTAAAACCACCTGACCTTCCGTTGCAGAACTTGGCGTCTCCCATGTGATCTACCTGGCACTATTAATAACCCTCAATGGCTCAAACAACCTGTCTCCGACAAAATTTCATGGTCGTTATATTTGGTGGACCATAACCTCAAAATAATATAGGCATAACTCTGGCAATAAATGGTGGACTATAACCTTGATGCTCCACATCATAGTCTAACTATACGTAAAGTTTCAGCTTCATCAGTTGTATAATGTAAGAGGAGTTATCCAGAAACAGAATGTTTAGAAAAATCTGTGAAAGGGGTATAACTCAGGTAATATTTGGCAGACAATAACCTCAAAATAATATGCACTGTTCCATATCATGGTCTTACTGTATGTAAAGTTTCAATATCATCAGATCTAAAAAGTAGGAGTTATCGGGAAACAAAATGTTTACTGAATTTTTCAAAGGGGCATAACTCTATTATTATTTGGTGGACCATAACCTCAAAACAATATGTGCTGCCCCCACATTATGGTCTAATTATATATGAAGTTTCAGCTAAATCGGATGCAAAATGTAGGAGGAGTCATCCAGAAACGAAAAGTTTACAAAAAAATTCAAAGGGGCATAACTCTTATTATTTGGTGGACCATATCCTGGAAACAATATGTGCTGCCCCACATCATGTTCTTACTATCAATGAAGTTTCAGCTTGATAGGACATAAACTGTAGGAGGACTTATCCCGAAACAAAAAGTTTACACAGAATTTCAAAGGGGTGTAACTCTATTATTATTTGGCGGACTGTAACCTGGAAACAATATGCGCTGCCCCACATCATGGTCTAACTATGAAGTTTCAGCTTGATTGGATTTAAAATGTAGGAGGAGTTATACGGAAATGAAAAGTTTACAAATAAATTCAAAGGGGCATAACTCTATTCATATTTGGTGAACCGTAACCTCAAAACAATATGTGCTGCCCCACATCATGGTCTAACTATGTATGGAGTTTCAGCTTGATCGGATGTTTGGTTGTTTAAAAAATATTTCAAAATGTCGTCTGCTGCAAAAATACCCAGCATGCAGAGCATTAATGACACTTCAACCCTTGTGTGTCATTTAGTGTCATCTTCCAGAGAAAGGAAGAATAGTGGAGATAGCAAAGGAGATGAAAGAGAAGAATAGGAGAGAAACAGGATTCTTGCACACCAGACAAGGAAATCCGGGATTTTACCGTGGGATAGAAATTTATGTTCTGACCCTGGTGTTCCGACCACAAATCGAATATAATGGCGTGTTTGATAAATGCACTGGTTGATTACGACCTTGTGTGTGCCGTTGTTAAGGTTGACGTCATGCACGATTCGTGACGTCACTTGACGTTCCTGCAGTGTCAGCACAATATGGCGAACGTTGGTAACCGAAGTCACCGCAGCATTGAAATTCCGCGCTAAGAAATGGAAGGTATGCAAGAAAAAGAATCCAATATGTATGTGAGGGATGGATAGAAAAATCCGTCCCTCAGGATCACTGTCCGGCATCACTCGGCAAGCCTCGTGATGCCGGACAGTGACCCTTGTGACGGATTTTTCTATCCACCCCTCACACCCATATAAGATTCTTATAAGATGAAGGAAAGTGACAAAACAGAAGAATTAAGAACAGCCTCCACTACCCTTAGCTGCAGCAAGGACAGCAGACCTTGCCAAACTGTAAGCCAATATCAGTTAAGTGCCCCAGTGGCATAAGAGACGCAACAACTTTGCCTCACCCAACAAATATCACAGAGTATGATTCTCACCTTTCAGACATGAACACAATGGTGTATGTATAGAACTTGGCAGATAGTAACACTCTCCCCCATTTAAACATGGTTGTGGTTGAGCCGAGCAAGCATGGTACCCCTCCTCACAATACCTTCCCTTAAATCCCTTTTTACAGGCACAGGCATAGTTACTGGTTCCCTGTCTCTTACAAAGACCCTCATTCCGACATGGATGTCCTGGAAATAAAGACAAGGATAAGGAGGCTGAACAAGAATAATTAAGCGTTGTTTATGTGTTGAGGTTTTACATGCCTTTTAACCCTTTTCCTGCTGAATATTTAAATTTGCCACACCCACTAATGATTATCAGCCAATCAGATTACTTGATGCAAATTATTGTGACAAACTAGAATTTGTTTTTCTACAAAAACACAGATGTCTCCCCCGTTTTTGACTGCTAAGTATAACCTTGGCATTGGAGGTATTGAACTGGGTCTTGTGTGCAACACATCATCTAATGAAGATGAACATTTCTGCATAGTAACTTTAAAACTGTTCATAGAAAAATAAAAAAGTTATTGGCCGTAAACAAAAAATGCACTTTTTTACCTTTGACCTCTAAGTATGGCCTTGACCTTTGCGGTACAAGACATCGTCTCATGATGGTTAACATTTCTGCCAAGTAATTTCATAATCCATCAAAGAATAAGGAAGTTATTGACTGTCCTTTTTTTACCTTTGACCTCTAGATATGACCTTGACATTGGAGGTATGGACCTTGGTCTTGCACATGACTCATGGTCCAACTTTCAAGCCTCTAGCTCCAACAGTTTTTGAGATATCTTGCTGACAAGATTTTATTAAAAAAAAATTCAAAGGGCAATAACTCTTGAAAGGGGCATAATCCGGATGAGAAAAAAATACGTGTCAGCTTATTTTCCATTAGGAATGCATATATGAAATTTCAAAACCATAACATACACATTTCTAAAGTTATGCTATGCATCACTTTTAGGATTCATTACAATGGGCACAAATTACCAAAATGACAAAGGGCCATAACTCGCAAAGTATTTTTCGGAATTCTGTCAATAGTTAATCAGTTCATATACTCATCACCACCAATATACTCAACAACTTTCAAGGCTCTAGCTCCAATAGTGTTTGAGATATTTTGCTGACAAGATTTTATTAAAAAAATTTCAAAGGGCAATAACTCTTGAAAGGGGCATAATCGGGCGAGAAAAAAAAATATGCGTCAGCTAATTTTTCATGAGGAACCCATATATGAAATTTCAAAACCCTAGCATACACGGTTCTAAAGTTATGCTATGCATCACTTTTAGCATACATTACAATGGGCACAAATTACCAAAATGACAAAGGGCCATAACTCACAAAGTATTTTTCGGAATTTTGTCAAAAGTTAATCAGTTCATCTACTCATCACCACCAATATATTCACCAACTTTCAAGCCTCTAGCTCCAATAGTTTTTGAGATATCTTGCTGACAAGATTTTATTAAAAAAAATTCAAAGGGCAATAACTCTTGTAAGGGGCATAATCCTGACGAGAAAAAAAATACGCGTCTGCTTATTTTCCATCAGCAATGCATATATGAAATTTCAAAATTATAGCATACACCGTTCTAAAGTTATGCTATGCATCACTTTTAGCATACATTACAATGGGCACAAATTACCAAAATGACAAAGGGCCATAACTCACAAAGTATTTTTCGGAATTTTGTCATAAGTTAATCAGTTCATCTACTCATCACCAACAATCTATTCACCAACTTTAAGGCTCTAGCTCCAATAGTTTTTGAGATATCTTGCTGACAAGATTTTATTAAAAAAATTTCAAAGGGCAATAACTCTTGAAAGGGGCATATTCCGGACGAGAAAAAAAATACGCGTCAGCTAATTTTCCATGAGGAATCCATATATGAAATTTCAAAACCCTAGCATACATGGTTCTAAAGTAATGCTATGCATCACTTTTAGCATACATTACAATGGGCACAAATTACCAAAATGACAAAGGGCCATAACTCACAAAGTATTTTTCGGAATTTTGTCAAAAGTTAATCAGTTCATCTACTCATCACCATTAATATAATCACCAACTTTCAAGGCTCTAGCTCCAATAGTTTTTGAGATATCTTGCTGACAAGATTTTATTAAAAAAAAAAAAAACATTCAAAGGGCAATAACTCTTGAAGGGGGCATAATCCGGACGAGAAAAAAAATACGAGTCAGCTAATTTTCCATGAGGAATCCATATATGAAATTTCAAAACCCTAGCATACACAGTTTTTTAGTAATGCTATGCATCAAAAGCCTAATGGACGGACAAACGGACGAACGAACCAGAAACAATATGCCCCTCAAACTTTTTCAAAGTATGGGGCATAATAAGAAAGTTATTGACAGAACACAAAAAAGGCCCTTTTTTTACCTTTAACCTCTATGTATGACCTTGACCTTTCAGGTATTAAACTGGGTCATGCATGCAACATATCATCTCATGGTGGTTAACATTTCTGCCTAGCAATTTCAAAATCCATCTAAAAATAAGAAAGTTATTGACAAAACACGAAAAAAGGCCCCTTTTTTTACCTTTGACCTCTAAGTATGACCTTGACCTTTGAGGTACCAACCTGGGTCATGCGCGCAACACATCGCCTTATATTGGTTCACATTTCTGCCATGTGATTTCAAAATCCATCTCAAAATAAAAAAGTTATTGACCAAATACGAAAAAAAAGGCCCACTTTTTGACCTTTGACCTCTAAGTATGACCTTGACCTTTGAGGTACCGACCTGCCTCATGTGCACCACACATTGTCTCATGATTGTTCATAATTATGCCAAGTAAAATTTTAAAATCCATCTCAAAATTAGAAAGTTATTGACCAAATACGAAAAAAGGCCCCTTTTTTGACCTTTGACCTCTAAGTATGACCTTGACTTTTGAGGAACCGACCTGCCTCATGCGCACCACACATCGTCTTATGGTTGTTAATAATTATGCCAAGTAATTTTAAAATCCATCTCAAAATAAGAAAGTTATTGACCAAATACGAAAAAAAGGCCCCTTTTTTGACCTTTGACCTCTAAGTATGACCTTGACCTTTGAGGTACCGACCTGCCTCATGCGCACCACACATCGTCTTATGGTTGTTAATATTTCTGCCGAGTAATTTTAAAATCCATCAAAAAATAAGAAAGTTATTGACCTAACATGATTTGCCCATACATATATACATACCAACAAACTTCCAAGGGAGATAATTCAAAAAGTATAAATGCGAGAGTTATGGTTCTTGCGCACTGCACGTCGTCTAATGCTGATTAATATTTATACGAAGTTTCGTGACGATGGCTCTAACGGTTTTCAAGTTACAGAGTGGACACGAAAGTGTGACAGACGGACAGACGGACAGACAGACGCCCGGGGGAAAAACAATATGTCTCTCCGAAAAAAATTTTTTCGGGGGAGACATAATTCATAAACTGGATGTCAAACAATGAAGTCAGCCTCGATAGCGCAGTGGTTAGCGCGTTCGACTTATGATCGAGAGGTTGTGCATTCGAATCCGGCCACCGGTATCGAGGTGTGTCCTTGGGCAAGACACGTAATGACACTGCCCCACTCCACCCAGGTGCAAATGGGGAGCAGTGGTGTAAAAGCCACTGCCTCTCTCTCCCGCGCGTGAAAACATCCGGAATGAGTGTTCGAGAGCGATTCAATAAGCTTGAAGCTTTCATCGCAATCGAATTAAAATAAATTAGTATAAACTAAACAATGAAGATCTTGATCAGATGGCTTCTTCAGATCTGGATCTTCATTGTTTGAAATATAAGACATATCCTGGCTCAGCAGGACAAGTTTTAACAATACAGAAAAATTCCTATATTAAAACCACCTTTGGGACTGTTCAAAAGTGGTCTTTAAGACCACTTTTGAACAGTCCCAAAGGTGGTCACTGACCAGAGGACATTGTATGCAGAAAACACAGAGAAAGAATAAGTGCAACCTACTTAATAAGCTTTTTAATACTTTATCAGTTAACCCCTATATTATTTGCACTGTAACACCTTGACCTTAATAAGAATTTGTGTCAATCTTTGGTGGTCTTAATAGGGGAATTTCACTGTATTTAGATCATTCTGGCAATGTTGCTTCCAATTTTGTGGGACTTGGAGGAAGAACGTCTCAGAAATGATCTAAATAGCGGATAATTACGAGATACCTTTCCTTATTTCTTGTTTCAAACATACATTGCGGGTTCTGTTAGAATCAACTCAATGTGACAATTCTAACAGGTACCTAAAATATCAGGGGCCAGTTGTTCAAAGCATTGTTAGCTTAAGGAGCTCGTTAGTGGTTAAATTGTTAAGTGTTCTAGCAAGTACAATATTTAAAATTTTGTTATTTTTGCTGACAAAATAAGAGCAGCTTTTGCATCCGCAAAAGCTGCTCACATTTTTTCAGCAAATATTTTAGCATATTTGCCAAATTTAATGATCAAAATTTTAACGATACCTCAACTAACGACGTCTAGTTTTGAACAACTGGTCCCTGTTTTTATGGAGAAATAAGAAAATTTGTCTCAAAATTACCCTAATCACACCTCTTTGCAGCAAACCGTTTGTTTGTGTCAAGGTTTTACGTCCCCGTCAACACTATTTAGGTCATTTTTGAGACGCTGCTTTTGATTTTGTGGAACTTTTACCCAACACTGAGATAACTTCTCAAGTCCTCCTACCAAAAGAGCAAAACATTTAACAGATAAACATGCACATGTATACAAATTTTATTTGAGGAGTTAACAAGTTTTAAAGATGGCTGTCTCAGCCAATTAGTGGTATTATACTTTATCAGTTAACCACTATATTATTTGCACTGTAACACCTTGACCTGATAAAGATATGCTATCTCAGGACAAGTGAGCTTTATCAGGTCAACATGACATTCCACTTTTATGAATTAACCGGACTACTCGAAAAATTAGGAAAAATGTTATTATTACTGGGAAAATTGGAAAAATTACTTGATAAAATATCCAAAGGAAAAATTGCAGTCAGCTGACACTAAATATATCAACCTATTATTACGCACTGGAATATTAGGATGCACTGAGGACAATCGATACCTGATCATATATTGCCAATTTAAGAGTATACAAGGGGATAAATGGATAAAAAGAACACCAGAGTTGTGTCATTTGATATCAAGTGTATCCGGCTTGACTTCGAGAACGCGTGTAGAATCGCAAGGCAAGCCTTGCGATTCTACAAGCGTTCTCGAAGCCCTGCCTGATAGACATGATATCAAAAGACACGAATCTAGTATTCTCTCTAAGCAGTGAGATCAGTCAGGCCAATCTGTATCTTTTTGTATGCAAATGGCAGGAAACAAGTTTTCTTATGACGGGGTTCATATTTCGGTTAACATGCTTCTATTCTCATTTCAAATGACACACAAAATCAGTATGTACACTAACAACATATGAATTTGTAATGAAAGCAATATACGGGCCTCCGTGGCCTAGTGGATAAGAGAGCTGACTCTTAGTCATTAGGTCTCTCACCGCCGTAGGTTCGAGCTTTGCTCGGGCCACGTGTGAGACGCCAAGTTCTGCAACGGAAGGTCAGGTGGTTTTTCTCTGGGTACTCCGGTTTTCGCCCACCTCTGATTAACGGTCGGCTCGATATGAGTGAAATAATCTTGAAAGGGCCGTAAAACCCAAACCAAAAAAAAAAAAAAAAAATGAAAGCAATATGCTCAAACTTTAGTACCAATAAAGATAACGGAGCACTGAATCTGGCACAGTCTTTAACCCATCCAACTAGTGTTTCAATAACCACCAATAACCTACCAATACAAGGGTCCACTGTCTGACACTGGCTCCCGACATAACCTGCAGGGCAGAGACACTGGTCCCCTACACATACACCTCCATTTCTACAGTCACATCTTGTTGTAATGGAAGTCTCACAAAATGTCCCCTGGAAAATAAGCAAACACTGCATCCAATACAAGGGTCCACTGTCTGAAACTGGTTCCCGACATAACCTGCGGACGACATAAACAGACGGCATTTTGAGATGCAGTTTTCTTGGCAGCTTAGGGGTTAATATGAGGTGAGGTACGTAGACTTTACGTCTACGTACCTCACCTCATATTAACCCCTAAGCTGCTGAGAAAACTGCGCCTTAAAATTTCGTCTGTTTATGTCGTCTGCTGTCTCTTCTTGCAAACTTTTCAAACATATTTTATGCATACAGGAAAACAGTGTGGACCTGATCAGACTGCCATTCTAGGAGCAGTCTGATCTGGCTCCACACTGTTTGCAAAAATGACTTTAAAAGTAACCAGCAGATAACAAAGCAGACGACAATTGTTGTGATTGGCATCTTATGAGTTAACCCTTTTAACTGTTAATCACAAGTAGCAGAAGGCATATTCTATTAAAGTGTTTTTTTTTTTTCTTATTTTTCAGAGAAAATGAGGCTTGACATCCCATGTGAATCATGTGCCCAGCAGAGACAAATTTTACAGTACACCCGCAGCAAAACTTTTTGAACCTGTGCAGCCCATGTGTTGAGCGGGCCATGACAAAAAGGATTAAATCTGCAACGACAATCGCAGATGCGCGCCGATCAAAGGGTAATCACGGGGACTCCGCGGCATTATACAGGTATAAAATTGAATGTCTGCGTCACCTGTGCTATACCTTCACATAGGTATATAAGTGAAAGGCGGCGGATCCGAGTGTGGACAGGGGTGATTGCAATGGCTTGCAACGGGATATAGCACAGGATCATGCGCTGACATGTGGCGGACCAAAAGAACTTGACCACGGGGTTGTGCGGGTTCAAAACGAATTGCAGCGGGTGTACTGTATGTCAAACCTTGCCCTTATTTACAATAAGAAATTTTACTAGAAATGCGTTCATAGGACATGGATGCCCCCACCTGAAAATATGTCTATGTTCGTATTAATCCATAGGAAGTTATTGACGGTGTTTAAGTTTTGGACCCTTTTTTCACATTTGACCTCCAAGTGGAGGTAAGGATCTTGGTTTTGTGTGAGGCAGACTGCCTCATGATGGCCAACATTTCTGCCAAGTAATTTCAAAATCCATCCAGAAATAAGAAAGTTATTGACTGCATTTAAGTTTCGGACCCTTTTTTGACCTTTGACCTCTAAGTATGACCTTTACCTTGGAGGTTTGGATCTGTGTTTGGCATGTGACACATTGTCTTATGATGGTTAAAATTTCTACAAAGTACAGTCGAACCTGTGCTTACGGTCACCTCCGAATAACGGTCCCCTTATTACAACGGTCATTTTCAACCCCTCCCATCGAAATTCCCTAATAAATTAACTGGCAATAGCGGTCCACTGTGCACTACGGTCAACGGTCATGTTATTCAGTCCCAAACTGAGTTGCTGTCCTTGAATAACGGTCTATAATTGAATCCATCACGCTCATGATTTCAGCTTTGAGGTAATTATCGCCATTGATTGGCATATAATTGGCCTGCTTGATTGGTGTTGCAGTCCTTAATCCTGGCGATCTGGTCAAACATGTTACGGTTTGTGAGTGAGTTGAATTGAATAAATCCATTGCATTCTGTTTTACACAAGAACTGAAGATAGTTTATTAGAAAAGTGAAGAAAAATTGACTAAACATTTTTTTTAATTGGCGGACAATCCTAAAGACTGTAAAACTAGCCCAGTAAGTAAATCACAATAATTGCGGCACTGTCAATTCAGAGACAAACCATCTGTGTATTTATTACGGTTCAAGTATGACACTATTGTTAATCCCTGTCATATAATTGCCACCCTGCGGTGCGTGTCGATAAGGTGTGAAAATATGGTCAAGTCATGTCTCTAATTTGCGTTTATCCTCCAGTCATAAAATTTAATCCAAGATCAATGTGAAAATGATTTAATCCTCCTCAGACAATTAGCTACATCTAACGGTATATGTTTGCATAATAACAACGGACTACTCGTCGGATGAAACTACGTAGTATGACCCATCTTCTTTCTTATGATTGTTTTCATTGCTCTTAAAGGAACTCATTTTTGATTTTTACTCTACAATCTCATGAATGGTTATGTTTTGGCGCCAAATAGCAGACGCTCGGCGGGAAAAGTCGAACGCTGTTGTTGGTTATTGACACGGTGGGATAATTCGGGAGCTATACAGCGCTGTTTTCTTTCCACCTCTATTCACAACCGTTTAGCTATCGAGAAAATATTTTTTACCGGTTCCAAACATTTTTTATGAAAGATTTAAACACGTGTGGGGTTGCTGGCGTCGGATGACGCAACAAATAAACATGTAAATTAAATGGAAAACAATATGCTTCTTCATCCAGTGACAGCTTGCTATTTAATCAATAAATGTAAGAATTTTTGGACACTGTCGGCCTGCTGGTAATTGTCAAACCTCCGAATAAAGGTCACCTGTGAATAACGGCCGAATTTGTCTTGTCCCATAGATGGCCTTTGTTCACAGGTTTGACTGTAATTTCAAAATCCATCCAGAAATCAGGAAGTTATTGACTGCGTTTGTTTTGGACAGACGAATGGATGAACGAATGGACAGGGGCAATGCTATATGCCCTTTCACCATTCTTCGAATGGCAGGGGCATAATAAAAGAAAACAGATTGCCGGCTCCTCTTGGAATTTAAGTTTTTATGTTTGTTTGGAGTTTAATGGCCTGGTTAACACTAATTAGATCATATCAAACAAGTAAGATTACCTTACCACACTTCCTGGGAAGGCTTGTACATAAAAATCTAACCAGTACAGTGCACATTCTTCCACCAGAAACTGACAACTGCACTTCTTGGATCAGAGGAAGGAAGAGAATGACCGTAGAGAAGATTTCATGCTCAATCTCCACGAAAGAATGTAGCACACCCCAGCTGGTACAGATTTTTGTTTCTTTGATTTGAGGTTTAACATCCCTGTCAACATTATGCTTCTAATTTTATGGGACTTTTACCCAACATTGAGACGATATGACATCTCTGAGATGAAATGACTTCTCAATCCCTGCCGCCCAATGACAACAATAGGGTTTATATACATGTACAGTCCAACTTGCTACACTTTGCCTGGGCAGTCTTAGCCCTTCTAAGCGGTTTACCAGTACTCATTTGTGGTCGGTTTCAACTCTGCGTGGAAGCATCATCCAGCCCTATCTATTTCTCCTAGTCTGATGTGTGGGGCAACCAGCTGATATTGAACCTGCAACCTGCTGATCAACAGACAGACATGCATCTAACTGAGTTACTGTGGGAATTAATGTAGGGTTAAAAGAGATCAGGGCCCTGTTGTTCAAAGCCTTGTTAGCTTAACAAGCTTGTTAGTGGTCATATTGTTAACTGTTCTAGCAAGTATATTATCTAAAATTTTGATATTTTTGCTGCAGATAAAATGTTAGCAGCTTTTGCATACACAAACTCTGCTCACATTTTTTTCTGCAAAAATATTTTTATATTTGCCTTATTTAATGATCAAAGTTTTAACAATATGTTAGCTAATGACGTCGGTAATCCTTATCCCTCTGAACATGAAAACCCTACCTTTGCAAACAGTTTAGATTCAGATAAGATGACTTCTGAAGAAGCCATCTGATGAGGATCTTCACTGTTTGTCATTTAATTTTGCAAATTTGAAGGAAACATTCTATCAAGTATTTTGACTGGTTGATATTCAGATATGGGAGCGGCAAAATTAATTTATTCAGCAGGATACGGATTAATAAGATTGTAAGCGATCAAAAATGTTATTAACCAATTGTATGCGGGAAACCCCTGAAGGGGTACCTTGGCAAACAGTGCAGGCCCAGAACAGACGCCACAGAACGCGGCATCTGATCAGGGCCTAAACTATTTGCTAATAGAATTTTCTGAAAAACATATAGCAGTGGAAGTGTCCACTAGTAAACAATGGCTTAATCTGCTCTAGCAAGTGAACATCAGGAAAACATGTCCGTAACAAATAATGGCGTCCAACATGGTGTCAGAAAATGATATTAGGTAAAAATGATAACACCATTATTATTTCTGCTTTCAACATGGATTGTGGTAACTCGTTAGAACCGCCTCAATGACGCGGTTCTAACGAGTACCACAATCTATGTTTTTGAGCAAAAATAAGGCACATAATGTATACCCCCTTAAACCCTACTTTTCTCTATACAGTAGAACTTCCATGGTTCGAACACCAATGGCTCGTTTCCCATGGCTGGGTCGAACTCGTACTTGAGCCCCTAGAAAAATCCTCAAAATAAGAAATGGTGTTGGATGATAAAGGAGATTTTAGTCTTCTATCTTGCAAATGTGTGCTGTGTGTACTCATTAGAATCGCCTCGGTGAGGCGATTCTACTGAGTACACACAGCAAACATTTTCATTATCTAACATCGAAAGATGTTCAAAAGTATCTCGTTATGCCTCTTGGCAGTGATCTTCAGTGGCTCGAACTACCGCTGTCTAGAATAAAATTTCATGGTCCCAAAGGGGTTCGAGCCATCAAAGTTCGACTGTATAAAGTGGGGTTTAGTGGGTTTTCATTTCACGGACTTGTTATCGTGATGATATTTAATACATAAATATTATCTTATAAAATACAACATAATGGGTTCTTGTGCAGGACTGACTTACCGAGAACCCATCTCTGCATTCACACCTTGGCCGACCATTTTCCTCACCCCAGCATACTCCTCCGTTCTGACAAGGTTTGGTTAAACAGGTCTCACCTAAAAAGTCAGAAGAAGAAGGAAGGTGATCAACTGATTTGCACAGCCTTGTTCAGTATCTTCGACAACAGACTGAAAATATTGGATTACTTGTACAAATGATGAGAATGTGTTTGGAAAACTGTTAACCCTTGTCTTGCTGAGCCCGGATATACCTTATCTTTCAAACAATGAAGATCCAGATCAGATGGCTTCTGAAGAAGCCATCTGATCAGGATCTTCACTGTTTGTCATTCAGCTCATGAATTTGGTGCAATAATTTGCATCAAGTTATCTGATAGGTTGATAATCAGTAGTGGGTGTGGCATATATAAATATTCAGCAGGTCAAGGGTTAACAACTGAGTATTGTTTTTGCCACAAAAAATAATATTAGTCATTTTGATTCTTGACGGGAGAACATGGGATCACATTGCTCTCCTTAGAGCAATATTTGCCTGAACCCTTTGTAAAGGGCAACTATCATTTTGAAGTGAATCACATAAATTTTTATTTTTTTTTGCTGTTGTGTTTATTTATGAGCTAAAAATTATTGTGGTGCATAAAATTATTTTTGCTTTTATTTCTGATCGATTGTGTAGTAAATTCAACAGGGCGGATATCACAATATAGCGAAGGTGAGCGTGAGAGGGCAATTTTTGCTCATGGGGAATATGGAAATTAACTGCCCTTGAGCTGTCCAAGCTAAAGCCTACAAATTTCTTTGTAGTAAAACAATGTAACTAACATATTCACTGTTTACTTAGGAGAATGACTAGACCCTTCAGGTGAGACAACTCTTTCAAAAGTATTTTTGTCTCCCTTATCAAGAGGTCTACTCTTAAGGGGAAATTGGGAACACCTGTCAGAGTTTTCCACCATTTTTCAAAGGGAGACAACTTTTGGGACTTCCTGTTCGCTTTTCTACAAGCCTTGTCCCACTGAAAAAGGGGTCTACAAGGAAAGATTTGCTCCTTGGGAGCAAATTCTTTCATTTAAGAGTTGACTCATATTGACATGGGAGACAAAAATACTTTTGCAGGAGTTGCCTCCCCTGAAGGTGTATCCATTCTCCTTAAAGGAAAGAATTTGCTCCTCAAGATGAAAATTAACAAAGAATAATGAGGTCAGAGTTCTTTCATAAATGACATCTCTTATGCACCTCCACATAAAACATTGAATAACATATGGAGAAGATTGTTATTAAATCTTATCATGCTGTTCACGACAACCCCTATCTTTGGAAACAGTGCAGATCCAGATCAGATGGCTTCTGAAGAAGCCATCTGATCAGGATCTACACTGTTTGACATTAAATTTATTTGAATTTACATCAAGTAATCTGATTGGTTCAAAGTCAGAAATGGGTGTGGCTAAACTGAATATTCAGCAAGATAAGGGTTAAATAAAACAAAAGTGACAACAAATGATCAAATATATTTTGATTCTGTAGGTAAAGAAATTAATCAAACATCCATATCTGTGGTGTAGTGGATAAGCTACATGTACTTGCCTCATAAAACAGGGGTTGTGGGCTCCATTCAGGGCTTTTCCAGACTCTCTGATGAGTCTTTAAACCGAGGTCCCATCTCCGTTTGATCTTAGCTGTTCAACACACACACACACACACACACACACACACACATACTTGTAAAGTGAACATATCGGGGAAGTCTGCCTGTAACCTACCAAACGCGGAGGTAGCTTTGCTTCGGTATTTTTGGTAAAAAATGAAATATTTAGCATAAAATAGATTTGTTCAATTAGAATTTGAAATTTTATCATTAAAACTCTCCTATATTTAAAAACTGTTGAAATGTGAATTTTTACTACCAAAGTGGGGAAACACACATTTTTATACACACATGTGAAATGTTTACTACAAAACGGGCTACCTACAAACTGGGGATACACAATTCGAACACACAGCAAAACGAGGAGAACTATTCTTTTTAATTTATTAAACACACTTTAAATTCAGAGAAGATCAAATTATTCCTCCTTCAAAATGCTAGACATGTAGGTATGCAATCCATCTAGTTCTCAGACTGGGTTGGAAGTTCATGTTGTGCCCCAAATTATACATATAAATTAGTCGCTTTAAGTGCTCTCTTCAGATTGCAAATGCGCAGGCTGATCAACGTGTTGCTTGCATGTCACTCATTGGCATTACTTGAAGGCTATACGAACAAGAAAAATAAACATGTATTAATAAAGAGAGTTTTTTTTATCATATCGGGGATGCACAATTTGAATCCACACACCGAAACGAGGACTTATGAAGATACACACCCAAACGAGGAGATCATTAAACAAATTTTGAATACGCACAGCAGCCAAATGCGGAGTTAATATTTTTTGCTTTGGTAGCACTTAAATTTAAAACAAGCTATTATGATTTCAATTATGTGAGTAAATGTCCTATATACATACTTAAGGTCCATTAGTGTTCTGATCTTCCACTGTGGAATTTTGAAAATTTTGAGGCTCGCTGATGAGGCCTAATAAGTCCGAAACTTGCTAGTCCCATTTCTTCTTAAACATGCACATCAAGTTCTCATAACAGCGACCTTACTAAGAAGACTTTTTACGAGCATAAAATGCTTGAAACATAACTCACAAAAAAAAAAAAAATAGCTTTTCTCTTGAAAAATTACAACAACAAAGTAATGCATATTGTCATATGACGTCGCGTCTGAAAACTTAATAACGCCATGTATTGAATTCGGTTGTTATCCACTAGTGGGTTAAATATGCAAATTACTTAGATATGTCGTACGACGTTCTTAACAACGTCGCGTTTACTTGTGGTGGAATATAAGAATCTTATATGGGTGTGAGGGGTGGATTGAAAAAATCCGTCCCGAGGGACACTGTCCGGCATCACGAGGCTTGCCGAGTGATGCCGGACAGTGATCCCGAGGGACGGATTTTTTCTATCCACCCCTCACACCCATATTGGATTCTTTTTCTTGCATACCTTCCATTTCTATTGCGAATTTGTAATGCTGCTGTCACTTCGGTTACCGACGTCCGCCATTTTGTGATGACACAACAGGAATGTTTAGTGACGTCACGCATGACGACGCCGCGCATGAGGTTGCAATCAACCAGTGCATTTATCAAACACGCAATTATATTCGATTTGGGGTCGGAACACCAGGGTCAGAACATAAATTTCTATCCCAGGGTAAAATCACGGATTTCCTTGTCTGGTGTGCAAGAATATTGTTTCTTTGTGCGTGTGTTCCTTAAGAAATAATAATAAAAAAACACGTAAAACTTCGTTTTATGGGTCTTATGATAACTAGAATCTGGCATTCGTGTTAATGTATTACTAAACTTTTTAAACTCGTTGAGGAGAAGGGATAAAATGTTCGGCACAGCCTCGCATTTAATAACTTTAATAATACAAGAACACTCACGTGATTCGCTGTTTGTCTAACAGGTGTGTCTACTGAATGCAGACCATATTGCAATGTACATGTACCCGTTCCGCAAAGAATAAAAATGTTCAGCAATATATTCACATGTACATGTAATAGTAGTTAAAACCCCAGCTATCTCATTGTATATATATACGTTAATTTTGCATGTGCATAGATCGTGTTTTTTTTTTCCTATTTCTGCTTAAAACATAGAAATCAGGTAATATTTAGAGCATTCTTATTAAGAGGCTTTAACGAGCACAAAAAATCTGTTTGAAGCATGAAACGCAAAGATATCACTTTTATTCCTGTGCAATGTGTCACATAACACAATGTTAATATGTGCATGAGACCGCACCTAGCAAAGGAATATACATACCTAACATTACATTAACATATAAATGTAGTAAAACCCCATTAAACAACACTCCATGTGGAAAAGGTGATGTTTGCATGGGGTTCATAATATTGTTCCTAATTCTGTTTAACACCTAGATACTAGAGAGCGAGTACTCATTAGTGTTACTTTTTAATGCGCATTTAACATGCACATATATACAATCTTTGAAGCATAAATAACATTGTGTTTCACATAAATGAAGATATTCAACATTAACATGGCAAGGTAGTTAAAACCCCAGTAAATTATACTTCAAGTAGTAAAAAGCGATGTCTACAGGGGTATATATAATTGTTCCTATTGCTGCTTAAAACATATGTATCGGATGCGCACCAGGGTCATCTCGTGTGTTCTCTAACTTGCATAAAAATCTATGTTTGAAGTATAAATCATAAAAATAACACTTTGTTTTCCTGAAAAACTCTCAGGAGAAAAACCCTCAATGTTACAACAGTGAAATGATACCTGCCGCCCCATAACGAAGACTATGTTGGTTGGTTGGTTGATTTGAGGTTTAACATCCCCGTCAACACTGTAAAGGTCATTTTGGAGACGTTGCTTCCAATTTTGTGGGACTTTTACTCGACACTGAGATGAAATGACATCTCAAGCCCTGTCGTCCAATGAAACCAATAGGGTTTATAAGCATGAACGGTCCGACACTCACACCGCTTTGCCTGGGCAGGCTTAGATCCGCTAAGCGGTTTAGCAGTACTCGTGTGTGGTCTGATTCAGCTCTGCGTGGAAGCATCATGCAGCCCATATATTTCTTCAAACCCCTATGGGCGGGGGCCGAACGAAGACTATATACACATGTACATGAGATGCTGCACAGAATCATAAAAATGTAAAAATACATTAACATGTCACCGTAGTTTTAACACCGGTAAACCCCACTTCAGGTAGTAACCTCTTTATGTAGAAAAAAGTATTGATTGCAGGGTAGGAACTATTTTCCTATTTTATATAAAACACATAGATGAGTTTAAATCATAAAAAAAATCACAGTTTTTTTTTTTTTTGTTTTTTTTTTGTCAATAGTACAGTAATGAAATAAAACAGCGTTAACGCAAAACAATATTTACATGTACCTGAGAATGCGCAAAGAATTATACTTACCTAAAATACATTAACATATCAATGTAGATCTAGTTAAAACCGTGGTAAATCCCATTTTATGCATTTAAAAGTGATATTTTCCTATTTCTGCTTAAGACATTGATATCGGGTACGTATATTCAAGCGGTTATAACATGCCAAAAATCTGTGTCTGAAGGATAAACCAGAAAAAACTTCTTCTTAAACGATGAAAACCGACATAATGTAATAACTGCAGTGCTGGAGCAAAAAAAAGTTTAACTCCCATAAGCTTGACCAGGTATGCAGAGAATCAGGCATCAACCGACCTCACTTAATAAAAGTGTAGGTAAGTCTTAGGGCCTCTTAAGGCGTGAGCCGTTATAGAATCAGAGACACAAACCGCCGGCTTGCAATTAAAAACGGAAGCAAAGTTATCTGAGGGTAGCTGATGAGGCCTTATTCGCCGAAACTAGCTAGTCTGGGCAGAAAAGTGTGTACACTCCATACTTTTCAGTTCTACAGTTATTTACGAACATGAAATCATTGCAATCATATATTTATGGATTTATATACTCAGACACCATACAATTCTGGTTCCGACAGGCCTTGTTCCAGAAAAGATTTAAGTCCGACATTTAATTCTGAAACAAAATCGAAATGACGTCTATAAAACTAAGAAAAGGCTTGCGAAGTTTATGATATCAATTACCCTGGTTAAGAAGTTTAGCAGTTAAAAATTCTTACGAGTGTTGATGTCAGTCAGTTACAAAACTAGACACTTTGGCAAATCGAATTCCAGTGTAATTTCGTTTTATAAGCTCCATCTGATGCCATAAGAGCAACATCACCATCCACGAACGCAACTTTTATTTCAAAATACATGTAATCGTGTGTATCGGAAATTGTGCATGAAACAAACCAATCGAAAGTAGAGAAATGTAAATACAAAGACGGGATTTAGGTATTGGAAGAACTAGCTGTATTCAGTTGAGATGCGACTGATCAAGCCATCGAAAAATGCATTTCTTACCTTATATGTAAGATGGATGGAATCTCCTGTATGGAATGTCATTTTAATCAAATCTTTAAATTCTTTAAAACAATTATGAGGTATAGTATTTTAAAGCGCGGGAAATTCATACGTTGACAGACTACCTGCAAGAAAACGTCCGGAATTTAATTTATTTAAACCTCATTAGGAATTTTAACAGACCGAAATAGAGCATCAAGACAAACATTCTGGTACAGTTTCATGAATAGTTATTCAAAACCTGTGGCCTGTAGATTGTGAAAAAGGTTTAAAAGCACTCTGATCCAACATGTCATATATTCAAATTTGACCGAGATATCATCATGACAAGCATTACGATAAAGTTTCCTGTCAACTAAAGCAAACGTATGGTCTATAGAGGGTGAACAATATTTTACAGACATTTCACCTAGTGACTTAGTTTTTAACCGGACAAGACCTATCGAACTTGTCCTTATATCACCAGGACAAACATTCTGGCAAAGTTTCGTGGTAATTGTAGTACAGCTGTAGGCTGTTTTTGTTTGTTTGAGTTAGAGTTTAACAGCTTCCTTTGTTTAGGTTTCCATTATGGTCCGGTCGCTTAATGTTTGTATTTCTTTCCCTTTGGTGTCTTTTATGGATGGAGTAAGTTAATTGTATCAATTCCTGATCTTTGTTTTACTTCTACTTTCAGTTAACAATATTAAGTTCATTTTTGAGCCTGTCGGTTTATCTCTTCTTTTCCTGGGTAGGCTTATACGTTACCGGTTAACCACTACAGTGCACATTCATTCACCAGAAACTGACAACTGCCCTTCTTGAATCAGGGAAGAGAGTGAATGACCGTAGAAAAATGTCATGATCAATCTTCACGAAAGAATGCTGCCGACCATGGCGGGTATCGAATCCGCGACCCCCTGATCACCAGTAAAACGCGCATCAGACAGAGCTACCGAGGCCAGCACAACTGTAGGCTGTAGCGGATGAAAAACGTAAAGGTTGACGACGGTCGACGCACGACTCTCTTACCACGGACACAGGGTGATAGCTATAGCTCACTTGTGCACTTCGTGCTCATGTGAGCAAAAATATGATCTGTCAATAAGAAATATTAAGTATTATATATCTTATTTCAAAAGAAATATTGATAGATCTAGTAGAGATAAGCATAAAGAACATGACAATAAAGGGAATTTCTCATTAAACAACAACTGCAGCACTACTATTACTACAACAACATCTTCTAAACATTGATGTTTAAGGGGCAGAAATAAGAAAACAAAAGCGACCGGTACAGAGGCTATCACAAAAATACAATAACAATCCGGTGCGCTAAAATGGCGTTTGCCATGTCTTGAAACCAGCATTTTTCACAGGATGTTTTTCTTTCTTTTTTTCTTTCTTTTTTTTTTGTCATCGAGAAAACAAGCCTATATAATTTTACCCCCATTAAACCCCATAAAGCTAGTAAAACTAGGGTTTATAGGGGTATACAATATTATTCGTATCTCTGCCAAAAAAAAAAAAAAAGATAGAAAGGCCAACCGCAATCAGGCATTCTTGTAACCTGATAAAGGCGGTCGAATAACTGCACGCTACAATCGGTAGTGACCTATAATAACATTGTTACTGGCCTATAATACGTCTAGTGACCGTTTATAGACCAGAACTACTTTTGGTCCAAAATTTGCAAGTGTAAACAATAACATGCAACCTTTTCTAGACAGGAAAACAACAAAACTGCAAGTTAAAATCTTTGCAATATCTATTTAAACATAGTTTCAGCTAGGTTCTTACCATCTCGGGCTTTCCTGGTTTGAATGGTCTTTTGGAATATAGTAAATACATGGTTAGTGTCTTTAATAATAAAAAGACACTAATCATGTATTTAGTTTATACCGCAATTCAAAACTATCAATGGTTTTGCAATAATTTAGCAAAATTTAAGCAAAAAGGGCAGCAGACAGTGTTGCGTGTCAAACGACATTCAGTGTCACATGTGACGCGCACACGTAGTATAACGTGACGTCAAACAGCCCGAACTTTCTGCCGTTACCACGTCACAGAGACGCAGGAAACAGCATGGGCGCTCGAATAAAAGTTTCCCTGCGCTTTACAGTCTGTATGAAAATCTGCAAATAAATAGGTTGTTTTAGTTTTAGAAATTATTTTCGAGGTTGAGACGAAACCGCAGTACCAGTGCGCCATCATTCCAACGGACCATTCAAACCAGGAAAGCCCGAGAAAGTAAGAATTTAGCTGAAATTTTTGAAAATCTGTTTAAATAAATATTGTAAAGATTATAACTTGCAGTTTCGTTGTTTTCTCGTGTATAAAAGATTGTATGTTATTGTTTACGCTTGCAAATTAGGGACTGAAAAGTAGGTCAGGTCTATTAACGGTCACTATACGTATTATAGGTCAGTAGAAGGTATTATAGGTCACTGCCGATTATAGCGAGCAATTATTCGACCCCCTTTATGAGGTTACTAGAATGCCTAATTGCAATATGAAATTGCACACTGCTACTGCGGTTGCGTCTGAACCTCGAAAATAGGTTCTAAAACTATAATAAACTATTTATTTGCAGATTTATATACAGGATGTAAAGCTCTGAGAAACTTTTATTCAAGCGTCCATGTTTCTAACCCCTTCGTGGGGACGTCAGAAGCTTTGACCTCACGGTATACTATGTGTGCGCGCCATGGCACCAGCTTCCTTGATTATGCCATACTGTCTGCTGTATTTTAGGGTAAATTTGCTAAAGTATTGCAAAGCCCCTTGATTGTTTTGAATTGCGGTATAAATTCAATACATGATAAGTGTCTTTAATATTAAGATAATTATAATTGGTTCGCCGCAACACTGAATTTTATAAGGGCTCGCTGAAGCTCGCCACTTTTAAATTGTCTAAGGCTCACATATAATAGTTTATTATTAAAGGCACTGACCATGTATTTAGTATATTCAGGGTTCTGGGCTTGAAGAAATAAACGGACTGCATGATGCTTTCCCGACCGCACACGTGTACTGGTTAACCCCTTAGAGGCAAAGCGGTGCGAGTCGGACCGTCCATTCTTATAAACCCTATTGGTTTCATTGGGCGACAGGGCTTGAGGAGTCATTTCATCTCAATGTCGGGTAAAATCCCCACGAAATTTGAAGCAACGCCTCCACAATGACATATACAGTGTTGAGGTGGACGTAAAATCTCAAATCAAACAAACAAAAATATATACAGGGTACCTGTTGGAACCCCCTCATCGAGGCAGTTCTTGCACATTCCCATATATTGTTTGGAGCAAAACCGTTAAAAATATCAGAATTTTCTACCTACCCGAAAATTTTTGGGTCCCGCCCATAGGGGCTTGGGGAAATATATGGGCCGCATGATGCTTCCACGCAGAGCTGAAACCGACCCGCACAACTGGTAAACCGCTTAGAGGATCTTAGCCTGCCTAGGCAAAGCGGGGCGAGAAGGTCCGTTCATGCTTATAAACCTATTGGTTTCATTGGGCGACAGGGCTTGAGATGTCATTTCATCTCAGTGTCGGGTATAAGTCCCATATAATTGGAAGCAACGTCTCCAAAATGACCTTTACAGTGTTTATGTGGACGTTACACCTCAAATCAAACAAACAAACAAACAAAACTACCCAAAATTTTCATTTTTGGGTGATGAAATTTTCTGTTTTTGAATAGGCGTGTTTTCAGAATGATTTTTTCTTAGTTCTAGTCCAAACATAGATGATCGGTGCCCGTTAGATCTGCCTCCTATTTTTATGAGTGGAAATAAGGAATATATTGTATATCCCGGTAACCCCACTTTTACCTGTAGAAATTATGTGTCTATGGGTGGTCATTGCACGAACTTGCTTATCTGATGACATTTACATACCATTTACGTTAGACGATGTTTAATTATGAAAGTCGATACCAAGAAAAAGAGTGAGTGAGTGAGTTTTAGTTTAACGTCCCACCAACAGCTAAGGTCATACGGAGACGGGACCTCGGTTTAAAGACTCATCCGAAAGTCTAGAGAAGCCCGGGATCGATCCTGCGATCCCTGGTTTACAAGGCGAGTAGCGTAACCACTGCACCACGGAGGCTTCTCAAGAAAAAGAGGCATCAGTTTTGTTTGTTTGATTTGAGGCTTAACGTCCCCGTCAACCCTGTAAAGGTCATTCTGGAGGCGTTGCTTCCAATTTTGTGGGACTTTAACCCGACATTGAGATGAAAAGACATCTCAAGCCCTGTCGCCCAATGAAACCAATAGGGTTTATAAGCATGGACGGTCCGCCTCGCACCGCGGTTCCTGGACCGGCGTAGATCCTCTAAGTGGTTTTCCAGTACTAGTGTTCGGGCCGGATTCAGCTCTGCGTGGAAGCATCATGCAGCCCATATATTTCTTCAAGCCCCTATGGGCGGGGGCCGGAGGCATCAGTTACAAAAGAGTAATCGAATTTGCTTTGCTTCTGGTATTGCATCATACGATAAATCTTTACAATCTGTCATGGCATTAATTGATTGTTTGTTAAATTTGGGTTTAATGTCACTATTTAGGATATTTTGGTAACGTGTATTCCAATTTTGAAGGAATTTTACTCGGCATTGAGATGAAATGGCATCTCAAACCCTAACGCTCAATGAAACCAATATGTTTATATGCATGGATGGTGCATGGATGGTGCATGGGAAGGCTTAGACCTTCTAAACAATTACCAGTACTCATGTGCGGTCGGTTTCAGCTCTGCGCAGCCCAATCTATTTCTCAAAGCCTCGATTTGGAGTGGGGAAGGGAGGTGGGGGGGGGGGCAATAGGGCGTACCATGAAATAATAAAATGAATACAGTTATGGGATTGTAAATGATTAGATAGTAATAATGAAACGGTTAAAAGCCCCTGTCCATCGGGGCTTGAAGGAATAGATAGCTTCCACACAGAGTTGAAACCAACTGCACACAGGTACTGGTAAACCGCTAAGAGGATCTAATCCTGACCAGGCAAGGCGATGCGAGTCGAACCGTTCATGCTTATGAACCCTTTTGGTTTCATTGGGCGACAGGGCTTGAGGTGTCATTTCATCTCACGGTCGGGTAAAAATTCCACGAAATTGGAAGCAACGTCTCCAAAATGACCTATACAGTGTTGACGGGGACGTTAAACCTCAAAATCAATTAATCAATCAATGAAACAGTTAAAACAAACAAACAAAGGCAGTGAAATCCAATGTATTCTGATGTACTCAGTTTCAAGCCGCTGAAAAAAGTAGCTTCATTCCTAATAATTGTCTTTGATTTAAAGTTGTTTAAAGAAAATGCAAAATATAAATCACCTGTGAGCCACTCGAGCTGTAGATCTTAACACTTCCACGTTCTGCAGAATATGAATTTTTCCGCACAAACGGGGAGGTTCGATATTGGGGTTACACACGTGAAACTTTTAATCGATCAGCAGTTATACACCTTTGTGTATCAGATATACGTCCTGAACCTACAAAACGGGGAAGGTGTTAGATTACCATGGGAAACTATTTTTAAGGTTCATCTAGTACTGAATTTTCAATATTTCTTGCTGTTTCAAAACGGGGAGCTCCGCGTTTGGAGGTGTCTCCCCGATTCGAAGGTGTGTATTCTTATGTACTTCCCCGATTGGTAGCAAGTACAAACGCACACACACACACACACACACACACACACACACACACACACACACACACACACACACATACACACACACACACACACACACACACACACACACACACACACACACACACACACACACACACACACACACACACACACACAACCCTTACCTTCGCAAAGAGTGTATGTTCAGATCAGATGGCTTCTGAAGAAGCCACTCAGAAGTCATCTGATCAGGAGCTACACTGTTTGTCATGCACTTTGTGAAATGAATGAATAAATTATATCAAGAAATTTGATTGGTGGACAGTCTGTTATGGGTGTGGCTAAATTAATTTATTCAGCAGGATATGGGTTCATCCATTACATGTACCTCTTGGACTTGGATTGGAAAGACCAGTTCCCTGGTGATATCAGATGAAAAGTAACTGATACATGATTTTGACTCTCAATCATTAGGTCACCGCTCGCTCAGGTCACGTGAGATGCCAAATTCTGCGACAAAGGTCAGGTGGTTTTACTGAGGGTATTCCAGTTTTCGACCACCTCTGATTAACTATCAGCTCAAAATAAGTGAAATAATCTTGAAAGGGCTGTAAAACCCAATGAAAATTAAAATAAAAAATCGCCCAGATTGAAAAAGTGCAACTCTGTGCCTTCAGTAACATCCAATGTGGTGAAACCGTGAAATCACAACAACAATCTTACCATCTGATGATACATGTACATGAAATAGTTCAGAGATATTAGTTCCAGTCTAAAACACTATTTTTCTATAACAATAACCCGTATGTCACTGACTACAACAAGCCCTACCTTTGCAAACAATGTAGATGCAGATCAGGGGCCAGTTGTTCAAAGCATCGTTAGCTTAACAAACTCGTTAGTGATCATATTGTTAAATATTCTGGCATGTTTAATGTTTAAAATTTTGTGTGTTTTTTGCTGAAAAAAATGTGAGCAGCTTTTGCATTTGCAAAAGCTGCTCACATTTTTTTCAGAGAAAATATAAGCATATTTGCCATAATAAATGATCAAAGTTTTAACGATACATTAACTAATGACGTCGTTAGTTTTGAACAACTGGCCCCAGATGGCTTCTGCATCTGATCTGCATCTACATTGTTATTCTGTTTGTTTGTTTGTTTGATTATCCCCACGTTTTTCGAAGAAGAAGTGGGGATATTGTTATCGCCTCCGTCCGTCTGTCCATCTGTCCGTCCGGCTATCTCCTTCTTAACCCTTGGGTGGAATCCAACCAAATTTGGTATGTGAGTTGCTTATATGAATGGCTTGCGCAAGAGCACGTTTATTTTTGGTCCCGACCCCAGAGGCCCTGGGGAGGGGTCAAAAGGTCAAATTTGCCTCCGTCCGTCTGTCCATCCGGCTATCTCCTCCTTAACCCTTGGGTGGAATCCAACCAAATTTGGTATGTGAGTTGCTTATATGAATGGCTTGTGCAAGAGCACGTTTATTTTTGGTCCCAACCCCGGGTCCCTGGGGAGGGGTCAAAAAGTCAAATTTGCCTCCGTCCGTCTGTCCGTCCGGCTATCTCCTCCTTAACCCTTGGGTGGAATCCAACCAAATTTGGTATGTGAGTTGCTTATATGGATGGCTTGCGCAAGAGCACGTTTATTTTTGGTCCCGACCCCAGGGACCCTGTGGAGGGGTCAAAAGGTCAAATTTTGGCCCTATTTCTTCAAAATTCAATAACAAAGTCAGTTTAAAAGATTTTTATCCCAAACTTTGTATGTTTACTCAGTAGGCAAG
The DNA here is from genome assembly GCA_963580285.1 of Lucinisca nassula. Lineage (NCBI taxonomy): Eukaryota > Metazoa > Mollusca > Bivalvia > Lucinida > Lucinidae > Lucinisca > Lucinisca nassula. The sequence goes on from OY757014.1 coordinate 98,588,730, forward strand.
TCTCTTTAACATATTCAACGGGTTTTTCGTTGTCTCCTACATCATGCCCTGGGGGTGGGACATGGGGTGGGGTGGGTCAAAAGCGCTGAAAAAAGAAAGTTTTCAGAACATAGTCATGTAGCATATCAAAGCGATAAAGAGTACAACAATATACAAGCAAAATCAAAGCCCTAGGAAAACGTGGGGATTTGCGATGGCGCGCCATCGACTGCGCGATCTAGTTTGAGGTTTATCGTCCCTGTCAACACTGTATAGGTCATTTTGGAGACTTAAATTAAAAACTTTGAAAGACAGTTTTTACGTAGTTTAGGGAAGACTTGCACAATCCCTCTTGGAGCCCTCAATGATCCCTGATGTGAGAATACTCTGTGGAAGTTTGTCCTTAAATATGTTCTAGAAAGGGTTATCCTTTGGAAGCAAGGAATACACCACAGAACGGCAAAATATGGCGTGTACATGTTTTCTGGGCCAGACTAGTTAGTTTCGGGCATTTAGGCCTCGTCAGTGACCCTCAAATATTTTCAAAATTCCACAATGGGATCAATGATCCCAAAGGACAAGAAAATATAAATTACACTATGATGTAGGGCAGGGAGACTTTTTATGGCCGCCACACATTCCCAGACAACAGCTGTAGTGACGTTAAATATGTTCTAGAAAGGGTTTATCTTTTGGAAGCAAGGAATACAACATAAAACGGGAAAATATGGAGTGTACATGTTTTCTGGGCCAGACTAGCTAGTTTCGGCCATTTAGTCCTCATCAGTGACCCTCAAATATTTTCAAAATTCCACAATGGAATCAGTGATCCCAAAGGACTAGAAAATATAAACTACAATATGATGTATGACAGGGAGACTCCTGAGGATCAATTTCTTTCCTTTAAGAGCAGACTCCCTTTTCTGGAGGGACTCCGTGGCAAGACAGCAAACAGGAGGTACCTAAAGGTTGTTCCCCTTGTGAAAAGTTTTTTTTCTTTTGGTGTTAAACAGCCCAGGCAACACTATTCATGTCATACTGAGCTGGTCAGTTTATCTTATCACACTTTTCCTGAGCAGGCAGGCAATGTGTGGCTGTCGTAAAAAGTCTCCCTGCCCTACATTATAGTGTAGCTTATATTTTCTTGTCCTTTGGGATCATTGATTCAATTGTGGAATTTTGAAAATATTTGAGGGTCACTGATGAGGCTTAATTGGCCGAAACTAGCTAGTCTGGCCCAAAAAACATGTACACTTCATATTTTCCAGTTCTGTGGTGTATTCCTTGCTTCCAAAGGATAACTCTTTTATAGAACATATTCTATTAGGAAAACATGACCATGTGAAATAATGGCGTCCAACATGGTGTCAGAAATTACAAATATTAGGTAAAAATTATAACATTTTTCTTCAACATAGGTTGTGAGTGCTCGTTAGAACCGCCTGAATGAGGCGGTTCTAACGAGTACCCACAATCTATGTTTATGCTAAAACAAGCCAGATAATTATGTATACCAGAAAGCATTCATTATCCCCACGTTTTTAAAAAAAAGTGGGGATATTGTTATCGCCTCCGTCCGTCTGTCTGTCTGTCTGTCTGTCCATCTGTCCGTCTGTCCGGCTATCTCCTCCTAAACCGTTAGCCAGAATTCAACCAAATTTGGTATGCGAGTTGCTTACATGAATGGCTTGCGCAAGAGCACATTTTTTTTTGTCCCCGCCCCCAGGGGCCCTGGGGAGGGGTCAAAAGGTCAAATATCAATAAAATTCAATTACAAAGTCAATTTTGAAGATTTTGATGCCAAACTTTGCACATGTACTTAGTTATGAAAAAAGTAAAACATATTGACAAGATTTTGGCTGTGACCCCTAGGTCACGCCCTGGGGGTCCGACTTGGGGGGGTCGGGGGTCAAAATTAAAGTTTTTCAGAACATGGTTGGTTGGTTGATTTGAGGTTTAACGTCCCCGTCAACACTGTAAAGGTCATTTTGGAGACGTTGCTTCCAATTTTGTGGGACTTTTACCCGACATTGAGATGAAATGACATCTCAAGCCCTGTCGCCCAATGAAACCAATAGGGTTTATTAGCATGGACGGTCCGCCTCGCACCGCGGAACATAGTCATCTTGCATATCTATGCGAAGGGGATAATGGGTAGAATAAACTACAAGTAAAATTTTGACCCTGGGGTCAGATTAGGGCCCTGGGAGAGGGGTCAAAGGGTCAAAATTTAAGTTTTTTGGAACATAGTCATGTGGCATATGAAATTGAAGGGCATGATTAGTAGAAAATAATACAGGTAATATTTTGACCATGGAGTCAAATTAGGGCCCAGGGTGAGGGGTTTTCGGTACTTGGCCCCTCTGTAGAAAACGTGGGGATTTGCGATGGCGCGCCATCGACAGTATTCTAGTTAAAAATTCATATACTACTTACTTGTCCTGTGCTCGCAGAATATTCCAAAGAATTCTTGCTGACAAGTACAGAATGCCGACTCGTCGTCAAATTCACAGGTACCATTGTTGAGACACGGCTCATGCTCACAGGTTTTCACTTTGATTTCACAATGTTTACCTGAAAAATATAAGTGCATGCGTTTTTCCATTTGATCCCACAATGTAAACCTGAAAAATACATGTGTATGTATTTTTCATTTTGATCTCACAATGTACACCTGAAAAATACATGTGTATGTATTTTTCACTTTCATCCCACAATGTACACCTGAAAAATACATGTGAATGTATTTTTCATTTTCATCTCACAATGTATACCTGAAAAATACATGTGTATGTATTTTTCACTTTCATCTCACAATGTACACCTGAAAAATACATGTGTATGAAATACATGTGTATGTATTTTTCACTTTCATCTCACAATGTGCACCTGAAAAATACATGTGTATGTATTTTTCACTTTCATCTCACAATGTACACCTGAAAAAATACATGTGTATGTATTTTTTACTTTGATCTCACAATGTGCACCTGAAAAAATACATGTGTATGTATTTTTTACTTTGATCTCACAATGTGCACCTGAAAAAATACATGTGTATGTATTTTTTACTTTGATCTCACAATGTACATCTGAAAAAATACATGTGTATGTATTTTTCACTTTGATCTCACAATGTACATCTGAAAAATGCACATTCATACTTTAACAAGTACACACAACCTATGGCTTGGAGCAGAAAAAAGAAACATAATTCAGGGTTTTTATACCCGCATTTTTGTAAAAGAAAAACAAACAAGATGTGTTTGTGAAACACTGATGCCCCCGGACAGCGCCAATGTTAATGTTTTTAAAAATTTTGAAAAAAATAGGTCAAAGGTCAAGGTCAAGGTCACGAAATCAAAAATTATGGTACCACTGGAAAGGTCTTGTGATAAGGTATACACATGTGAAATATGAAAGCTCTATCTATTACCATTCAAAAGTTATGCCCAATGTTAAAGTTTTTGCAGACGGACAAACAGACAAACGGACAAACAGACGGACAGACCAAAAACTATATGCCCCCGAATCTCTTAGATTCCGGGGGCATAAAAATGGTATACAGTCGAACTTCAATGGCTCGAACACCTTTGGGACCACCAAAATCCGTTCGAGACAGGGGTAGTTCGAGCCACTGAGGCTTACTGCCAGGAGGCATAACGGGGTACTTTTGGACATATTTTCCGTGTTCTGCAATGAAAATGTATGCTGTGTGTACTCATTAGAATCGCCTAGATGAGGCGATTCTAATGAGTACACGCAGCATACATTTACAAGATAAAAGACTAAAATCTAAATTATCTCGCACCAATTCTTATATAGAGGACTTCCCTGGGGGCTCAAGAACGGGTTCGACTCAGCCATGGTAAACGAGCCATCGGTGTTCGAGCCAGCAAAGTTCTACTGTATTAGTTTCTTCATGGTGTTCATCCGGACATCTGTCTGTCTGTCCTTCCATCTGCCACAATCCTTGTGAATGCAACTACTTTTTTCATTTCTTGCCCTATGGTCACCAAACTTGGTACATATATTGCTTAGGAACTGCAGATGTGCATAAAGGTATCCAAATTTTGATCTGAATCCCTGGGGTCATGGGGTCAGATCAAAGGTCAAATTTTCAAGAAAGTGCTTGTGATACAACTACTTCATTTCTTCATGTATGGTTGCAAAACTTGCTACATATATTGCTTAGGAACTGCAGATGTGCAGGAGGGTATCCAAATTTTGATCTGAACCCCTGGGGTCATGGGCTGAGGTCAAAGGTCAAATTTTAAGTAAAATGCTTACGAATGCAACTACTTCTTTATTTCTTCACCTCTGGTGGCCAAACTTGCTAGAAATATTGGTGAGGGACGGCAGATGTGCATGAGGGTATTCAAATTTTTATCTGACCCAATGCGGTCATTGGGTGAGGTCAAAGGTCAAATTTTCAAGAAAATGCTTGTAAATGCAACTACTTTTATATTTCTTGGCCTATGATGACCAAACTCACTACAAATATTGCTTAAGGACTGGAGATGTGCACGAAGGTATCCAAATTTTGATCTGATCCCCAAGGGTCATGGGGTTATTTAGAAAAAGCAGGTATTTGCGATGGTGCACCATCGACTTTCCCTAGTTCATTACAAAGAGATCTCAGATTAAAGACTCAGCCATCAGTCTACAGAAGCCCAGAATCAAACATGACCTTAGGTTTATAAGGTGAGTAGCTTTACCACTACACCACAGCGGCTTCTAGAGGTATATGTGGAATTAAGTGAATTAGAGGCCATCTGATCAGGATCTACACTGTTTGACAATCAGTTTGTGATTTTTTGGAGTAGCTTTTGCATTTAAAAAAATAACTCATATTTTTCATCTTAAGTGTAAAGTGATCAAAGTTTTTACAATTTTATGTTGACTACTGACATTGTTAGTTTTGAAGAACTGGGCCCAGTTGTTCAAAGCATCGTTAGCTTAATGAGCTCGTTAGTGGTCATATTGTTAACTGTTCTAGCAAGTTTAATATTTAAAATTTTGGTATTTTTGCTGAAAAAGTGTGAGCAGCTTTTGCGAATATGACATAGTGCATTCTTTCATATGTCAAAAATGGCTACTTTTCCGATGAAAATCTGTGATATTTTTTCTTATTTATACTGCAAATATAGGCTTTGGGTGCTCGTTAGAACCGCCTCGTTGAGGCGGTTCTAACGAGTACCCACAACCTGTGTCTTGGAGAAGAAATATGAAGAATAATTTATATCCCCAGTTTTCTCTTTATAAAGTGGGGTTAAAGGGGGTGTTCATTTCACGGACTTGTTCAAGTAATGTTTATTTCAAAATAGTCTATTGATATGCAATAGGAGGTATTTCACTGCAATTCTCTGTTGAGAGAATATGAGTTTGTTTGTTTGTTTGATTCAAGGTTTAACATCCCTGTCAACACTATATAGGTCATTTTGGAGATGTAGCTTCCTATTTCGTGGGACTTTCACCCGATACTGAGATGAAATGACATCTCAAGCCCTGCCACTCAATGAAACCAATAGGGTTTATATGCATGGACGGTCTGACTCAGACAACTTTGCCTGGACAGGCTTTAATATAGCCTCTAAGTGGTTTACCAGTACTCATGTGTGGTCAGTTTCAGCTCTGCGTGGAAGCATCATGCATCCCATCTATTTCTTCAAGCCCAGACGGCGGGGGCCGGCTGTTATTGTGTTGTTTTTCGCACTTTATATAGAGAAAACTGGGATTTACAGGGGTATACATTATTTTGCTTATATTTGCTCCAAGACATAGGTTGTGGGTACTCGTTTGCGAAAGAGAAGATGAGGGGTGACAAACACTTACCTGTAAAAGGTGGTATACATCTGCACATGTATTGTCCTGCAGCGACGGCCGAACATACACCTTGATTATGACATGGTCGGCTGCTGCACATATTGATCACTGACTCACAGGTCTTACCTAGAATATATAGAGAAGACTTCAGCCCTTCAACCACTACATCAGGTAAACAAGTCCTTGAACTGAACACCCCTTAAACCCAACTTTATATAGAGAAAACTGGGGTTTACAGGGGTACATATTGTTTTTCTTATTTCTGCTTCAGGACATAGGTTGTGGGTACTCGTTAGAACCGCCTCAATGAGGCGGTTCTAACAAGCACCCACAACCTATGTTTGCAGTATAAATAAGAAAACTATCATGAATTTTTATCAGAAAAGTTGCCATTTTGGAGTTGTGAAACAAATTCACTATGTAACAAACGTGTGTTATTGTAATGAATTACAACAAGCAAACAGCATTTTTGAAGTATTTTTTGTCATTTTTTTCAGAGAAAAACAACTCAACAAGTACTAATTCTGACTAGCTAGGAGAGGGCATTTTCACAGTATTTTTCTCTAATTCATTAACCCATAAAATGCCAATCACGACAACTGTTGCCTGCTTTGCCGTTTGCTGGTTACCTTAAAAGTAATTTATTGCATATAGTGTGGACCCAGATCAGACTGCTCCTACAGGAGCAGTCTGATCTTGGTCCACACTGTTGCCTGTATGCAAAAATATTGTTAAAAAAGTTTGCAAAAAAAATCAGCAAATGACATAAGCAGACGACATTTTCACATGTAGTTATTCTCGTGTCTTAAGAGTTAAAGAAAACAGACATCTATCATGGCCAGCAGATGGCATTTTCAAAGCATTTTTTTTTTACATTTTTACAGCAAACAAGTGCTGATTATTACTAGCGTTGGTATTTTTTTCTTCATAATTTTTTTAGGAAAAAAGGCCTTGATATTAAAAGTGAATAGGCAGATGATTCACATGCGATGTCAAGTCATATTTTCCATAAAAATAAGACTTTCGGATGAGTCTTTAAACCGAGGTCCCGTCTCCGTATGACCTTAGCTGTTGGTGGGACGTAAAACTTAAACTCACTCACTCACTCCATAAAAATAATAAGAAAAAAATCTTTGTCATCTGCTCAAAAAGTTTACACAGTGCTTGAAGGTAACATTAGGATATGATACACAGTGCTTGAAGGTAACATTAGGATATGATACACAGTGCTTGAAGGTAACATTAGGATATGATACACAGTGCTTGAAGGTAACATTAGGATATGATACACAGTGCTTGAAGGTAACATTAGGATATGATACACAGTGCTTGAAGGTAACATTAGGATATGATAACTGATATTTTGATCCAGGTCCTTGACGTTTTGTTTCTGGGCAAATAAAATTCTCCACAACTGACAAATACTGTCAAAGAGCTCCTGAATAGTTTCTGTCAACATTCTGGCTTTTATCAAATCTATGCGCCAAATGAGTGAGAGATTATCATGCCGTGTACACCACAACCTCTTTATAACACAATTAATGGGGTCCAAAGAAGAAACTGTGTTAGTTAAACAACTGTGTTATATCCAAACAAAATTGAATAGATTACGAGGACTGTTCAAGTATGAATGCAACTAAGCACATAAAAATGATTCCGTGATAGTTTTCGATGAAAAATTTATTTTGTCCCCTCAAAGTATTCCCCTTTAACAGATATACAAACTTTCAGTCTTCTGATCCAATCATTGAATGCATTTTGGTACTCCTTTCGAGGTATACTTTGAAGGCACTAGAATATTGCAGAACCGAGGTGTTTGCGCTGTACAAATTTTCGACCAGGAAGGTATTTTTTCAGTCGTGGGAACAAAACATAAGTCACACGGGGCAAGGTCAGGGGAATACGGGGGGTGAGGGAGTTCAACAACCTTTTCCTGCTTCAGATAGTCTTGCACAATGAACGCCTTGTGCGATGACGCATTGTCATGTAGCAATCTGACATTGGCCAAACCAGTTGCGGGTCTTCGTTCTTTCGAAGAACTTTATTCTTGTAAAACTTCGCATTTAAAGATTTGCCTTTAGGCACAGCAACCTGAATAGCAGGGCCCTGATTTGAAAAGAATATGGCATACATTACCTTCTTGACGCTCATGGTCCGCTTTGCAATGCATGGTCTTTTGCAATACTTTGTTGCCCATATTTTGTTCTGAATCTTTCGTTTTGGCTATAAAAAGTGAACCAATGTCTCGTCACATGTGACGATATTAGCGAAAGACCATGCATTGTAATTTGGAAACTTTTTAAGCAACTTCTTGGCACACTGAACGTGTGTCTTTTTCTGCTCATCTGTCAACAGAATGGGAATCCATCTAGCACAGATCTTTCTCATTTTCAAATCCAGTTTCAGAATTGTATGAGCTGCTCCTAATGAGATGCCAAGCATACTAGCTATTTGCCTAGTGGTGTATCGTGCATCGGTAGCAACTATTTCTTTCACTCTGGCAACCATCTTGGCAGATGTTGCTCTTTTCGGCCGACGATCATGTGGTGCATCTTCTGTTGAGCCTAGCCCACAGCTGAATTTCTTACACCAACGAAAAACTGTCGGAAAAGACATTTGATTATGCCCATAAACAGAACGTATTTCATCAAAAATGTCTTTGCACCGTATACCAAGAGTACAAAGATTCTTAATATAGGACCGTATTTCAACGGCGTACTCTGACCTTCTTCCAACCATGTTTTGTATTAGAATACAAGAGAAGACAGTGTTTATCGAACGATATACATGGCTAAAGTGGACGGATTTTAACAGGTTTGGTATCAATGTATAGGTAAAATGTTTTTCTATGCTGTGATATTTATTTCCAGGTGATTTTCGCATTAGTGCATGAGAAAACGTTCTACTTGCATTCATATTTGAACAGTCCTCGTATATAGAAAAATGACCATTTATGGTCATTTTTCTATATAATCTAGACATTTTTGGATCCATCTTAAAACCAAGTTATATCCAAACTGTGCTATAATGAACAGCGTTATAATGAGGTTGTGGTGTATTTATAGCTGTTGGGTACTGGCAAACAGCCACATAAAAGTTTAACAGTATTCCAACAATTTTAATGCTAAATGTCCCTATTATAGCAGGGGATGTAACTCTTTCTGTGTGTCTTCACAATAGTGAATACTAGTATTTCTATAAATGGATGATCAATCCCAAACTTTGAGTCAAGTCCAACCACTAGTAATTTCATTGAACTTACCAGAAAATCCTGGTCTACAGAGACAAGTATATCTGTCAGGTGTAGAAACATCATCAATACATGAAGCATCATTCTGGCAGGGACTACTTTCACAGGCTGGGATCTCAATGTCACATCTGCTCCCTGCAGGAAGATGGAAATGTTATCAGTTACACCCTATATTAATTACACTGTAACATACTGACCTGATAAAGATATGCTATCTCAGGACAACTGAGCTTTATCAGGGCAGAGTGATATTGCGCTTCTATGAATTGGACTACAAATTTATATGTTATGTATTCTAAATTTTCATATGCCCATGTTGTGTGAATATAATATATTAGTTGCACCTATGTAGGGGAAGGGTCTTCACTAATGTTGTGAGAACTTGTGACCCAACATCACTGCACCTTTTGTATGCAATAAAATATGGTAAAACTAAGGAGACGGCATAAACAAATAACATTTTCAGATGCCGTTTTTGCAAATGAACAAGCGCACGACAAAACATACAATAAGACATGTGAGACATGCGAAGACTCAGATCAGCCTGCACATCCAAGCAGTCTGATCAGAGTCTTCACTGTGCACTCTAAGGATAGCTAAGGGCCCATTGCTCCTTCATGCAGCAAGAGAAGTCTCTGGTTAGACTTTATGGATGCGCGGGCTGATCTGATTCTTCGCTAGATGCACATGTCTTATGGAAGGTTTTGTTGTGCGCTGGATAAAATCCTGACCAGAATTACCTTTGAATCCTTCTTTACACACACACTGGAAACCAGATTGACAGTCTTCACAGGTCACACAGTCTGCTCCATTGGCACACGGCTGAGAGTAACAAGCATCTATACGATTCTGACATAGATTTCCTTCAAACCCGGCAGCACACAGACAGATTAATGAGCCATCGGCATGTATTTTACACTCCCCATTGTTTAGGCATGGCTCCAAATCACAGGCTGTCTTCTGTTTATCACATTTTGAACCTGAACATAAGGATCAACCATGGTTTTTCATGCATTAACATTCGCCGAATCCCGAGGAAACTGTTTGAACATGAGGCCGCCAGGTTCAAATATCTTCCAAGGGATCCGGCAAATGTTAATGCAATGAAATAACCAAGGATGATCGTTGTTCTTGCATAACTTACCTTTCCGACAGCAAATTTTGACGAAAATGCCCAAAAGCTCCATATAAATTCCATATAAACTCTTAAAAAGCGACAGGCAAACCAAATTGGTGGCCAGTTCAGAATGTTGTTTACAATGACGTTGTCACCCTCTGATGACATCATAGAACCCTAAAACGCCACATTCAGGGCGATGAAGTTAGATAACTAAACGTAGCGTAAACAAAGCAAGGCCTGTCTTGTGATATCAAAAGCTCAAAATCCATGTTCAAACAGCACGCGAATTTCATGATTTGAACATGGTTTTTGCTGTTTGAGCACGGCTTTCGGTCCATTTGACAATGGCTTCAAACAGCCATGCGCATAGATATTTATGCAAGAACATAGAAATCATACATAGACAATTTAAGGGGAATGAATACACCTTCAGGGGAGGCATTCCAGTATTTTGGCGAGGTCTGGTGACAGCCGGCTGGCACCAGACTTTTAGGTCTAGTGACAGCCGGCTGTCACCAGACCTAAAAGTCTGCTGACAGCCAGCAATAATATTATATTCAATAGTAAGTACATTTATATATCTTTTCACTTTTAAAATTTAATATTCTTTTTATGAGAAAATGGAAGTTGAAAAGTAATTATTAGATAAAATAATTTAGTTAATATTTCATGGGGATGCCTGAGTGGGTGGGGTTTCCATATCAGTCTAGACCTGAAGGAATTAACTGGCAATCCATGTTTAACTAAATGTTAAGGCATATAACTGGTAAGGTTTGGAAATCTTGCTGCCAAACTATCATTATTAAGGGGGGATTTTCTGTAAAAGCTCTTTGATTTTGTGCAAAATTAAGGGTGTGTGTGTGTGGGGGGGGGGGTTCCTGTGAAAGCTCTGTCATCTTGCGCATAATTAAGGGGGCATCTTCTGTAAAAGTTCTGTGATTTTGTCTTTGTTATTTAATCAATACATGTACCTCCATTTTGAAAAGGGTGGGGTGGGGGTATACTGGTTTACATCGGTCCTTCCATCCATCTGTTCATCCATCCATCCATGTAGGACTATAATTTTTTTTCTAGGATTGCTCAAGATCCATAAATTAAAAGCTTAGAAACCTCAAACTTTTTATACTATGCAGCATGCAATCATGATGACTTGTATCATGTTTGTTTGTATTGGAGTTTAACGGCCCAGTCAACACTATCTAGGTCATGTGTGAGCTGGTCAGTTTATCTATCCACTTTTCCTGGGCAGGCTTATACGTAAGCGGTTAATCTTTCGCCAGAAACTGACAAATGCCCTTCTTGAATCAGTGAAAAGGAGAGAATGACTGTAGAAAGATTTCATGATCAATCTCCATGAAAGAATGTTGCCGACCCCGGCAGGTATCGAACCCGCGTCCCCCTGATCACCAGTCAGACGTGCATACTTGTATAGTGTAAGAGCCAATAGGTGTTATCCGCTTATTTGTTCATATATTCTTCATTCTTCTTTCTCTCCATATCTAGACCAGTGTCAAAGATTTCTCAGGAACTGTAAAAGCTAGAAGAGTCAAATGCAATGATAATGACTTGTATTGTGTAATCTTAAGAGACAATGGGCTTTCTGGGCTTATTTGTTCATCTGTTCTTTTATTCTTCTTTCTCTCCATACCGGCCCATGTTAAATTTTTCACCAAAGATTTCTTAAGAACTATGGAAGCTAGAAGCCTCAAACTTTGTATGCAATGCAATAATGATGACTTATGTCATGTAAGAGACAATTGGCTTTCTTGGCATATTTGTTCATTTTCTTCTTTCTCTCCCAATAGGCCAGTTTGAAATATTTTGTCAAAGATTTTTCAAGAACCAAAGAAGCTAGAACCCTCAAACCTGATATACTAAGCAATCATGTACATGTATAAGAGACAATGGGCATTATAGGCTTATTTGTTCATCCTTTCTTTCATTCTTCTTTTTCTCCTTATATAGGCCGGTGTTAAAAATTTTGCCAAAGGTTTATCAGGAACTGTAAAGGCTAGAAGCCTCAAACTTGGTATACTGTGCAATGATGTCTTTCTAGATGCTTATTTCTTCATATGTTTTTTCATTCTTCTTTCTCTCAATATAGGCCAATGTTAAATTTATCTGCACACAAGTACTGGTAAACCGCTTAGAGGATCTAAGCCTGCCCAGGCAAAGTGGTGCGAGAAGGTCCGTCCATGCTGATAAATCCTATTGGTTTCATTGGGCGGCAGGGCTTGAGATGTCATTTCATCTCAATGTCGGGTAAAACGCCCACAACATTGGAAGCAACGTCTCCAAAATGACCTTTACAGTGTTGACGGGGACGTTAAACCGCAAATTATCAAAGATTTCTCAGGAACTGCTTCCTTGGCTTATTTGTTCATCTGTTCTTTCGTTCTTCTTTCTCTCCATTTTGGCAAATGTTAAATCTTTCGTCCAAGATTTCCCTGGAATTACAAAAGCTAGAAGCTTCAAACTTGGAATGCAATGCCATTATGATGACTAATATTGTGTAAGAGATAATTTATGGGCTTTCTCAGCTTATTAGTTCTTTCATTCTTCCTTCTCTCCATATAGGCCAATATTAAATTTTTCCCCAAAGATTTCTCAGGAACTGCAAAAGCTAGAAGCCTCAGACTTGGTGTGCAATGCAATAATGATGGCGTATATCATGTAAGATCAAGACAATGGGTTTTCTTGGCTTATTTGTTCACTTGTCTTTTCATTCTTCATTTCTCTCTATATACATGAACATAAGACAATGTGGGCTTTCTCAGCTTATTTGTTCATTTGTTAATTCATTATTCTTTCTCACCATATAGGCTGATGGGGGAGGTGGGGGGGGGGGGGGGCGGGGCGGGTTTCTTCATTTTCAAGAATATTTCTCTTATTTTGAGCTGATCATTAATCAGAGGTGGGCGACCTTATTACCTGATCTTCCTTTGCAGAATTTGGTGTCTCACAAACCACAACGTTGAGTGACCAAATGATTAAAAGCCAGTGCTTTTACTCACAATAAATAGGCCAGGGAGGCCCAGCTTGATACAGTTTATCATGGCAATTGATTCTGTATTGATTACCCTGACCACATTTTCAAACCAAACAGCTTTTGGGATCATATTTATAGTGGGGGTATAGTTTTCTTATGAAAACAAGCTAGACTAATTTTCTTCCTCGTTAGCTGAAAAAAACCTTGGCCTTGTATTTATTCTTCAGCTAGGTGCTCTTTGGTAGCTTGCGCTTTTAACTTATTCTGGAAGACTTGCATTCAGTGAATCTCAAGTTGAGATCACAATTGCAGCATCTGTCAAAAATCCATGTATAAAAGCATTTGTGCCATATCTCAGATGTTCTGGTTCCATGTCAGTGTTGTTCAAACCCAGATGAAGTGTGTGCCCAACACTCTTCCCCCTGCTTTGCACATACAAAAACAACCAGCTTGGGCTTTACACCTAAGTTATGCCTAATCCAACATGTAAGTTCTGCTAGTGGTATGCCTAGATATAATCGTTCTTGCTCTTTATACATATACTGATTATGATCAGTTGCAATAATACCAAATACATGTAATACACATAATTTTACCAAACATACAAGTCCATCTAAGAAAATATTGCATCTTTCACTTTCAAAACAAGAGGCCCATGGGCCACTATGCTCACCAGAGATCAGGGGGCACTGCCCACTGGCAGCAATGTATTTTAATTAACCATGGGAGCACTGCGCCCAAGGATACTACAGATAGAATTTGGACCCAATCAGCCTAGTGGCTTCAGAGGTCTGATGTCGCTTGAATGTGTTGTTGCAGGACAACAGATGACAATTGACAATTTCCCATCTGTGGCAACCAATAGGCCTAAAAGAACATTATTAAAGGAACATTTCTATGTAAGTTTGACAAAATATCTTGAAAGGCATAAATGTCATTTTTCAATTTTCCCCATTTATAAGTCAATGAAAATTCTTAACTTGCCATATATATAGCAAACAAACCAAAGAGCCAAATTTCATAAACCAGAGCTCAGGTGGGCACTGCCCATGACATTGTATTTTAACAGGATATAATTTTAATCTACCAATTATAAAGTCTCCCAAACAAACCCCATACCCAAATGAGCACTCATGTGGACTGTATCTGAAATATTAGGTGTTGTATAAAGTAGAGAGGGTGGGGCATGAACCCAATGGAGCCCTGGTTGGTGTCACTAAATGCATCTTATCAAAAGGAACAGAGACATTATGGTTTAGCGGTGGGGATATGTATGGCTCCTGAGATGTAAGGCTTTTTAAGCAGTGGAGGGATTCGGGCATGGTGGATGCCAGAAAATCCCAAGATTGCTGTCACTGAATGCTGAACCATTTCTGAGATATGAGGCCCTTTTATGGAGTGGATGGGTGAAAAATGGCCCCTGCGGACCCCCAAGATGGGGTTGACTGAATGTGTCTAATAACAATGAACAAGAATATATGTGATTATGGGGTGGGGATTTGAATGGTTTCTGAGATATATGGCCTATTATGAAGTGGGGACTTATCATAAGGAAGAAGAATATATATGGTTAAGGGGTGGGGATCTGAGAGATATATGGCTTTTAATGAAGTAAAGGGGTGGGACATGGCCGGTGGCACCCCGGGAGTCCCCTGTGCTGGTGTCACTGATTGCGTTTTATCATAAGGAACAAGAATATATTATGGTTTAGGGGTAGGGCCAGAGCTCTCACTAGGATTTTGAAAACAGGATTCCAGGAATCCTTCCTTGTAAAAAGTAGGATTCACAGAAAAAAAGTTGGATTCCCACATAAAAAAGTTGGAGTTCTGATCTTGATCGCGCATAGAACATAGACAAAAACTTCTTATTATCAGGCTACACGTCCATATGAAAAACTGTATACTTTCATGGCTCCCAAACTCTTTTTTTTCTGATAAATGCATTTAATAACTTCGTTCCAAACATGTTTTGTTTGTTTGAATTGAGGTTTAACGTCCCCGTCAACACTGTAAAGGTCATTTTGGAGACGTTGCTTCCAATTTTCTGGGACTTTTACCTGACATTGAGATGAAATGACATCTCAAGCCCTGTCGCCCAATGAAACCAATAGGGTTTATAAGCATGGACGGTCCGCCTCGCACCGGGGTTCCTGGACAGGCTTGGATCTTCTAAGTGGTTTACCAGTACTAGTGTGCGGGCCGGATTCAGCTCTGCGTGGAAGCATCATGCAGCATGTAGATTGTGGGTACTAGTTAGAAATATTTCACTGATAGGTGTCTATCCCCCCCCAATGCAGTTGCTCAGATTTATTCCCACACTTCTAGTCAAATAATGCCACATAAAAATAAGGCTGTATTAGGATAACAGCAGATATAATGTAAACCCAGATCAGAAAAGCAGCATTCTATTTAGCTATATTTGTGCTTTCAAATTCGGACGTATATGGACGTGAGAGTAGCTCAATTATTTTTAATTGGTGTAAACAAATACTTAGGGGAAGCATCCTCACCACGTCTGACTTCCTGTAATTGATAAAAATGATTGTATTTTGAAGAATTACATACATTTTTGTCACCAGTAAACGTCGAAACACACTTTGACCGAGCGATAAAAAGTATGTTCGTGTAGTTGCGAAAATACATGACATTGGTAATTCGTCAATTATATCGTCTTTGCCGTAACCCTGGTTTAACTAAACGTGATATTTTACCGACTCATGCTAATCCGTTGATGATATGAGCTTACATCAATTAGTAAACTAATTAATTGTAATCCATAATAACACGGGGATTAGCGCGGCGAGATACAATCATTTTTAACATGTGCCGCAAACCGACCACTTTCCAACATCGTCTCTCCCAGTGACAGGTGCAAAAATACCTGTCAATATAGGTCCCGCCTACTGATTTGTGGCACGTGCGCTTTCAACATAAAAAGCGGCGCAGCATTTGATCTTTTATTGGTATTGCATAAGCGGCCTTAATTAGCTTCTGAATTTACCGCTTCTGTAATTTTGGACCCGTGTCGCAATAAAAACATGCGTACACAAGAATCGCCGGTTGTGAATTTTACGCGTACAACGGCAAAAGTTGGCGTAAAATATGCAGAATCCTGTGTTTCCGAGAGCTCTGTAGGGCTTTGAACAGTTTCTCAGATATATGGTCTTTTGTGAAGTTGAGGGTGGAGCATGGCCCGGGCATGCCCTGGGTGACTCCTAGGTTGGTGTCACTGAATGTATCTATTCATAAGGAACAAGAATATATTTGGTTTAGGGGTGGGGATCTGAAATGTTTCTGGAATATTTGGCCTTTTATGAAGTGGAGGGGATGGGGCATGGCCCCGGCACATCCTGGGGGACCCCCAGATTGGTGTCACTAAGTGCGTCTTATCATAAGGAACAAGAATATATATGGTTAAGGGGCGGGGATCTGAATGGTTTCTGTGATAAATGGCATTTTATGAAGTGGAGGGGGTGGGGCATGTCCCCGGCACATCTGGGGGAACCCCCAAGTTGGTGTCACTAAATGCATCTTATCATAAGGAACAAGAATATATATGGTTATGGGGTGGGGATTTGTAAGGTTTCTGGAATATTTGGCCTTTTATGAAGTGGAGGGGGTTGGGCATGGCCCCGGCACATCCTGGGTGTCCCCCAGGTTGGTGTCACTAAATGCGAATTATCATAAGGAACGAGAATAAATATGGTTTAGGGGTGGGGATCTGTAGGGTTTCTGGGATATTGGGCTGTTTATGAAATGGAGGGGGTGGGGCATGGCCCAGACACATCCTGAGGGACCCCCAGGTTGCTGTCATTGAGTGCGTCTTATCATAAGTAACAAGAAAATATACAGTTTAGGGGTGGGGATCTGAATGGTTTCTGAGATATACGGCATTTAATGAAGTGGAGGGGTGGGGCATGCCCCTAGCACACCCGGGGGAACCCCCAGGTTGGTGTCACTAAATGTGTCTTATCATAAGGAACAAGAATATATATGGTTTAGGGGTGGGGATCTGTAAGGTTTCTGAGATATAAGGCATTTTATGAAGTGGAGGGGGCGGGGCATGGCCCTGGCACAACCGTCGGGACCCACAGGTTGACATAAAAGCATATGGCCGAGAGAAGTTTACTCAAGAAACGTTTCTATGAAAATTTTGTCAAAATATCTGCAAAGGCTTGGTAGTTAATGCCATTTTTCAATTTTCCCCATTATAAGTCTATGAAAAATCTAAGTTGCCATAGCAACCAAACTATAGAGCCAAATTTCATAAAAAACACAAAACCTGTAAAGGCAAATATGGTGAATATTTCCATAAACTCTCAGCCTCATAGAGCATACGGTTTCTGAGGAGATGATTTTTTAAGTATTTTTTTTTTCTATTTTTTTCATTTTGGTTTCCATGGCAACCAATACAACTGAGCAGTAGGCCTAAAATCATATGGCAGATAGTAGATTGCCTAAGGAATATTTCTATGAAAGTTTTGTCAAAATATCTGCAGCGGCTTGGCAGTAAATGCCATTTTTCAATTTTTCCCATTATAAGTCTATGGAAACTCTAAGTTGCCATAGCAACCAAACTAAAGAGCCGAATTTCATAAAAAACACAAACTTTCAATCCCCCAATCCAAGGATGCTACAGATGAAATTTGGGCCCAATGGGCCTAGCGGCTTCAGAGGAGATGTTGTTTAAAAGTGTTGACGTCACACGACGACGCAGACACAGACGCAGACGGACAACTGCCTATCCTATAAGCTCCCCTGGAGCCTTCGGCTCTGGTGAGCTAAAAAAGAAATTATGGAAGTAGTAAAATATCTCATGAAAAAGGATATGTTTAAACGTGAAAAAGAACATGCTTATTACTGTATTATTGAACAAATATTATAGCCGGCTGTCAGCAGACTTTTAGGTCTGGTGACAGCCGGCTGTCACTAGACCTAAAAGTCTGGTGACAGCCGGCTGTCAGCAGACACTTCCAAGTATTTTTGTCTCCCATGTCAATAGGGGTCAACTCATAAAGGAAAGAATTTGCTTCTGAGAAGCAAATTCATTCCTTTAAGCGTAGACCCCTTTTTCTATGGGCCAGAACTAAACGAAAAGTGAACAGGAAGTCCCGAAAGTTGTCTCCCTTTGAAAAATGGCGGGGAAAAATCTGCCAGGTGTTCCCATTGCCCTTAAGTGGAATGAATACACCTTCAGGGGAGGTAACTCTAGCAAAAGTATTTTTGTCTCCCATGTCAATAGGAGTCAACTCTTAAAGGAAAGAATTTGCTTCTGAGAAGCAAATTCTTTCCTTTAACAAGAGTAGACCCCTTTTTCAGTGGGACAGCACTTATATAAAAGTGAACAGGAAGTTCAGAAAGTTGTTTCCCTTTGAAAAATGGGCAGAAAAAATCTGCCAGGTGTTCCCATTCCTCTTAAATGTTGATCACCACAATTGATGTCTGCTTTGTTGTCTGCTGGTATCCCATCATTCATACATATTGAGCGGGATTTGGGCTGTGACTCCTGGTTCATGCCTAAGTGGTCAGACTTATGTAAGCAACCCCCACACAAAATTTGGTTGGATTCGGATTAACAGTTTAGGAGCAGACAGACGGATGGATGGAGATGATTTTAATTTCCCCTTTGGT
The DNA here is from genome assembly GCA_963580285.1 of Lucinisca nassula. Classification (NCBI taxonomy): domain Eukaryota; kingdom Metazoa; phylum Mollusca; class Bivalvia; order Lucinida; family Lucinidae; genus Lucinisca; species Lucinisca nassula. Next base: position 98,607,524 of record OY757014.1, read on the forward strand.
TTTTTGGTTTTTGATAAATATTCATTTTCAGTAAAATTCCTATATTAAGACCATCTTTGGGACTTTTCAAAAGTTGTCTTTAAGACCAGTTTTGAACAGTTAAAAAGGTGGTCTCCTCAGACCAGAGGACATGGTAGGCAGAAAACACAAGGAAAGAATAACTGAAACCTACTAAATAAGCTTTTTGACACAGAAATAGTCTTCATTTTAGGTGGTCTTATTAGCGGAATTTCACTGTATTAAGTGATTAAGACAGCCGTCTCTCTGGCTGTCCATTTGAAATTTATTCCAGCAATCAGCTGTAATGTCTTAACCCTTATCTTGCTGAATATTCAGTTTAGCTGCACCTATTTCTGACTTTGAACCAATCAGATTACTTGATGTAATTTATTTTTACAAATTCATAAACTGAATGTCAAACAGTGTTGATCCTGATCAGATGGCTTCTTCAGAAGCCATCTGATCTGGATCTACACTGTTTGCAAAGATATGGGTTGTCCTGAACAGCATGATAAGGGTTAATGGGTCAGATAAGTCTCAAATCGTGTGCTCTGCAACCCAACCTCAGAGTTTTTATACAGCCTTCTCAGTCAGCACGAGGAAACTTTGGGTCAAGGCTAAGGTTGACACGTTTAATCGGATAATCGACTAATCGATCAAGAAGTTCCACAAAAATAATTATCATTACTGATTTCCTTGTAATCAATTTTTTGATAAGAACAATTTCTACCCAAAGTTGTGCCAAGAATAGCTGGATGAGTGGCAAACAGTGCAGACCCAGATGAGACGCTGTGTTCTGCGGTGTATCATCTGGGTCTACACTGTTTACACAGGCCTGTCTGTTCAAATACATATGGTAAAGTACAAGATATGGTAAGAGTCATGCTCAGACAGAAAGCTAGACAGGTAACATTACGGTATAACCAAATTTTCACTGATTACTAATCGATTATTGATCACAATGACAAGACTGAAAATCCATTATCCTTTCAGCTCCGATTAGCCAGCCCTAGTCAACGCATCCATATAATAATAATAAAATAATAATCGACCTTATTTATAGAGGGTAACACATTTAGTAAACTAGTACTAATCTTCCATGTGGCCCTCTTTTCCTGGGTAGAACCAGTACTATGCAATGTGGATCAAGTCTCTTGCTCAAGGAAACAACACTTGCCGCTCGTGGGGTTCGAACCCGGTACCTCTCGATCCCGAGGCCGATACTTTACCACTGCACCACAGCGCTCCACAGCGTTATAACGACAGTATTTATTCCCTTTTATTGTGCCGTTATAATGAATTTGCCGTTATAAAGAATCCCAGTAGGATAGGTTATAAAAGGTCTTTTCCACATCATTACTCCAAGAAACAAATGATATAGACATCTGTTAGAATCGCCTTGATGAGACGATTCTAACAAATATCTATAACATTTGTTTCTTGGAGTATTAAATTGCATGAATCTTTCATGATGATGGATTCTATTTGGGCATTTCCGACCCGAGTGAAGAAAATGCTGCTCGGAATCGAGGCTAAGCCTTGAGCTAGGAATTCATTCCATTGAAATTGTCGTTATAACGAGTTTTGCTGTTATACAATTGGTGTATAAAGAAAGTTTACTGTACATTGGAACTTCAATAACACCTTCGGGACCAAGAAATTTTGTTCGAGATAGGGGTTTTGTTTGTTTGTTTGATTTGAGGTTTAACATCCCCGTCAACACTGTATAGGTCATTTTGGAGGCGTTGCTTCCAATTTTGTGGGACTTTTACCCGACATTGAGATGAAATGACATCTCAAGCCCTGTCGTCCAATGAAACTAATAGGGTTTATAAGCATGGACAGTCCTACTCGCACCGCTTTACCTGGGCAAGCTTAGATCCTCCAAGCGGTTTACCAGTTCTCATGTGCAGTCGGTTTCAGCTCTGCTTGGAAGCATCATGCAGCTCATTTATTTCTTCAAGCCCCAATCGGCGGGGGCCATCGAGATAGGGGTAGTTCGAACAATTGAGAGTTACTCATACTGCCAGTCTAAGAGGCATATGATGATGGGAATGATCTAAGGATTTATTTTTGACTTTTTAATAAAATAAATGTATGTTGTGTGTACACACAATGTACCTATTCAAGTTAAAATCAAACTTATCTAAACACATGGATATCTGGTGCTATAGAAACAATCCTCTAGGGACCTAAGGGTGAGTTTGAATTAGCCATAGTAAACAAATTATCCGTATTCGAGTTATCAAAGTTTAACTGTATAGGGCACAGAAAAGGACCCTTGTCCAACAGATAGCCATTTTGAGTTGGATGCCTCTGTGATCCAACACACACAACACATTTGCCTCAAACCAACCACCCCGACACCCCCATATGATCAGCAATCTGCTGAATGTAATACAGGACACTCTCCACAAATCTTTTTGAACCCACGCAACCCCGCGTTGAGCGGGCGTTATACAGGTATAAAACTGATTGTCAAAATGAACTGTCTTATACTTTCTCACAGGTGAATAGACAGAATGAGTGAAATGCGGCAGATCTGCATCGTGTACACTGCGTCATTGTGATGGATTTCAGGACGTAGCACAGGGTCATATGCAGAAAAGCGGTAGGCCAAAGCAACCAGACCGTCGGGTTGTGTGGGTTAAAAAAAATCCTGGTGGGTGTGCTGTAACTGTAAGATAAAATACCTTTATACCCTTCCACACAAACACAATAGGTTATTTCCCCTTCTGTAACACAGTTGCCATGGATACAAGTTGTGCTGTCACATGGTGAGATCAGCCTATCACACTGCTTCCCTTCATATTCCGGTTCACATGTGCAGATATATGGCGAGCCATCATCTGAACTTTTACAGGTACCATGTAAACAGGGGCTACTTGCACAAGGTCTCCCATTTTCACAATTTGCTGAAAAAGAAGATCCAAAATTACACATATTTGTTGAGTTCTTTTGGTCCCTATCAACCCTATTTAGGTCATTTTGGAGACGTTGATTTAGTGGGGCTTTTACCGACACTGAAATGAGTATTCAAATGTTTGATCAGTTTCAGCTCTGTGCAGAAGCACTATGCAGCCCAATCTATTTCTCCGAGTCGATTTTGATAAATAAAAGATAACCTTGGCAAAAAAAATCAACCCATCAATACCGGAAACCCCTAAAGGGGTACCTTGGCAAACAGTGCAGGCCCAGATCAGACGCCACCGAACGCGGCGTCTGATCAGGGCCTCCACTGTTTGCTTAAAGTTCAGCCATTTTCCAAATAAATTTTGATGAAAACACAACCTGGCATCCCTAAATTTTGGAATGGACTCTTGCTATATATAAGGAGGAATATTCCATTTGGTTTTGTTTTGTTTGTTTTATTTGAGGTTTAACGTCCCTGTCAACACGGTAGAGGTAATTTTGGAGACGCTGCTTCCAATTTTGTGGGACTTTTACCCGACATTGAGATGAAATGACATCTCAAGCCCTGCCGCCCAATGAAACCAGTAGGGTTTATAAGCATGGACGGGCCAACTCGCACCGCTTTGCCTGGGCAGGCTTAGATCCTCTAAGCTGTTTACCAGTACTCGTGTGGGGGTCGGTTTCAGCTCTGCGTGGAAGCATCATGCAGCCCATCTATTTCTTCAAGTCCCGATGGGCGGGGGCCAATTTCATTTGGTACAAAGAGGGTTAATGCAGCTTTTCCATAAGAATGGTTTCTGTACAAAGAAAAATATGGCTGAAGTTTAATCTCTTCTCCTATAAACAAGAACCACAAAAAACTATTTTCAACAGGTCTATTATCATTAATCATTTAAGGAGGTCTGGTCAACATTGTTTGCATCCAATTTGCTGGTACAGTAAAACCGCCACTTAACCCATTGTATACTAGTGGACTCTTCCATTGCTATATCTTGGACAAGTTCATTTGTCATATAAGGGGTGTCAGGTCTAAGTTTTCGTTTTTATTCTATTTTTGCCGGAAAGTTCTGTTAGCAAATAGTGCAGGCCCTGATCAGACGCGGCATCTGATCTGGGTCTGCACTGTTTGCTAAGGTAACCATTTAGGGGTTTCCCACATGCAATGGGTTATACCAGAATTTTGCATCACATAATGGATGGAATAGAAGAATTTTATATGGGTGTAAGGGGTGGATGTAAAAATCCGTCCCGAGAGTCACTGTTCGGCATCACGAGGCTTGCCAAGTGATGCCAGACAGTGATCCTGAGGGATGGATTTTTATATCCACCCATCACACCCTTATAGGAATCTTTTTCTTGCATACCTTCCATTTCTTTGCGCAGATTTTTAATGCTGCAGTCACTTCAGTTACCAATGTCCACCATATTGTGATGACACTACAAGAATGTTTAGCGTCGTCGCCCAACAACGGTGTATATGAGGTCGTATTCTACCAGTGCATTTATCGAGCACACGAGCATATTTGATTTTGGGTAAGACCAGGGTTAGAACAGAATTTCTATCCAAAGCTAAAACTATGGATCTGGTGTGCAAGATAATAATGAACCCGTTTGTGGTTCACTTAAACTTAACCTGATGTTGTTCATACTTCAATGAACATTAAATAAATTATATACCATTAGGAAAACATGGCCGTGTGAAATAATGGCTTCCAACATGGTGTCAGAAGTCAAATATATTAGATTAAAATGATAACATCTTTCTAATTTCTGCTTTCGGCATATATTGTGGGTGCTCGTTAGAACCGCCTCAATGAGGCGGTTCTAACGAGTACCCACAATCTATGGTTTGGAGCAAAAATATGGCAGATAATGTTTACCCCCTTACACCCCACTTTTCCCTATATAAAATGGGGTTTAGGGGGGTCTTCGTTTCACGGACTTGTTATCGTGATGATTTCTTAAATGACTTACCCCCAAAATAGTTTATTCCACATTTACAAGTGTATGTATCTTGTATATTGGTGCATGTTCCATTATTCTGACAGGGACTGCTGGCACAAGGTACCCTTGTCTCACAGTTTTTTCCACCAAAAGTCTCCTTACATGAACACATGTACACCCCAATCTGTGGGTTCGAACATATACCTTCATTCAGACAGGGGTTATTTCTGCATGGATTTCTCTCTGTTTCACATCTTAGACCAAAGAAATCCTGCCTGCATTGGCAAATATAAGAACTATCTTCATTCACTACACATACACCATTATTGTCACATGGTGAGCTGCCACATGGGTTGTATATTTCACATCTTCCACCATCATACACATCTGAACATAGGCATGTGTACACATCATCCACATTTGTACACAATCCATCATTCAGACATGGGGAGCTCGCACACGGAAGATGTGACTCACACAAGTTTCCTGTATAGTCAGCAGGGCATTCACACTGAAAAGCCAAATCCATAGTATTTGAACAAATGCCTCTATTTTGGCAAGGGCTTGAACTACATGGTAAAACATTTTCACAAAACCGACCAGTTGTGTTTTCATTGCATAGACACGTGTAGTGAGTCAAATTCTGGTCCTGACAGGTTGCGCCATTCTGACACTGTTGACTGAAACAAGGCAATGAAATATTGCAAAAAGCCCCTGTATACCCAGGAACACATTCACAGAACACAGTGCTACCCTCTATACAGCGTACTATATTTACACACAGCTCACATCCGGCTGGACCAACCACAGTTTCACAAGTCACTCCTGTAAAACTCTTGACACAAGTACACTTAAAGCCAGAATCAGTGTTTTCACAAATGCCCCCATTTTTGCATGGTTTAGTATCACATGGTCTGGCAATCCTAGTTTCACAGTTCAATCCTGTGTAATCATCAGTGCATTCACATTTAAATTCTGTGTCTGACACAACTCTACAAATGCCATTGTTTTGACATGGATCTGAATCGCAAACACTTGTTATTTTAGTTTCACATCTCTCTCCCGTAAAACTATCAGTACATATGCACCTGAACTGAGAATCACCTACTTCGACACACTGCCCTCCATTTTTACATAAATATTCATCACAAAGTAAAACATTTTCACAAAATTTTCCAGAATATTTTTCAGCACATTTACATTTTTCTTCACCATTTTCTGCAAAACATTCTCCATTATTCTTACAAGGGTTAAAAAAACAGAGAATTCTCTCCTGACAGTTCTCTCCCTGGAAGCCATCCTGGCAAGTACACTTGTATTTCTCTCCTCCAAATGAAGAGCAGGTGCCATTATTCCAACATGGCTGACTAGCACAAGGGACTGGTGTCTCACAATGTGAACCCAAAAAGTTGAGAGGGCAGGTACAATTGAACGACTCTCTAAAATGGGTACAAAATCCACCATTGAGACAAGGAGTGTCGCGACAAGCAAAGTTGTTCTTGATCTCGCACTTATCACCTGAAATGAAAATTATGATTACAGAGGACCCTCCACAACCTCTTTATAACACTATTAACAGGGTCCAAAGCAGAAACCATGTTACTTAAATAAACCATGTTATATCTAAAAATGTATAGATTATATAGAAAAATGACCAAAAATGGTCATTTTTCTATATAATCTATACAGTTTTGAAATCCATCTTGAAGCCGTGTGTAGCCCCCGCCCATCAGGGCTTGCAGAAATAGATGGGCTGCATGATGCTTCCATGCAGAGCTGAAACCGACCCGCGCACGAGAACTGGTAAACCGCTTAGAGGATCTAAGCCTGCCCAGGCAATGCGGTGTGAGTTGGCCCGTCCATGCTTATAAACCCTATTGGTGTCATTGGGCTGCAGGGCATGAGATGTCATTTCATCTCAATGTCGGGTAAAAGTCCCACAAAATTGGAAGCAACGTCTCCAAAATGACCTTTACAGTGTTTATGGGGATATTAAACTCCAAATCAAACAAACAAACTTGAAGCCGTGTTATATCCAAAACCGTGTTATAATGAACTGTGTTATAACAAGGCTGTGGTGTACTTGTTCCCTACCTCTTTACCACAATAAAGAATATGCCACTATAAAGAATGGAGTCATATAATAGGTAGTGAAGGACCTTTTATCCTCAATTACACCATGAAACAAATGCTGTGGACCTTTGTAAGAATCACCTCGCTGTCAGAAGCGATTCTAACAAATATCCACATCATTTTTTTTTTTTTAGTAACAAATAAAACTTTCTTGAGTAAATTCATTTCATCCTTTCATCTTGAGCTAAGGATTTGTTATTTGTTACATTGAAACTGTCACTGTAATGGATTTTGCCATTTTATCAAATTACGCTATATCAAGGGCATATTCATTCCATTGAAACTGTCGTTCTAATGGATTCTGCCATTATATCAAATTATGCTATATCAAGGGCTTATTCGTTCTATTGAAACTGTCCTTCTAATGGATTTTACCACAATATCAAATTACGCTATATCAAGGGCTTATTCGTTCCATTGAAATCAAATTACGCTATATCAAGGGCTTATTCGTTCCATTGAAACTGTCATTCTAATGGATTTTACCATTATATAAAATTACGCTATATCAAGGGCTTATTCATTCTATTAAAACAGTCATTCTAATGGATTTTACCATTATATAAAATTACGCTATATCAAGGGCTTATTCGTTCTATTGAAACTGTCGTTCTAATGATTTTACCATTATATCAAATTACGCTATATCAATGGCTTACTCGTTCCATTGAAACTGTCCCTCTAATAGATTTTACCATTATATCAAATTACCCTATATCAAGGGCTATCTGTATCATAGGAACAGATAAGGTGGGTATTTGGTGATTGCTGAAAGATAATTTTCCTTATTTATCTTTTGTTTGTTTTGTTTGATTTGAGGTTTATTGTTCCCGTCAACACTGTATAGGTCATTTTGGAGACAGTGCTTCCAATTTTGGGGTACTTTTACCCGACACTGAGATGAAATGACATCTCAAGCCCTGTCGCCCAATGAAACCAATAGGGTTTATAAGCATGGCCGGTCCCACTCGCACCGCTTTGCCAGGGCAGGCTTAGCTCCCCTTTAAGGGGTTTACCAGTACTCATGTGCACTCGATTTCAGCTCTGCGTGGAAGCATCATGCAGCCCAACTATTTCTTCAAGCCCCGATGGGCGGGCGCCTACTTATTTATCTAATAAACACATGTTCTGGGTATTCATTTGAGCAATCTCGGTAAGGCATAGCAACAGATAAGGTTCATATTTTGTGATAATTGAAGGATAGTTTTTGTCAATTCTCCATTCTCCATAAAAACCTATCTTGTGGGTATTCATTAGAACCTCCTTAACGAGGCGGTGCTAATAAATAGCTACAACATAGGTTTTTATGGAGACATAACAGGGATACAGACTAAGCATTTTGCTTTAGGCGCCCAGACTGTCATAAATCAAAATTTTACAGCAAGTTACCAGTAATAAGCATTTTCATTCGAAACTTAGGTACTAAGGCCAAAACTTAAGACGCCTTGAGTAACTGGGCATCTGTTAGTTTGTATCCCTGAATAAGGAAAACTATCCTTCAACTATCACACAATATAAACCTTATCTGTTGTTATTATGAGGCGGCTAAAATGAATTGAAACACCTCAGCGAGGTGGCTCAAATAAATACCCACATCATATTTGTTTAATTGAGCATCCTTTATTTTTACTATGAAGACACTAGCAAACAGAGCGGATCCAGATCTGATACTCTGAAAAGCAGTATTTACAAACTGGAGCCTAAAATTCTTGCAGTGGAATGCATAAAAGTTTAATAATATGCTAAAATTATAATGAATGTGAAAAAATAAAATAATAATAATAATTATAATAATCAACCTTATTTATAGAGGGTAACACATTTAGCACTAGTACTAATCTTCAATGTGGTCCTCTTTTCCTGGGTAGGAACCAGTACTAAGCAATGTGGATAAAGTTTCGTGCTCAAGGAAACAACACATGGCACTTGCGAGAATCGAACCGGCAACCTCTCTATGTCAAATCCGATGCTTTACCACTGCACCACAACGCTCCACTGAAAATGGAATTGTCCATTCTGCGGTCCAGCAGAACAAGAAATTAACACATTTTGTACCAGAACCCCAAAACCGGGAGTTAGCAAGTAGTGTAGGCCCAGATCAGACGCCGCAGAATGCGGCGTCTGATCCGGGCCTACACTGTTTGCGAAAAGTTAAGCCATTTTTCAAATAAAATTTGAAGCAAACACAACTTAACACCCCTAAATTTGTGTATGGACTCCTGGTATATGTAAGGAGGAAGATTCCATTAGGTACAAAAAGGGTTAATGGGTACATGAAATATGATGGAATACCTGAGAAGGAATCTGCACAATAGCACTGGAACCCTTTCTGAGATATATCTGATAGTCTGCACCGGGCACCATTCTTGCAAGGGTTTGAGTGACAGGGATCAAGCTCAGTCTCACAGAAAACTCCTATGTAACTTGGATCACATTTACAGGTGTAACTGTCTACACCATCTATACAAAAACCTGAAAAAGGAAAATGAAAGCGAATTAGCCCAGGTTAAACTATGCACCACAAAAACGAACCAAAGTACTGACATAACTGTGTCTAAGTGTAGGCTTGAATCAAAGTGCTGAGAGCACTGTTATGTAGATCGCTTTGAGTGTATTTGTTTGATTTGAGGTTTAACGTCCCCGTCAATGCTGTATAGGTCATTTTGGAGAGGTTGCTACCAATTTTGTGGTTTTCACCTTGCATAGGGTTTATGACATACTGTCTCATGTGTGCCCACGCAATAGTTTGTTGACGTTGCTTCCAATTTTATGGGACTTTTACCTGACATTGAGATGAAATGACATCTCAAGCCCTGTGGCCCAATGAAACCAATAGGGTTTATGAGCATGGTCTGCACCTCCGATTTCAGCTCTGCGTGAAAGCATCATGCAGCCAATATATTTCTTCAAGCCCCGATGGGCAGGGGCTGTGTCTTTAAGTGTAGGCTGGGAAAATGATCCTAACGGTGCCTTGGACTTATAACATTTCCTTCAACCCTCACTCTCCCAAACTGTAAGCAAGCAAGTCAGACCCTAATAAGATGCCGCATTCTGTGTTGCGTGACCCTTAAATTCCTGTACTGTAAGCAAACAGTGAAGATCCAGATCAGACACTGCATTAAGCGGCGTCTGATCTGGGTCTACACTGTTAGCCAAGCCAACCCATGATTCCAGCCCAGATGCTATAGATAAATGTATTATGCATGATTTCACTGTGATAAAATTTGGGCTGCTATTTTCTATAAATAAATTTGCTAGATTAGTAACAGTCACATGAACTTTAGCACTGAAGAGCAATTTGCGCTTTGTAACATTGGGTGAATTGATAAATAATCAAGACAATAATGGTTCTGAACCTAGGCTCATTTTGTGAAATTCCTGCACTTTGAGCAAAAAGTATACTGCTTGCAAATGTGACATTTTTGGATTCTATGTATATACTGGTTAACCAGTTCAGTTATAAATATAATGCTGGGTACCAAACTTTTACATTCATTCATAATTTTTAAATTCATTTCTTTCAATGAACTGCATGAATAACTGCACAATAGCTGGGAACAAAGAGGGTAATATCCCAACACTCAGATGAAAAAGACTTCACACGACACTGAGATGAAATGACATCTCAAACCCTGCCACCCGAACAAACTGAAAAGGTTTATATGAAGGGACAGTATGACTGGCACCACTTTGCCTGGGCAGGATTAGATACTTTTAGTGGTTTACCAGAACTCACGTGCAGTCAGTTTCAGCTCTGTATGGAAGCATCAAGCAGCCCAATCTATTTCCTCAAGCCCAATGGACAGGATCCACTGTGTTCTGACAGGGAAGGCTCTATTGCAAGGGCTCATCCCCGCCCATCGGAGCTTGAAGAAATAAATTGGCTGCATGATGCTTCAACACAGAGCTGAAACCGACCGCACATGAGTACTGGTAAACCGCTTAGAGGATCTAGGCCTGTCCAGGCAAAGCGGTGCATGTTGGACCATCCATGCTTATAAACCCTACTGGTTTCATTGGGCGACAGGGCTTGAGATGTCATTTCATCTCAATGTCAGATAAAAGTCCCATGAAACTGGAAGTAATGTCTCCAAAATGGCCTATAAAACATTGACGGGGATGTTAAACCTCAAATCAAACAAACACAAACTATTGCGAGGGCACACATGAGACAGTATGTCATAAACCCTATGCAAGGTGAAAACATTAATTCCAGAAATGCAAGCGGGTGTAAAACATGTTTGTAAATCTTCCCAAATTCTTATGTTGGATTATTGCAACTGGATTGACTACAACACTGCTACTTTATCCATAGTGAGATTTAACCCTTGTCCTGCTGAGCCCAGATATGTCTTATCTTTCAAACAATGAAGATCCAGATCAGATGGCTTCTGAAGAAGCCATCTGATCAGGATCTTCATTCTTTGTCATTCAGTTTATGAATTTGTTGCAATAATTTGCATCAAGAAGTCTGATTGGTTGATAAGCAGTGGTGGGTGTGGTATATATAAATATTCAGCAGGTCAAGGGGTAAGAACTACGGGTAACCATGCTTTATTATGATTAACCTTTTTGAAACCGAATGGAACCTTCCACCTTATATATGGCAGGAGTCCATTTCAAAATTTAGGGGTATCCGGTCTTGTTTTCTTCAATATTTATTCAGGAAATGGCTGAACTTTTTGCAAACAGTGTAGGCCCTGATCAGACGCCGCGTTCTGCGGCGGCTGATCTGGGCCTGCAATGTTTCCCTTAGGGGTTTATGGTACTGAATGGGTTAATTAGTGCCTAACAAATCCAAGTTTCAACCTCTTGCCCCACAGTGCATAGCATCTTGAAAAATAGGTTGAAACTAGAGCTATCACTAAAGGTGATGAATACCCCCACAAAAACTGCATTGATAGCGGCATTTTGCAATTTTTTCACTTGAAAGGGGCCATAACTATGTCGAAAATTGACGAATTGTAGTGGAAATCGAACTCGACCTGTATTTTATGATTTGACATCAGTGTACCAAAAATTATAAAAATCGGTGAAGCGCTTTTTGAGTTATCGTCTGGAAACCAAGTCAACAGACCGACCGACAGACCGACCGACCGACAAGCTCACTCCTATATACCCCCCCAAATGTCATTTGTGGGGATATTTGTGGGGGTATAATTACAATATTCCTTATATATTCTATACATTATCCTGGGCAAGAGAAATAAACAAGAATTCTGCCAAAGGCCATTATGTCACAAAGGGAAATAAATCAGTCAAATTGCATGACAGAGTTATGGAACTTGGTCAGAATGTAGCTCTTGTGATGATTTATACAGATGTGTGTCAAGTTTCACGAGGCTGGGCTAAATACTGTTGGAAATATGGCCAAGTTAAGGTTTTTTTGTTAAATTTTAAGAAATAGGTCGAAGTTCAAAGATCCAGGTCACAGGTCAAAAAGTTTGATGCCAATGGAAAGGTCTTGCCCCATGGAACCTGCATGTGAATTTTGAAAGCTGTATTGTTTGTGGTATAAAAATGAGAGACCAAAACGTTTTGGTATGTCACAAAGGGAGATAATTCAGTCAAAGTGTATGATAGAGTTATGGAACTTGGTAAAAATGTAGCTGTTGTGATCATAGAGATCTGTGTCACGTTTCAAGAGGCTTGGGCAAATATTTTTGGAAAAATGGCCAAGGTCAACGTTTTTGGTTACATTTTCGAAAAATAGGTCAAAGTTCAAGGTCACAAGTCAAAAAGCCTGGTATCAATTGAAAAGGCCTTGTCCCAAGGAACATTGATGTGAAGTTTGAAGGCTGTATTTTAGTGACATTAAAATAAAAGACAAAAACATTTAAAAAAAGAGAGAAAAGGGGAGATAATTTAGTCAAATTGGATGATAGAGTTATGGACACTTGGGTAAATTGTAAGTCTTGTGATGGTGAGTATGTGTTTGAAGTTTCATGAAGATGGGCCAATTACTTTTGGAAATATGATCAAGGTTAGTGATTCTGGTTAGATTTTGAAAAACAGGTCAAAGTTCAAAGGTCAAAGTCACAGGTCAAAAAGTTTCGCATCAGTGGAAAGGTCTTGTCCTAAGGAACATCCAAAGTAAGTTTGTTTGAAGGCTCTGTAATAAAAAGTATTGAAATGAGAGGAAAAAATTAGTTTCAGAAAAAAATTAGGAAAAGGAAGACAATTCAGCGAAAATCAACAATACAGTTATGGCCCTTGGTCAGAATGTAGCACTTCTGATTGTGAGTATGTGTTTTTGAAGTTAAAGCCAAGGTTAAGTTTTTTTGGAACGCCAACGACGACGACAACAACGCAGATGCGGAAGTGACAACAGTAGCTTGAAAGTTTTTCTTCGGAAAACAGACGAGCTGAAAATAATGTATATCCCTGTATACTCCAGTTTTTTATGCCCCCGGAATCTAAGATTCTGGGGGGCATATAGTTTTTGGTCTGTCCGTCTGTTTGTCCGTTTGTCTGTTTGTCCGTTTGTCCGTCTGCAAAAACTTTAACATTGGGCATAACTTTTGAATGGTAAGTGGTACAGCTTTCATACTTCACATGTGCATTCCTTGTCACAAGACCTTTCAAGAGGTACCATAAATTTTGACCTCGTGACCTTCACCTTGAGATTTGACCTACTTTTGACCTCCTTTTTAAAAACTTCAACATTGGCTATAACTTTTGATTAGTAACTGATAGAGCTTTAATATTTCACATGTGCATTCCTTGTCGCAAGACCTTTCTATTGGTACTATAATTTTTGACCTCGTGACCTTGAGATTTGACCTACTTTTGACCTCCTTTTTAAAAACTTTAACATTGGCTATAACTTTTGATTGGTAACTGATAGAGCTTTCATATTTCACATGTGCATTCCTTGTCACAAGCCCTTTCTATTGGTACTATAATTTTTGACCTCATGACCTTGACCTTGGCATTTGACTTACTTTTTAATAATTTTAACATTGGCCGTAACTTTTGATTGGTAAATGGTAGAGCTTTCATATTTCACATGCGCTGTCCGGGGGCATTTGTGTTTCACAAACGCATCTTGTTTCTGTATAAAATGGGATTTACTGGGGAGGTTTATTAAATCATCACGAAAACATGCCTATATAATTTTGACCCCTTGAACCCCACTTTTATATAGTAAAACTGGGGTTTCTGAGGGTTTACCTTAATTTTTCTTATTTCTGCTCTAAAATATAGATTGTGGGTACTCGTTAGAACCACCTCGATGAGGCGGTTCTAACGAGTGCCTATAATCTATATTTTGAGCAGAAATAAGACAAATATCACATTTTTTTCCTCATAAAATTTTCATTTTTTCGGCGATAAAGGTGGCAATGTATTTGTGTAGGGGTGTTTGCGTAAAGGGAATTGTTAACGTGATGCAGTGTTTTAAGGAGCTATCTCATATCTGTTAGAAACTCCCTGAAAATCTGTGTGACAATTTATACCTCCATTTCTACATCTGTGAGTTTTACAATCATCAACATTAATATCACAGGTCTCTCCAGTGAAGCCTGGTAAACACACACATTTCTTTTCTGTGCCTGGTATACACACACCATGGTGCTGACAGTGGTCACCTGAAATGTAAATTCCATATTTGCCATAGCTAGCACACATGTGTTAATAAATGCACATCAGGGTCTAGTCATGTCTATAGTTAACAAATTGTTAAAAGACTTTGATCATTTCTTATAGCAAAAATTCAGTACAGAAAAATTCCTATATTAAGACCACCTTTGGGACTGTTCAAAAGTGGTCTTTAAGACCACTTTTGAACAGTCCCAAAGGTGGTCCCTGATCAGGGGACACTGTGTACAGAAAGCACAAAGAAAGAATAACTGCAACATTCTAAAAAAGCTTTTTAAAGCAAAAATACTTTTAATTTTAAGTGGTCTTAATAGCGGAATTTTTACTGTATTTGTGCTGAGTGAGTGTTTGAGTTTTATGTCCCCCTGTATTTGTGCTGAACCCAGCCCCCCCCCCCCCCCCCCACCACCAAAAAAAAAACAAAAAAACATGAGTAGCCTTTGCAAAAATTACATTTTTTTTTCAGCAATAATACCAAAATTTTAGCTGTAGTCCTTTCTAGAGCAGTTAACAATATGTCTACCAACAAGCTTGTTAAGTTAATGAGGCTTTGGAAATAAGTCAACCTGATGTCCTAACATGTCTTAACATGATTTATTACAACAACAATTGTTAAAAGTCTTAAAATATTTTATCAATTAACAAAACCAAAACAAAGTACAGTTACTCACAAAATGGAAGTCTCAGGGACAACTTAGGATTGGAAAACTGCATATGCTGGAGATGGGAGATTCCATTATGCAGATGGGAAACCGTGAGACAGGCTTCAAGTTCAAGAGAAGTCCCTGCTGATCACATACAGGGTTCACACAAGCCAAGAAAATAAAAATCCCTGACTTTTCCCTAACTTTCACCCAATTTCCAAATTGAAAATTCCCTGACTTTTCCTTGACCTTGAAAAGCTGTTTGTCCCTAGCTTTTCAGGGAACCCTGAGTCATATCATTTTTGTTGTGTTTCTCATACCAGCTTATCATCTGGACAAGCCAAATACCTTTTATTATTCCTCATTCATATTCATGAGCTATTCAAGAATTCTGATTGGCTGAGAGCATGCCACACACAGAGGAGACAAAAGATCATGTCCCCCTGTAACATTCCTCTCTGTATATGGTCTATAAAAGGGTTATCTTTTGGAAGAAAAGAATACACCACAGAACTTAAAAGTATGAAGTGTACAGTTTTCAGTGCCAGACTAGCTAATTTCAGCCAATTATGCCTCATCATTGCTATAAAGTACAAATGAACTGGTAGTCACATACACCGGTAGAGTTATGTATAAAATTATGTTGCCTTTGTCAGAGGGGATCTAAGCAGGTAATGTTGCCCTCAGGCAATATTACCTGCTCAGGTGAACAAATTGTCTTGTGTCACTGGGGCTTCCAACTGATTTTGGCTTACAGTTGAAGAAGGCCTGCTGTCCTTACAGCAGGTAAGTTGTTGTTGTATTGGAGTTTAACAGCCCATTGAACACTGTTTTAGGTCATTTTTGAGCCAGTCAGTTTACCTATCCACACTTTTCCTGGGCAGGCTTATACTTAAGCGGTTAACCAGTACAGTGCACATTCTTTCACCAGTAACTGACAACTGCCCTTCTTGAATCAGCGGAAGGGATAGAATGACTGTAGAAAAGATTTCATGATCTATCTCCACGAAAGAATGTTGCCGACACCGGCAGGTATCGAACCCACATTCTCCTGATCAACAGTCAGAGGTGCATCCGACTCAGCTACCGAGGCCAGCTGCAGCAGGAGGAATATAGTTATTTCTTCTGTTTCTACACTGCCATTCATTTTCCTCTTTCTCCTCTGTCCCTCAACTTCATCTCCTCTACTATCTCTTCTATCTCATTTCTCCCTTTTTCTGGGAGACGACACAAAATGACCGACAAGGGTTGACCTGTCATTAAACACAAAACAATCAATCAATCAATGAACAAATTGTCGTATTCACCCCACAGTCGTATTCACCCCACACAAGGGCAACAAACGAATATTTATCCCCAATGGATGAGACAAATATCAAATACCTGTACTATGTTGCATGCTAACTTTTTGGTATGTAACCATCTTGAAGCTACATGTAGCTTGAAACATAGTAACTCACCATCTAAGCAATCCTGTTGTCTGTCACATGATTTCCCAGCTCTACCAGCAGGACACTCACACGTAAAACTGTTGACACCATCAAAACACTGGCCACCATGTAAACAGGGACTAGAGGCACAGTCATCAATGTTTCTATCACACTTCTCCCCTATTAAAGAAGTACCAAACAAGTTTGACTTGGCAGATATACAGGTAAATTCTGCTGTTAAGACCACCTAAAATTGGGACTAATTCTGCTATAAAAACCTTATTTTGAAGGGTACACTTACCTTTTTTTGTGTTTTCTGCCTACAATATCCTCTGGTCAGGGACCACCTTTGGGACTGTTCAAAAGTGGTCTTTCAGACCACTTTTGAACAGTCCCAAAGGTGGTCTCAATAAAGGGATTTTGCTGTATATAGTCATGAAAACAGTGCAGACCCATATGAGATGGCTCATATCAGAATCTTAGCTTTCTGCCATCCTATGAATGACTTTGACTAAACTCCCTATCTACAAGGTACCATTGTCACCTTAAGTATTGGGACAAAAAGACGTAAGCAAACAGTGCAGACCCAGCTCAGACTGCTCCTGAAGGAGCAGTCTGATCAGGGACTACACTGTTTGCCAATCCGTTTGCATCTCTGAATAGGACTCCTTGTTGAATCATGAAAAAAAAAAATTGTACAAATTTTTGGAGAATAACAACAATTTCTCAAGGTGTCCAAACTTTTAGGATTTTTACGGTATCCCAATTCGGAAAAATCAACTTTAGAATCTTGGAGGTGAAAGGGTAAAGGATGATTACTGGTATATGAAAAAGTTGGACTGGAAGTTGCCGGCCTTGGTAGCTCAGTCAGATGCGCGTCTGACTGGTGATCAGGAGGACACGGGTTTGATACCTGCCTGGGTCGGCAACATTCTTTTGTTGAGATTGATCATGAAATCTTTTCTACAGTCATTCTCTTCCTTCCGCTGATTCAAGAGGGGCAGTTGTCAGTTTCTGGTGAAAGAATGTACTTTTGTACACAACAACCTCTTTATAACACTATTAATTGGGTCCAAAGCAGAAACCGTGTTAGTTAAACAACCCTGTTATGTCCGAACAAAATGTATAGACTATATAGAAAAATGACCATTTATGGTCATTTTTCTATATAATCTATATATTTTTTGGATCCATCTTGAAACTGTGTTATATCTAAAACCGTGTTATAACAAACTGTGTTCTAATGAGGTTGTGGTGTATAAGCCTGCACAGGAAGTGTGGTTAGGTAAACTGACCGGCTCATAAATTACCTAAAATTTCGTTGACTGGGCCTTTAAACTCCAATACAAACAAAGACTGGAAATCAACACTATTTAGGTCATATCAAGCTGGTCAATTTACCTAACTACACTTTTCCTTGGCAGGCATATACATAAAGTGTTAACAAGAACAGCATACATTCTTACATGCTTTTCAATGAAATATAGAGATTTCTCAGTGAAATCGAAAATGATATTGTCACTGTTTCAAACAGTGACTGATATCAATTTTATTTTTCACTGTTTGGGACTACTTTTTTCTCGAAATCTAATTTTGTGGGCAGTTTTTTCATTGTCAGATGATTGAAAATTAATAACTTTATAAGAATTGACGCTAAGCCCGTTCACACGTCACGAGGACGTTGATGACGTCATTTTCGACTCTGACATCATGTATTTTGTCGCGCGACATTAGATCTCTTCTTTGGGAAACTAATCTCTCAATTACTTCAGTAACCATTCATAGAAATGCCATCACAGGCTATTTCTCAGGTGCAAACTTTCAGTTTGCACCCAATGTTATACCCAGTAAATACGTTGGACACCATCAAATTGACGCGAAATGACCAGGAACAAAGATAGTTTTCTCTGAGTGAAGCTAAATATTGCTGTTTTGAAGTTTACGCCACTCGTAAATATACTGGTTTTGGTGTTCATTCGATGAAAGGAAATTCGATCTTAAAAAATCAAATATCCTCTATGTCTTTCACCAGAAACTGTCAACTGCCCTCCTGAATCAGGGTAAGGGAAAAATGACTTCAGAAAAAAAAAATATAAACAATTTCCATGAAAACATGCATTCTGCTTGCAATAAAGGTGAATGGATATCAATGCACCTGTGACCTGACATATTTTCATTTATCACAAAGGAGCCTCTTCAAGAAAACTCGTTTGTTCTTAGAGGAAAGAATTTGCTCCTCAGGAGCAAATTTTTCCCCTTAACCCTTGTCCTGCTGAGCCCAGATATGTCTTATCTTTCAAACAATGCAGATCCAGATCAGATGGCTTCTGAAGAAGCCATCTGATCAGGATCTTCATTGTTTGTCATTCAGTTTATCAATTTGTTGCAATGATTTGCATCAAGAAATCTGATTGGTTGATAATCAGTGGTGGGTGTGGCATATTTAAATATTCAGCAGGTCAAGGGTTAAGGGAATACACTAATGACAAGGGCACATCCGTTCAGTCTGACCAGAGTCTTTGCTGTCTAGCCATCACAAAACAGTCTCCCATCAGGGCTTTGAGAAATACTTAGGGCTGCATTGTGCTTCAAGGCACAGCTGAAACCGACCACAGATGAGCACTGGTAAACCACTTAGAAGTTCTAAACCTGCCCAAAGTGGTGTGAGTCTGTCGTCCATGCATATAAACTCTATTGGTTTCACTTAGCAGAAGGGCTTGAGGTCTGTGACATCTGATCTGGACCAACACTATTTTCCAGTGTACACATTTTTGGGTTTTGCCTGAGTACCCAAAAATTGTTCAATAACTAGCACATGAAATGAACACCCACATAAAATCTTCTACAGTACAGGTCGCGCAGAAAAGCCGAAAGACTCTTTATTCCGAATTTCTTCATTTCGCATGATTCTTTTGGCCCTCTAAAACATTCCGAATCTGAAAATTATTCGGAGTGTTTTACTCGCAAACACTCCGCGAACCGTCGTCGTTCGCGATACGCGGAGCATATTCCGAGTGTTTCGGAAGCTTTACCTCTTTGCCGCAGGCTATCTTTGCCGCGAAATGCATGCTAAAGTTATGCGGAGTGTATTTGATTATTACCTGTGTGTACAACTGATAATTATTTATGAAAAAATAAAGAAGAAAAAAAAAGAAAAGAAATAATAATGAAAGTTATTGGAAATGAAAAAGAGAAAAGGTTTAAAACAAACACGGTTGAATGGCGCCGTGTATCAGTGTTGAAGAATTTATCTTTTGTATGCTCGTGTGTTTTCCCGGTCCGTTTTCTGTATACAAAAAAAGACGATTTATTTTCGATGTTTTGTCTTTGTGTGTGTGTGTGTGTGTGTGTGTGTGTGTGTGTGTGTGTGTGTGTGTGTGTGTGTGTGTGTGTGTGTGTGTGTGTTTGTGTGACATTCAAGATGTTTTGTCTTCCGATGTTTGGTCGCGTGTTGTTTTTATGTTTCTATGTGATGTCGCATTAGATGTTTTGAAGTTTCCATGTTTTTTTGCCTTTCGATAAAAATTCGGACACCCGTCTTGGACCTTGGTCGACCGACCGACAGACAAACAGATAGGCACATACAGGCAAGATAGACCAACGGACAGACAGACAGATAGAGTTTAGAAAATGCAAGATTGCATCTCGTAAACACTCCTAAATTGACCCATCTTTTTTGGTAGGTGTAGTGTGGTAATATGGCTCTTTCAATATGGTGATCGTTAATTAAAGGTGGACGAAACTCGGCTTACCCGGAGAAAATCCACTTCACCTTCCGGTGCAGAACTTAGCATATTTTCACTTCCCTCCTTTGATTCCTCAGATGCTGCAGATGAGACTGTGCGAATGCGCAGGCTGGTCCAGATGAGGCTGAGTGGGTGCACAGGCTGTGAGGTCTTTACTGCTCGTTCAGGACTTACTTCCATGCGCTGGCTCAAACTACAGTTAGCGAGGCGATTCCATTTTTTGTAGTGTTTGTTCGTCGTAGCGATACATGTGAACGTATCTGTGACATGACCAGCGCTATTTGCGTAAACAGTTCAGATCCCAATCTGAATGCCTGACGATTGTCTCTGATCAGACCTCGCGGTTGTGCAGGCTAATCAACTCTAGTCAGGCTCCAATCTGAGTCTTTACCGGTCATGCGAATCTTATTGTATTTGGCTGGCGCTCGCTCGAACTTTGCTTCGTGTTTAACGAGGCGATTCCATTATTTATAATAACAATCATGACATTTATATATATAGCATAACTTGTAATTTATATAACTGTGTGTGTGCGTGTTTTTTTTTTTTTTTTTTTTTTTTTGAAACGTGTAGATCATGATCATGTGCCTACAAAACGGAAATGCTAATCAAACTGCGCATACGGAAAGGCTGATCTACACTGGTTAGGCAGGATTTGCAGGTTAATCTTGAGGTTTTGCAGGTCGTGCAAGCACTGGGTCTGATGGGTTAAAGTGACGTTCACAAGAATGATCAGTTATGACTTTAGCATACATAATTACGCCCCGCCGATCGGGGCTTGAAGAAATAAATGGGCTACGCAGAGCTGAAACCGACCGCACACGAGTACTTGCTTGTTTATAATGGCCAAATGGAAATCGCTCTTGAGCACATAGCGAATCGTTCCCAAAGCTCTAGATATCTATATACACCACAACCTCTTGGCCCCCGCCCATCGGGGCTGAAGAAATAAATGGGCTGCATGATGCTTCCACGCAGAGCTGTATCCGACCGCACACGGGTACTGGTAAACCGCTTAGAGGATCTAAGCCTGCCCAGGCAAAGCGGTGCGAGTAGGACTGTCCATGATTATAAACCCTAATGGTTTCATTGGGCGCCAGGGCTTGAGATGTCATTTCATCTCGAAGTCGGGTAAAAGTCCCACAAAATTGGAAGCAACATCTCCAAAATAACCTATACAGTGTTGACGGGGATGTTAACCCTCAGATCAAACAAACAAACAAAACATACATAATTTTTGTTATTTGCGTAAACAGTTCACATCCTTATCCGTGTACCTGATGAGGTTTTCATAGACTGATCAGTGTTTCTCGCTACACAGCTATCTTTATCACCTCACCGAGGCGTTTCAAAAGGAGCGTGTAGGTTTTGGCCGGCGCTAGGTTTTTTTTTTTGTTTGGGTTTTACGGCCCTTTCAAGATTATTTCACTCATATCGAGCCGATCGTTAATCGTAGGTTGGCGAAAACCGGAGTACCCGTGGAAAAACCACCTGACCTTCCGTTGCAGAACTTGGCGTCTCACACGTGACCCGAGCGAGGCTCGAACCCACGGCGGTGAGAGACCTAATGACTAAGAGTCAGCGCTCTTATCCATTAGGCCACGGAGGCCCGTTAGCCGGCGCTAGGTACTGGGTGTGACCTTTACAAACACTGATCAGTCAGACTCTTTCTCACTACATGGCTAACTTTATCGACTCGCCGAGGCGTTTGAAATATGGGCGTGCAGGTTTTTTCCGGTCTACAAGTCCCGAGGCTTTGCAGTTCGTGCAAGTTTTACAGTCCAAGTTTGGTCACCATAGGCTTTGGTCACCACAGGCTAAGACATTACGAAAACACGCCCATTGAAATACATCAGTAAAATTTTACCATCAAAAATGGAATTTTTCAGATAAAAATCCTGATAATTTTCATATTTCTGCTCAAAACATAGATTGTGGGTACTCGTTAGCACAACCTCGGCGAGGCGGTTGTAACGGGTACCCACAATCTATATAAGAACATAAAGATTAACCCCTGTAAACCCCAGCTACGCTATATAAAAGTGGGGTTGAAGGGGGTCAAAACTTTATAGGCATGTTTGCGTGATGAATAAAAAAGTAGTTGCATTCACAAGGTTTGTGACAGTTGGAAGGAAGGACGGACGGACGGACGAACACCAGTGACGAAAATAATATACCCCCCCACCCCCCCCCCCCCCAAAAAAAAAAAACAACAACAAAAAAAAAAAAACAATAACCTGTGGCCTGGCCACACCCAATGAATCGTATATCCTTTAGCTGAAAAATAAAATGTCGTAGCCGGAGGTGCCTGGTTTTGGCCGTCGGTCTCATGTTCAGCATATTTTAAAGCAAACCATTGAGATCGTACATTAATTAGCGCTCGACATGAACAAAGACCCAGAATAACATGCACTGTCAAAGGTAAACTTTATTTTTCTTATTTTTCCCAGGAGTATGGATTGTGGGTACTCGTTGGGACCGCCTCGACGAGGCGGTTCTAACATGTATCCACGATCTGTGTCGGATATCATTTTTTCATCTGAAAATTTTCGTTGTTCTCGGCGGTAAAGCTTACAATGTATTTGTTTAGGCATCTGTCTACATGTTTGTATTGACTGTTAGAGAGAGAGAGAGAGAGAGAGAGAGACGCATTTATAATATTTTTATTACACTTACCACTCTGTTGTAAACATATCCCATTCATTTTTTTTTTCTTTAACGTGCTCGCGACACGACTGAAAATTTACCAAACTACATATGCTCGTGCAGAACATGCCTTGTATGGCCTATTTATTTTTCACACGTTTCACGTTCTATGATTTTGTGAATGAAAAATAGTTTACTACATACGGACCAGTCTGCCACAACTTGCCATTCCTTATAACACCTATCTTTGCACATAGTGCAGATTCAGATCAGATGACTTCTGAGTCTGATCAGGATCTACACTGTTTGAAATTACATAAGTTACATGTATCTGATTGGTTCAAAGTCAGGAACGGGTGTGGTCGGATAAATAAAATAAATAAATAATAATAATAATAATAAATGATGAAATAATAAGTTTATTACACGTAATGACTATAGATCTACCCACTGTTGTCCTCAAGTTTTTTTTTTTTTTTTTCGACCTTTGTCGATTCTCTTTATGTCACTGTGCCGCCATGAAACAGTATGTTTGTATAATGTTCTGCTTCTCGTTATCATATTATATAACCCATCACGAGAACGCGCCTGTATGGTTTTGACCCCCTTGAACCCCACTTTTATATAGTACAACTGGGGTTTACAGGGGGAAGACCTTATTTTTCTTGTTTCTGCGCTGGGAGCTGGATTGGGGGTGCTCGCAAGAACCGCATCGATGAGGCGGTTCGGGCGGGCGCCCGCGGTCCGTGTTTTTTTTTTTTTTTTTTGGCGGAGATTGGAAAATTGACAACAATTTTCTTTGTTCGGCGATGGGGTTTGCAATGTATTTGTATAGGCGTGTTTTCGTGATGCTGAGAAAAATTAATTTGATTTGTTTTTTGTTGACTGACTAAATCAAAGCACACAATGCCGTGGATTCGGTGCTGTTTCAGAGTTGCGTGCTTAAAACACACACACACACACACAGAGAGAGAGAGAGAATTTAATGTTGCCCTCTGGTTGTTTTGTTTTGTATGTGTTTAATGTTTTGCTGCCAAATGTTGCTTATTTGTATCGCTCCTCTTGTTATTACATTTATTTGTAATCAGAGTGAATAAAAGATTTGATTTGATTTGAAAGGTAAGTGTTTTCGCTCATTTCACCTTGGACAGAACTGCGGCCACTTGTGACGGACGGACGAACAACAATGACGAAAATAATATACCCATGTTTTTTTAGCTTCAAAAAAAAAAAAAAGGGTATATTAAAATCAACAACACACCCCTATTTTAATCAGTAGACTCGACCAAGGAATCGTATACCCTTTAACTGAAAATAAATGTCGCAGCCGGCCTCATGTTCGGCATATTATAAAACAAACCACTGAGATCGTACATTAGTTAGCGCTCGACATAAAACCCGTGCTACTACAAAGACCCAGACGGCCCCCGCCCATCGGGGCTTGAAGAAATATATGGGCTGCATGATGCTTCCACGCAGAGCTGAAACCGACCCGCACACGAGTACTGGTAAACTACTTAGAGGATCTAAGCCTGCCCATGCAAAGCGGTGGGAGCCGGCCCGTCCATGCATATAAACCCTATTCGTTTCATTGGGCAACAGGGACTTGAGATGTCATTTCATCTCATTGTCGGGTAAAAGCCAAAAAATCCCACAAAATTGGTAGCGACGTCTCCAAAATGACCTTTATAGTATTGACGGGGACGTTAAACCTCAATCAAACTAACAAACAAAACAAAGACCCAGAATAACATGCACTGTCGAAGGTAAGTGTATCATTTCGCCATTGGTAGAACTGCGGCCACTTGTGATGGCTGAATATTGATCAGACTGCATGGATCCGCACGCCAACCTGGAAAACCCGTCCATGAAAGGTGGGTGCGTGTGTTATTCCAGCGACTTCCAGTGTATTCATAGGCGAAAGGCTCATCAGACATATTACGCATGTGCGTAAAGTAAAAAAAATACTTGCCTTTAGGGAGCAAATTCTTTCCTTCAAGAGTAGCATCCCATCTCGGAAAAAGGTTTTTATTATTAAACAGCACCACAGAAGTTTTCAATAGATTGACAATCGACCAAAAGTTACGAAGTGCAGTAGCTTTACGATACTAATTCTAAATGATTGCCACTAATTTGTATGAAATACAGGTAGCGGTTTATTATAGCCGCGCTGTTCGTATCAGTGAGGCCAGAGTAGTGTGTAAAGGTTTACCTGTAGAATCGATCTGGTCTGGAAATGGCAAACAGGGTAGAATCTGGTCAGACGCCAAATAAAGGGCCTCTGATTAGAGTCTGCATTGTTTAGAGTTAGGCATAAAAGGGATTAACGAACGAATGTCTGAGCTCCCATCCAGGGCCATTTTCCTAGCCTACACTCAGACAATCATCAATGCCTCAATTAAACCATCTTATTATAATGCTGTTTTCCTTATTTCTCCGCTTCTCGTGAACAACAAATGTGACAGGTTGCTTTTTTTCATGCGCTGTCTCCGACTGAGCCCATGATTCCCACGATTTACCACAGTTCGTCATGTAAGCACGTGCACTTTTACCACACTACGTCATAATAGTGAGCACGCGCGCAGTTATTGCGTGTGAAAAGGCACTTACAGGAAACACAATCCCTCGTTTGCGAATTGATCTGTGCAGACTGATCAGAGCATTTGCAGTTCCTGTGAGCATCCTGACCTCTGAGCTATTCAAAGAGCAACAAGTGAAGACTTTGACCAAAGTGGATGCATAGACTGGGGAACCCGTAATTCGATAAGATGTGTAACCATTGAAGACTCAGATCAGCCTGCGCTTCCGTGCAGTCTGATCAGAGCCTTTGCTGTTTGTATAAGCCTACTATGTGGGCTGTTCAAAGAGTAACGAGCAGAGACTGGGCATGTTGTCTAGATGCACATGCGACCTGCTACTTCTGTAGTTGAAAAAAAGTCTTTGTCGTGCGCCGGCTCAAGTACATGCAAAATGTACAAGAATGCGGTCTACAAATGTGTCTGAGAAGCCTCTGTGGTGTAGTGGTTACGCTACTCGCCTTGTAAACCAGAGATCGCAGGATCGATCCCGGGATTCTCCAGACTTTCGGATGAGTCTTTAAACCGAGGTCCCGTCTCCGTATGACCTTAGCTGTTGGAGGGACGTAAAACACACACACTCACTCATGTGTCTGTTTTAGTTTTTCGTCCCACCAACAGCTAATGTCATGTCATACAGAGCCGGGTCCTCGGTTAAAAGACTCATCCGAAAGTCTGGAGAGGCCCGGGATTGATCCGACAATCCCTGGTTTATGAGGCGAGTAACGTAACTATACACAGGCTATTATTATCTATTCCTCAGTGACATATTATATGTTAAGTGGTCCGTTAACAGACTACAGATAAAGGTATTTAATAGTGGCAAATCATTATTATTTTAAATTTCTTTACTTCCTATTTCATGCGGCGTCTGATCTGGGTCTTCAAACCCGACAACAGGATTCCAGTCCAGATTCTAGAGATAATCAACACATTTGTGCAACACTCGGGCCTCACAGCGATAAGAATAGCGCGGCTATCAATACCAGGATTTGTTAGTCACGTTGACATCAACAATTTAATTCCCCGCCGCGGAAGGGGAATGTCTTTGTCTGTCCGCCCGTCTGTCTGTCCGTATCACTTTCTTGTCCTCCCCATATCTCCTTTACCCTTTGATAGATTTTCATTAAACTTTGGTCAAGTATTAGTCTCAATGAGCTGAAGTGCAGAACCCATAAATGAACCATGCCGACTCAAGGTCAAGGTCACAGTTGAAGGTCACGAGTCTGAAACTTGGTATTTTGTGTCCATTCCATATCTCCTTCACCCTTGGAAGGATTTTCATTAAACTTTGGTCAAATATTTTTTTCCAGTGAGCTCATGTGCAGAACCCATAAATGAACCATGCCGGCTCAAGATCAAGGTCACAGCTGAAGGTCAAGAGTTTGAAAATTTGAATTATGTGTCCGTTCCTTATCTCCTTTACCCCTTCAAGGATTCTTATTAACTTTTGGTCAATTATCCCCCTCAGTGAGCTTATGTGCAGAAGCCATAAATGAACCATGCCGACTCAAGGTCAAGGTCACGAGTTTAAAACTTGGAATTTTGTATCCATATCATGCTTACATGTTCTATTAAAGTGTGAAGTATATTCGAATTGTTTTCTCTTTCAAATAAATCAGCTATGTGTTTTACGATCCACTCAATACTGCTTTAAGTTATTTTGGTCATTATTACAAAAACTTGAGATATGATTATCCAGTAACAGCACAGTCAACACTGTTTAGGTCATCATCCAAATCCCTAACTACAAATCTTGATACCGATTCATATAAAAATCTTTAGGTCTCGTCAACACAGCTTCACCCTTCGTGGGAAGGCTTATACACGTACAGCCCGTTCGGCACCAGTCTGCAGGAATGGCTATTCCAGCTAGCGTGCAACAGCAGGCCTTTGTCAGACCTACAGCGAGTAATGTTGCTACGCCGTGTGGCTTTGCGGTCATATAATTTTAATTGCTAGGTTGCTCATCCTAGAATGTTCAAAACCAACAAACACAATTTCTTCTATAATCATTTGATTCTAGCACAGCACGCCCATTGCCAGCCTCGGTATCTCATTCGGATGCGCGTCTGACTGGGGATCAGGAGAACGCGGGTCCGATACCTGCCGGGGCTCAACATTCTATTGTGGAGATTGATAATGGATTTGTTCTGGCCTTTCTCTCCTTTTCGCAGTAACCAAGAAGGGCAGTGTTCATTTTCTGGCGAAAGAATGCGCACTGTACTGGTTAACCGTTACGGTAAAAGACTGCCCAGGAATAGTGCTGATGGGTAAACTGATCAGTTAAAAAATGACGCCCATAACGTCAATGGAAATGGAGTGTTTTCTCAGCGAAGAAGAGCGTGACCGAACAGCCGCAGGTGTAGAACGTCACTCCTTGTATGTTTGTTTGTATTCAGTAGAGTTTGATGGTCCATTCAATTCTATTTTAGGTAATTTTTGTCGCGCCTGCTATTAGCATGGCGCGATATAGGCGCCCGGTTTTCCGTTCGTTCGTTCGTCCGTTTGTAGAGGCGTCAACATTTGCGACCACCCTAGCGTTCACCCTAATGGTCAAGTATATTTCTCAAGAACTATAAGAGCTTCATTAATGATACTTGGTTCAAACTTGTATCTGGGGATGGCAACTTAAATGCAAGCATCCATATTTGACCTTGACCTACATTTTATGGTTCACTGACTTTGTAAAATATTGCGACCACCCTAGCGTTCACCCTAATGGTCAAGTTTATTTCTCAAGAACTATAAGAGCTTCATTAATAATATTTGGTACAAACTTGTATCTGGGGGTAGCAAGTTAAATGCAAGCATCCATATTTGGCTTGACCTACATTTTATGGCTCACTGTCTTTGTAAAATATTGCGACCACACTAGCGTTTACACCCACAGGCGCGGCATAGCCTTCGGCGGAATTCTTGTGTTGGATGTCAACACTTCCTGTGCAGGCCTATTGGCTACGTAAGCGTTTAACTAATAGGCTGCAGTGCGCATATTCTTTCACCAGAAACTGACAAGTGCCCTTGACGCAGCGTAATGGAATTGTTTGTTTGATTTGGGGTTTACGTCCCCGTTAACACTGTATAGGTCAGTTTGGAGACTTTGCTTCCAATTTTGTGGGACTTTTACCCGACATTGAGATGAAATGACATCTTAGATCCTCTAAGCAGTTAACCAGTACTCGTGTGCGGTCGGTTTCAGCTCTGCGTGGAAGCCTGAGCAGCCCATCCATTTCTTTAAGCCCCGATGGGCGAGGACCGCTAGCGAAATGGAGAGAATGACGGTAGAAAAGTTGTAATGATCGATTTCCACGATAGAAAGCTGCCGACTGCTGGCAGGTATAGAATCCGCATCCTCCTGAATCACTTAATTTGCTGGGATTCCTTTTAACAAAGTTGTTAAATCGAAATAGATCAGCTCCAGTTTGTGAATCATTGCAAAAGAAATCACAATTCAAGTGGCCAGTCACTTTAAAGTAGATACACCAATCGTGATTTGGTCTACTTTACAAATGCCTCCAAACTGTGATTTATTTCTCAACAAATCACATAGAATGACGGACCATAAATAAGATATAATAGCGTCATTACTCATATTATAACGTGTATTGAGGATAACAAGACTGTGAGCTAAGGGGTGGGAGTGTTTCGCGGCCCTCTAAAGATTATTTCATTTATTTCTATCAAAATGCTAATCTGAGATGGGCGAAAACTGGAGTACCCAGATAGAACCTGACAGCCGTTGTTTGTCTACATGCCCGAGTGAGGCTCAACAGCGGTGAGAGACCAAATCATTGCTCTTGCAGGGGAAGCTCTTATCGTCTTTCTTATCTCTAGAACTAACGTTTTTTTTTTGTTGTTTTTTTTTTTAGATGACATCATGAGTTCGGTATCATCGCAAAAACACGCCTAAATAATTCTGACCCCCTTTAACCCCACTTTTATATAGTAAAACTGGGGTTTACAGGAGTAAACGTTATTTTCTTTGTTCCGCTCTATAACATAGCCAGTGGTACTCTTTAGAACCGCCTCGATCAGGCGGTTTCAATGTGTATCCACAATCCATATTTTGAGCAGAAATAAGAAAAATATCACATTTTTTTTACACTGAAAAAAATCTATTTTTAGTGGTAAAATTATCCAATATATTTGAATAGGCGTGCTTCCGTAATGTTCTTACAAATCTAGTTCAAATGTAAACTACTGGTGCTCGTAAGAACAGCCACAATTAGCAGATCCTTACAATCCATAAATCTGTAAATGTAAGCTTCTGTCTAAAAATAAGAGAATTAATGAATATCCCCAATCCTCGTTAACCCACTGCTTTATATGATTTGTTCATCTCACGGACCGGTTCACCTGACGGACACATACTAGGCTACGGATGGTGTGCATGCTGAATCGGATGTTTTCCTTTTTCCCTTCCTCTCCTTGAAGTTTGGATTCCACCAGCCATTAACAACGATCTGGTCGAAAGCAGTGAATTCTTCAACAGAACATCAAACCGAAAACAAGAAAAATTATATAAATAAATATATTGCATTTGGGAACATATCACAAGTACCTTATCATTACGCAAACACGCCTATACAAATACATTGCCACCTTTATCGCCGAAAAAATGAAAATTTAAAGATGAAAAATTGTGAAAATTTTCTTATTTCTGCTCAAAATATAGAATGTGGGCACTCGTTAGAACCGCCTCATCGAGGCGGTTCTAACGAGTACCCACAATCTGTATTTTAGAGCCGATGAGGCGGTTTTAACGAGTGCCCACACTCTATATTTTGAGCAGAAATAATAAAAATAAGGTATCCCCCGGAAACCCCAGTTTTACTATATAAAAGTGGGGTTCAAGGGTGTCATAATGATATAGGTGTGCTTTCGTGATGTACTCATTATATGCCTGTTTATTACCAATGAGGCATTTTACCGTAACGGTCCCGTTTCCGTGCTGGGGTATATTAGTTGCACGTGCAAATTAAAAATCCAACCGGCATGAAAAAAGATGGGGTCATATGATACATGTTAGGCTGCGCGAAAGTTGGCGAGGCATGTTAGCAAGGTGAAATTTTGATAGGGGAATGAAAAACGACATAATTAAAAACTGTCAGTAAGAATAATAATAATAATAAAAAAAAATAATAACAATTAATTTAAGACCAATATGAATAAATGTAAACTTGAACCACTCGGAGTATTTCTTCCGACATTCGGAATATTAGCCCGGGGCATTATTGACCAAACATTACCTGTATAGTCGTTTGTAAAACTCCGAGTATACTCGATATTTCGCGGAGTGTTTGGGAGTGGTTTTAGTCCTCATTCCGAGTGTTTTGATGAAAATATGCGGAGTGGTTTGGAGTACATTGAAAATTACATTCGGAGTGAAAAAGAAAATCGGCTTTTCTGCGCGACTTGTACTGTATTAATCAAATACCTTCAAAGCCAGTGTCACAATCACAGAAGTAGTTTCCACCATGTTGATTGATACAGTTGCCATGGAGGCATGGTGATGAGTCACAGGCAAGGCGCTCTATTTCACAGCGTCTGCCAGTAAATCCCTCCTGACACAAGCAGGTATAAGACACATCTGAGCTCTGAAAAGAAAAAAGAATATGTGATGTTGTGGATATCCTATTTCATACCCTGACAGTGCTGAGGGAGTGAGTGAGTGTTTGAGTTTTACATCTCAACAATAGCTAAGGACATATGGAGACGGGACCTCAGTTTAAAGACTCATCCGAAAGTCTGAAGAAGCCCAGGATCGATCCTGAGATCCCTGGTTTACAAGGGGAGTAGTATAACCACTACACCTAGGAGGCTTCTCTGACAGTGCTCTCTTTGTCCCCTGATTAATTCCAGAAGATAAGAATCTTATATGGTGTTCTGTTGTAGATGGGCGTTTCCAACCCGAGGGATGACCATGCTGTGTGGAACCGAGGCTGTGCACAGCCTCGGTTCCACACAGCATGGTCATCCCAAGAGTTGCAAACACCTACAACAGAACACCATATTGGATTCTTTTTTCTTGCACAACACCACCGAAAATTTTCATTGTACATTATTAACATTTTATTTTTCGCACACTATCAATTATGTAGTTTGCCTGGGTTAAGAACACCAGGGTAGGAACAATTTCTATCCCAGGCTAAATCCACAAATTTCCTTATCTCGTGTGCAAGAACAACAC
This sequence comes from Lucinisca nassula, assembly GCA_963580285.1. Lineage (NCBI taxonomy): Eukaryota > Metazoa > Mollusca > Bivalvia > Lucinida > Lucinidae > Lucinisca > Lucinisca nassula. The sequence goes on from OY757014.1 coordinate 98,639,348, forward strand.
ATTCTCCCAACATTGTGCATTCTATCTTGGCTCCAAGACAGTTATTTTTCTGACGAAAATCTGTTATATTTTTCTGATGCAAATCTGTGATATTTTTTAGACAAAAATCTGTGATATTTTTCTGATGAAAATCTGTGATATTTTTTTATTCATAATAGAAATATACATTGTGGTGTTCTTTAGAACCACCTTATTAAGGTGGCTCTTACAAGTACCCACAGCCTATTTCTTAGAGGAGAAGTAAGAAAAAATATGTATACCCATGTTAGCCAAAGTTTTCTCTCTATATAAAGTGGGGTTCAGTGGGATGTTCATTACACAGACTTGTTGACATGATGAATGAAAAGTAGAAGTGGACGCAATGATCAGGAATCGATACAATTAACCTACAGCTCCCATCAGAGACACCAAAGGGAAAGAAACACAAACATGAAACAACAGACCCTAATGGAAACATCAATAGCGGAAAGCCAAAAGGACGGTTACTTTCCCACAAAATGGCCGATAGGCTATCCAAAATGAAATAATATAAGCGACACAAGCACCCTAAGACAAACCATAATGAAAAGTATTGAAGTATTGGAATATAAGTTCTCTCCAACTCGTAACTCTGTTTGTTTGTTGGTTTTTTTTTTCTTTTTATTTCTGGTACACTCTTAACCCATTCAGTACCAGAAACCCCTAAAGGGGTACCGTGGCAAACAGTGCAGGCCCAGATCAGACGCCGCAAAATGCGGCGTCTGATCAGGGCCTACACAGTTTGCAAAAAGTTAAGCCATTTCCCAGATAAATTTTAAAGAAAACACAGCCTGACACCCACAAATTTTGAAATCGACTACTGCCATATATAAGGAGGAAGATTCCATTTGGTACAAAAACGGTTAAAGCAATGTTTCTGATGTTGTTCGCTGCAGTATTTGTTCATTGTTTTTTTTCAGGTTTTACATCCCCATCAACACTATTAAGGTCATCTTGGAGACCTGGCTCCCCATTCCTAGTACTTTAACCCGACACTGAGATAAAATGATATTTCAAGCGCTACCGCCAAAAGAAACCACTAGCGTTTAGGTGACAGCCAAACTCACCCCACTTTGCCTGGGCAGGCTTAACCTTATAAGGGGTTTAATAATACACAAATGTATGGTTGTTTTCAGCTCTGCATGAAAGCATCATGCAGCCCAATCTATTTCTACAAGCCCTGATGGGCTGGGGTGCTTGTTCACTGTAGTATTAAGGGGAATGGATACACCTTCAGGGGAAGCAACTCCTGCAAAAGTAATTTTGTCTCCTATGTAAATAGGGGTCAACTCTTAAAGGAAACTAGAGCTATCACTAAAGGTGATGAATGCCCCCACAAAAACTGCCTTGATAGTACAACAGCGGCATTTTGCAATTTTTTCACTTGAAAGGGGCCATAACTATGTCGAAATTGACGAATTGTAGTGGAAATCGAACTTGACCTGTATTTTATGATGTTACATCAGTGTACCAAAAATTATAAAAATCGGTGAAGCGCTTTTGGAGTTATCGTCTGGAAACCAAGTCAACAGACCGACCGACAAGCTCACTCCTATATACCCCCCCCCCCCAAATTTCATTTGTGGGGGTATAAAAATTTGCTACTTTCCTTTAAGAGTATACCCCTTTTTCAGTCAGATGTGAGTAATAGAAAAGTGAACAGGAAGTCCCAATTGTTTGAAAAAATGTAGAAAATCTGCCAGGTGTTCCCATTCCACTTGAGCTACAATGCTGTTAATATTTTATTCTGTTCAGTGTCTTGAGCTTGTAACTGCCTTTTTTCATCATTTGACTTTCAGAAGGAGTCAGCCATCTTCCTAGCTGTTTTATTTATCTCTTTCAGCACTAAATTGATAAATTTCTTAACATAACACCCAGTGCCAAATTTATTTTTAGTCTTTCGCATTTTCTACAACTACAACAAACCATACAAAGATATAATAAAAAGGAAAAGCTTGTTTTTGCTGAAAACAGGTCTTCCTAATGATTTGCAAAATACTTAAGCTAGTTATTTCCCTTAATTGGTTTATCTAAAAGGTGAAATCACATTAGTACTCCAGGTTGCAAAAATGTGATTAAGGTGCTCTGTTAGGGAGTCAAAATTATGCAACTAGAGCACCGAAAGAGTTAAAGCTCTAACTAAGAATGTTCCTAACAAAAGACCACTCTTCACTCTTTCCAGTGAAATAAAGCTATAAAGATTTAGATGTTGCATTTGGACTTTTTGGGCCTGACAAGTTAGTAACAGCCAATAAGGCCTCATCAGTGATTTATTAATTTTCAAGACCAGGAAAGGTCTTGAAAATCCCAATGGAAATGTGAACTGCACAGTGATGAATCCCATTTTTGACTTGCAGCGACGGCTGCAAGCCAGTTGAATTGGAAAAGTAGTTCCGGTTTTAGACTTCTCTTTCTATGTTATTTTGGATCCTCAGGTGTTTTTTTCAAAACAAAAATGAGAGATACAGTCAGCTTTTTCCGGTGTTCTGGTTCCCTCACCCTATAGCTCAATAGCTTTCGCATATTTTAAAAGAATACAGGGTACCAGTTTAGTGAGAGATGGTCTAGTGACAGAGCTATTGTTTCTGTGTGAAAGTTTAACTAAACACCGAAGCGAATTTATCCACTAGGCCACGGTCTACTCAGCACTACCGTCAATACAGTTTACCTGACCACATTCATTAATCTTCTGTGTAGCAGTCTACAATTCACTCGAAGGTCAAAACTCGATGTTTTTTTTTTTAAATTTTATAGGGTAGATGCCTGACGTCAGAAGTGTTAACAAGAGTAGTATGGAATACCACCTTCGTGGTCCAGTGATTAATCTTCTGTGTAGCAGTCTACAATTCACTCGAAGGTCAAAACTCGATGTTTTTTTTTAAATTTTATAGGGTAGATGCCTGACGTCAGAAGTGTTAACAAGAGTAGTATGGAAGACCGCCTTCGTGGTCCAGTGATTAAGGTCGCTGACTTGTAATCACTGGAGGGTCATGGGTTCGAGCCCCACTACCGGCCATGATCGTTTATGTGAGAACATTTGGTAGTTTGTGTCGGAGGATCGGAGTCTAGTACTGGTACTTTCCATGAACGATGGTTAGGAAACTACCCACCTGTATATGACTGAAAGATTGTTGAACGGGCGTAAAATCTAGCAAAACAAACAGCATGTATGATGTGTTCTACCACATTATTGTCTCTCATAAATCTGTTAGGGACATTTATTTTGTTTTGTTTGTCCATTTCTACTTGCCAAATCGCATATCCTCCGTGCTCCATAAGTCCATTATTCCTCCTGTCTGTCTGTTAACAATATCTTCTTCCAACTACTATTCAGATACTACTGAGCAAATTTCAATAAAACAGGGTCATCACAATGATCCCTTACTATCATAGTTGGTCAAAAGTGAGAATGTGATCAGTGGGTCACATGTCAATGCCTCAGTTACCTTAACATTGAAATATTTCTTCCAATAAATGTCAGGGTAGTGCCACATAGAAAATTGACACCTCATGGGTTTGTCCATTCCAATGTGTAGATAAACTATATATTGCCTTTGAGTACACTGCATCAAAAGTCTATGTCCCATTAAAAAGAACAGTGCAACTTGCTTCCTCACCAGTACTTTCATCTACATCAACTCGTACATCCATGTGGCGGAAATATGGCTACATTTACACCAGGAACAGTACCCTTAAAACCAGGCAAGCCTTTCCTTTTAAAAGGAACCTTTATTTTAAAGCTACGTTGGTTTTTGATCACTCTTTACTCTTCCCAGGTAAATCACACTTTAAATTGTCCTACTTTGACCGTTTTCACTTTACCCTGCTAAATATCATTTTAACTTCTTTCCAATAAGTGCAAACTTTCCAGGAAAGATCAGCCTGATCAGGGTCTTCACGGTTTGCTAACAAAAATAACAGGAATTTAAGGGTTGTAATATGTACATGAATGTTGCTGCACAGCAATGTTTTCTCAGCCTAGGCTTAGAGATAATAGTGCTGTTAGAGCTGCAAATTTAAACCCCCCTTGTTTACAGTAACTTTATTCATGTAATATGCAACCCACACTAAATGTGCATGTTCATGTAGTGTAAAAACATAATCACTGTTATAAAAACACAGTGCATTTAGACACTTCATTTTAATCTTGAAATGAAGCCCAACAAAGTTATTTTATTTTGAACATGATCAGGTGCAATCGTATATTCTTTTACCAACATTGGACATGTACAGTTCAACCAAACATGTCTAATGTGGACATAAAGAGCATATTATGTATAAAGAGGATCTTACATGAGTGTTTATGTATTATTGAATTTATTAAACAAGTTGAGGAAAACAGATAAAATGTGAGGCTTTGCCGAGCATTTTATCCCTTTTCTTCAACTCGTTTAATAAATTCAATAATACATGGGCACGAATGCAAGATTCTATTTATCATATGACATTTAAAATGCATTTTATCCACGATTTGTTTACAAAAATGTCAATATTCCATCATTAGTAAACATGACGTTGTTAAGGACGTCATAAATGTAACGTTATGGGGTGTATCTAACTAATTTGCATATTTAATCCACCAGTGGATTATCGAATTTATTACATGGCTTTATTAGACTCTAAGATGTGACATCTTTTTTGGGGTTTTACAGTCTTTTGAAGATTATTTCACTTATTTTTAGCTGTTTGTTAATCTGAAAAGGGTGCAAACCAAGGTACCAGAGAAAACCACCAGACATTTCATTGCAGAACTTGGCAGATCTCACACTTGTCCCAAGCAGGGCGCGAACTACAGTGGTGAAAAACCTAATGATAAAGGGTTATAAGATACACATTTATATGTATTAGAGCTCATATTAAAGCACATAGATTACAATAAGTTTTTCACTAAACACAGGACAGATATAATTTGCCCCAATTTCAATATCACCGAAGTATAATAATTGATATGCTAATGTTATCTTTTAGGACTGTCTCAAAGACTGATGCTCTTTACTGAAAGTTACCTCTTGAAAAAGTATTGATATGTGTTTTCTAGAGCATGCGTGGTAAATATGAAAACTATGGTATGGATGATTACAATAGTTGGCCTACCTGGCATATGCCTCCATTATAACAGGGCTGTGACTTACAAATATCACCCACAGTATCACAGTTCCTGCCCACATAACCTGCAAAGAAAAAGGACAGGACTCTGGTATAGTGTCTCTGGATAAAGATAAAAGATCAAAACTTGACCCCTGTGACAGCTTCAACTCAAACAAGGGCATCAAAAGAAAACAACACACAATATCATAGGTACCTCGCCTATAGTGATGCCCTAAAGCATTCTTTTTTTTCCAGAACTTTTCCTCGGGGGAATAGTCTTCCCTCGTCTGCGGTAGATGCCAAGTCTGCAGAGGAGTTCAAAGCCCATACAGTGTAGATTGGGACTCAGAGGTATGCTTTTTAGTATACTTCTGTTAATCAGATTGTAAATAGTTTTAAGGGCTCATCCAGTGTCGCCTTTTTTTTTAAGCTAAATTCTAAATTTAGTCACCCACAAGCTAAATTCTAAAAGCCACCCACCCAACTGAGGTAATGGCCAAATATGACCGACTCAGTATATGAAGATAAATACAGTCGAAATTCAATGGCTCGAACACCTTTGGGGCCACTAAAATCTGTTCGAGACAGGGGTTAGTTCGAGCCACTGAGGTTACTGTCAGGAGGCATAACGAGATACTTTTTGACATCTTTTCGGTGTTCTATAATGAATATGTATGCGGTGTTTACTCATTAGAATCGCCTCATCGAGGCGATTCTAATGAGTACACACAGCATACATTTGCAAGATAAAAGACTAAAATCTTCTGAATTATCCCCCATTATTTCTTATGTAGAGGATTTTGCTAGGGACTCAAGAATGCGTTTGACTCATCCATGGTAAACGAGCCATCGGTGTTCGAGCCATCGAAGTTCTACTGTAGATAGATAGACAGGACTTGTTGTGTACTGGATAAAACTTGGTTATCTGGATAACAACAGGCAAACTTCAGCTGTTCAAACTCTTGTGGGTACATGAAAATTTGCTCTAGAGAGGGGTAATTCCTGACACTGAGAGTAAGAAATAGTGCCGGGTAAAAGGGACCATTTAGGTTTTTCTTTTTTTATCTTCTATAAAATGATTGTATGTAAAGTGCACTCATTAGAATTGCCCAGTGCTCCAGATGAGCCATGTATTTTGCATAAATACAGGCACATAAATTACGAAAAAGCAATTGAAATAAACATTTTGCTTATCAAAATGCAAATACATGATTGTCTGTGCCTACTTATCATTACAAAAACACGCCTATACAAATACATTGTAAACTTTACTGCCAAAAAAACGAAAATTTTAAGATGAAAAAATGTGATACATATGTATTTTTCTTATTTCTACTTGAAATATAGAAAGTGAGTACTCGTTAGAACTGCCTCATTGAGGTAGTTCTAACGAGTACCCACAATCTATATTTTAGAGCAGAAATAAGAAACAAGAGGGCCCAGAGGGCCCTGAATCGCTCACCTGAGAATCAGTGTCTCTTGTACATTCTTGGCCCAAGGGCTATACTAGGTGAAGCTTCATACCAAATATCAAAGACCTGAGCCTTGTGGTTTCAGAGATGAAGATTTTTAAATATTTTCCATATATAAGCCTATGAAATCCAAAGGGCCCCGGGGATGGGGGCATTTTTGGCCCCAGGGCTATAATTTGAACAATCTTGATAGAGTTCCACTAGGTGAAGCTTCACACCAAATATCAAAGACCTGGGCCTTGTGGTTTCAGAGAAGAAGATTTTTAAAGATTTTACCTATATAAGCCTTTGTAAACCCAAAGGCCCCCAGGGCGGGGGCATTTCCGGCCAAAGGATCATAATTTGAACAATCTTGGTAGAGGTCCACTAGATGAAGCTTTATACCAAATATCGAAGACCTGGGCCTTTCGGTTTCAGAGAAGAAGATTTTTAAAAGATTTTCCCTGTATAAGCCTCTGTAAAACAAAAGACCCCCGGGGCGGGAGCATTTTTGGCCCTGGGGCTATAATTTGAACAATCTTGGTAGAGGTCCACTAGGTGAAGCTTCACACCAAATATCAAAGACCTGAGCCTTGTGGTGTCAGAGAAGCAGATTTTTAAAGATTTTCCCTATATAAGCCTATGTAAAACCAAAGGCCCCTGGGACGGGGACATTTTTAGCCCTAGGGCTATAATTTGAACAATCTTGGTAGAGGTCCACTAGATGAAGCTTCACACCAAATATCAAAGATCTGAGCCTTGTGGTTTCAGAGAAGAAGATTTTTAAAGACTTTCCCTATATAAGCCTATGTAAACCCAAAGGCCCCCGGGGCGGGGGCATTTCTGGCCCATAGGCCATAATTTGAACAATCTTGGAAGAGGTCCACTAGATGAAGCTTCATACCAAATATCAAAGACCTGGGCCTTTTGGTTTCAGAGAAGAAGATTTTTAATGATTTTCCCTGTATAAGCCTATGTAAAACCAAAGGCCCCCGGGGCGGGGGCATTTTTGGCCCTAGGGCTATAATATGAACAATCTTGGTAGAGGTCCACTAGGTGAAGCTTCATACCAAATATCAAAGACCTGGGCCTTGTGGTTTCAGAAAAGAAGATTTTTAAAGACTTTCCCTATATAAGCCTATGTAAACCCAAAGGCCCCCGGGACGGGGGCATTTCTGGCCCAAGGGCCATAATTTGAACAATCTTGGTAGAGGTCCACTAGATGAAGCTTCATACCAAATATCAAAGACCTGGGCCTTGCGGTTTCAGAGAAGAAGATTTTTAAAGATTTTCCCTGTATAAGCCTATGTAAAACCAAAGGCCCTCGGGGCGGGGCCATTTTTGGCCCTAGGGCTATAATTTGAACAATCTTGGTAGAGGTCCACTAGGTGAAGCTTCACACCAAATATCAAAGAACTGGGCCTTGTGGTTTCAGAGAAGAAGATTTTTAAAGATTTTCCCTATATAAGCCTATGTAAACACAAAGGCCCCCGGGGCGGGGGCATTTCTGGCCCAAGGGCCATAATTTGAACAATCTTGGTAGAGGTCCACTAGATGAAGCTTCATACCAAATATGGAAGACCTGGGCCTTTTGGTTTCAGAGAAGAAGATTTTTAAAGTTTTCATTTCAAAAATCTATTTTTAGCTCCTGTGACCCAGATGTGCAATGGACCGGAACCATTTGAACAACTTTGAAAGGGGACCACCTAAGGATCATTCCTGTGAAGTTTGGTCATAATCCGATCAGTGGTTTAGGAGGAGATGTCATTTGAAGAAAAAGTTTACGCACACACGCACGCACGCACGCACGCACGCACGCACACACGCACACACGCACGACGGACGACGGACAAAAAGTGATCCCAAAAGCTCACCTCGTCACTATGTGACAGGTGAGCTAAAAAAGGTATACCCCTGTAAATTCCAGTTTTACTATATAAAAGTGGGGTTCAAGAGGGTCAAAATTATATAGGCGTGTTTTTGTGATGCATACGGGTTGTGGTTCTCGCACATGACACACCTTCTCAAGTCACAGATAAATTTTGCTGGGCAGGGCAGTTCAGGTGTTATCAGTATGTCAAGTTCACTTACAAATGTAGTCCACAAGAAGATTCTGAAGAATGCCTTTCCCTGCGGTTGCAAGCAGATCAAATGGTTATATACACAACAGCTTTGTGTTACAGATGAATTCACATTTGTTGGTTTTGAGGTTTTACATCCCCAATTCCCCATCAACACTATTTAGGTCATTTTGGATACACTGCTTCCCGTTTTGTGGGATTTTATCCGACATTAAGATGAAATGTCATTTCAAGCCTTTTCACCCAAACAAATCAATAGGATTTTATATGAAGGGATAGCCCGACTCACAACACTTTGCCTGGACAGCCTTAGACTATCGAAGCTGTTTACCAGTCCCCGTGTGCAGTTGGTTTCAGCTCTACTTGGAAGCACCATGCTACTTCTCCAAGCCCCGATGGGCGGGACCCAGTTGAATTCAGATTAGCATATCACTTGATTTACATTTTTTGGTAACAGAATATTCCAAAGGCAGATGTAAACTATTGCTCTACTACTATTCCATTGGACAGACACACAGATGAAGGCCATTCCTATAATCCCGCTCCACTTTGCGGCGGGAGATTAAAAATGGGCTGATTAATAAACTCAATCAAAGATACAGTAAAACCTCCAGTAGTGGTCACCTCTGTTTAGCTGCCATCTCTCTTCAGCTGACAGCCTGACACAATGATTTCTTCCAAAGCATTTTGCTATAATACCAGTACATGTATACAGTCAAACTTCGATAACTTGAACACCTTCGGGACCATAAAACTTTGTTTGAGACAGGGGTGCCGTATTTTGCTGTGTATAACAAGCACTCGTGTATAATAATCATCCGATTTTCAGCGTCAGATCGGCGGGAAAAAAGTTTGTATATATAACATGCTCCAGTTTTACCCAGATGCCCCACAGGGTAAAGTTGGTCCCATATTCCCTATTCTGGACTTAAAACGAATTTGGAGTATGGCAATGTGACATTACAAGTGTAAATTTTATGTTTTTGTTTATTTTTTCTTGGTGGCAACAACTTACAAATTACAGTAAAGTTTTGCCCGATCTCGTCTTCAAAGGATATAAAGGGAGTCAGACAAGGGTCATTTCTAAGGGTAATGTTCTTTCTATCTTGTTGAGAAAGAATGACTAAGTAGTTTTATTTGACTACATGGCCTGGTAGTATGAAAAACTCTCAGTAGTTCATACTGGGGATTACCTTAGGATACACAGGTATTTTCGACTTTTTATAGAATAAATGTATGCTATGTATACTCATTAGTATCGCCTCAAAGAGAAGTGTCAGATGGCATTTTTTCAACATTCATATCCATATTGAATTGGTCCCAGTTATCAATCAAACCTTTTCATCTGCCTACATCAGCTCAAAAATCATCTCAAGACATTTCCCTCTGCTGAACAGCCATCTGCTTTAAGCAGCAAGTTTTGGATTTTTCCCTGGGTGGCTGTTTCAAAGAGGTTAAACTTTACATTGAACCCTTATCCTGCTGAAAACTAAGTTAGCCACACCCATTTCAGGTTATCAGCCAATCAAACTACTTGATATAATGTATTAGTTGAATAAACAAACTGCAGTGTAGATGCTGATCAGATGGCTTCTTCAGAAGACATCTGATCTGGATCTTAGCTGTTTTCAAAGGTAGGGGTTGTCATGATTAGCAGGCTAAGGGTTAGTTTGGCTTACCTGGCACACAGCTACAGAAATAGCCTGCTTCTCCAACCTGTGTACAAACCCCATGCTGACAAGGGCTAGGGTCACAGCCTGTAAAAAAAAACCAACCTGATATTATGTACAAATCTGGTAAAGATGTGTTTTTCTGATGCTCAGAAATAACTAGGGCTGGCTAATGGGAGCTGAAAAGATAATGGATTATTAGTCATGCCATTGAGATCGATAATCGATTAGTAATCGCTAAGGTTTTTGTCATAATTTTACCTGTCTGGCTTTCTGTCTGAGCATGACTCTTACCATATGTTGCACTTTATCATATGTATATTTGAACAGTCATGCCTGAGCAAACAGTGTATACCCAGATGAGACACCACAGAATGCGGGGTCTCATCAGGGTCTGCACTGTTTGCCACTCATCCCTCTATTTGAGGCATAACTTTGGGTAGTAAATTGTACTTATGAAGTAATCGATTAAAAGCAAATCAGAAATGATACCGGTAATCATTTTTGTGGAATTTACCGATTGATTAATCGATTATACGATTACTCTTGTCAGCCTTAGAAATAACCCTTACCCACAGCACAAGTAATACATTACCAGCTCTTGGAAAACAACATGTTAACAAGTCTGTGAAATGAACACCCTTGTTAACCCTTATCTTGCTGAATATTCATCTAAGCCACACCCATTTCGATATATCAACCAATCAAATCAATGGATGTAATTTATTGCTACAAATTTGTAAACTGAATGCCAAACAGTGTAGATCCTGATCAGATGGCTTCTTCAAAAGCCATCTCATATGGATCTACACTGTTTCCAAAGATAGGGGTTGTCGTGAACAGCATGATAAGAGTTAACCACATTGTATCAGAATAATGGGGTTTACATGGACTAACATTATTTTTTACTTTTTTTTTTGCTCAAAAACAAAGATTGTGGGTGCTTGTTAGAACTGCCTCAATGTTGATTCAGCCAAGAAATAAGAAACAAGAGAGCCATGATGGCCCTGGATCGCTCACCTGATCCATAGTGTAATAAGTGGGCCCCAGGGAGGGCCATTATTGGCCCAAGGGCTTTAATGTGCATAATGCTTAGGGCGGTCTTAAAGGTGAAGCTTCATACCAAACATCAACAAAGGCTATAATTTGAACAATCTTGGCAAAGGTCCAACAGATGAAGCTACACACTAAATATCAAAGACCTGGGCCTTGCAGTTTCAGAGAAGAAGATTTTTATAAAGATATTCCCTACATAAGCCTATGCTGCACCTGGGCTATATAAGTGTATGTAAAACCAAAGGGGCATTTGTGGCCCCAGGGCTATAATTTGAACAATCTTGGTAGTGGTCTACTAGATGAAGCTCCATACCATATATCAAAGCCCTGGGCCTTACAGTTTCAGAGAAGAAGATTTTCAAAAATTTCCCTTAATAAGTCTATGTAAAACCAAAGGGTCTCTGGGCGGCGACATTTTTGGCCCCAGTGCTATAATTTGAACAATCTTGGTAGAGGTTCACTAAATGACCCTTCATACCAAATATCAAAGACCAGGGCCTTCTGGTTTCAGATGAGAAAAAGGTTTTCCCTATAAAAGCCTATGTAAAACAAGTGGACCCTGGCACGGGGGTGTTTTTGGCACCAGGGCTATAATTTTAACAATCTTGGTAGCGGTCCACTTGACGAAGCTACTTACCAAATATCAAAGACCTGGTCCTTCTGGTTTCAGACAAGAAGATCTTTAAAGGTTTTCACAATATAAGCCTATGTAAAACCAGTGGGCCCCGGGGCGAGGCCGGTTTTGGCCCCAGGGCTATAATTTGAACAATCTTGGTAGAGGTCCACTAGATGAAGCTTCATACCAAATATCAAAGACCTGGGTCTTCTGGTTTCAGATAAGAAAATTTTTAAAGGTTTTCCATATATACCCCCATGTAAAACCAGTGGGCCGGGGGGGGGGGGAAGCAGTGTTCAATCTAGGCTGCGCCATTGCGCCCTGGGCCCGTTTTTTACATGAGGGGCGCACTAGAGATCATTCAATGGGCCCGTCTGGCGCAACTGCAGAATTTAGTGACTGTTTCTTCTAGAGTTCATTTTAGCGATTTTCTCGCGATTTTTCGGCTGCCTGTTGCGTATTGTTGAGTTGATCAAAAGCCACATGTTGCCCGATCAAAATAACTTAGAAAAACATTTTGTTTTGTCTGTTTAACTGGTAACAATTCTTATTTTATAAACCCAAATCGACGTTTTGTTTACCGGGGATGCGGTAGGTATAATATGCGAAATCAAGTTGATTTCGCGAAATCAGCTCGATTTAGCGAAATCAACTCATAAAATCAACATTTTTAAAAACAGGCAAAATATTCTTATTGCATATTATGTAGAATGTTATAATACATTTATGAGCCAAGTTTCATGAGAAAATTTGAATATTTAGTATGTATTTGATCGGAAATTCTATTCTGCCACTTGATTTCGCTGGTAATCACATGTGCGAAATCAACTCATTTTAGCGAAATCAATGTATAAAATACCATTTTCCCAAAACTGAATAAAACATATTGGTGCATATTATTAAGAATGTTGTTAATCATTTATGAGCCAAGTTTCATGGTGAAATTTGAATATTCAGTATGTTTTTGAGTGGAAAATCTATCCTGCCACTTGATTTCGCTGGCAATCGCATGTGCGAAATCAACTCATGTTAGCGAAATCAATGTATAAAATACCTTTTTTACCAAAACTGATTAAAACATATGTGTGCATATTATTAAAAATATTGTTAATCATTTGTGAGCCAAGTTTCATGATGAAATTTGAACATTAAGTAGGTTTTTGACAGGAAAATGTATTCTGCCACATGATTTCTCTTGCAGTCTCATGGGCGAAATCTACTCATTTTAGCGAAATCAATGTATAATAAAATAACCTTTTTCCCCCAAACCAACTGAAACGTTTTTATACATGTGTATTAACCCATTCAGTACCGGAAACCCCCTAGTGGGGTAGTTTGCAAACAGTGCAGGTCCAGATCAGACGCCGCAGCAGAACGCGGCGTCTGATCAGAGCCTACACTGTTTGCCAAAAATAGAAGAAACACAGCCTGACACCCCTAAATTTTGAAATGGACTCCTGTTATATATAATGAGGAAAATTCCATTTGATACAAAAAAGGGTTAAGAATGTTGTTCTACATTTATGAGCCACCGTTTTATGAGAAAATATTGATGTTGAGTTCTAGCTTTTGTTTCGGGCGTTATATCACCAAAACAAACAAGAAGCAGAGATAAAGGAAAATATCATTAGAAAGACCGGGCGATCAGAAGGAGTACCCACAATCTATGTTTAGAGCACAAATATTAGGAATATCGGAATTGTTCGCCAGGAAATTTTCATTTGTAAGGTTGCAAAATGTTCAATATAATTGAATCTGCATATTTCCGTGTTATTTATCACGGATGCGTTGTCAAATTGTTTATTATTTTTATTATTATTATTATTATTATTATTTCTAATAAAAGAAAATGCATTAAATAAGCACTAATTTGACGGGTGCATCGTCGGACAGACAGACGGACGAACTGACTGACTGACGAATGGACGGACGGCTAGATAGATAGATGGACAGATAGACAGGAGTGAATAAACAGTGTGTTTGTTATTCACACAATCACAGGTAATAACGTGTGAAAGTCAGTAAACCGCAGTTTGATTAAATTACTTGGCGAGTGTTCGTTAATCTCTTTACCTGCTGTGTGAAGTACAGAAAGATGTCTTTAAAATTTAATTATGATTACTCGCTGTGATGATTCTAACAAATACCCATAATGCACTGTTACAACCGCCTCATCGAGGCTGTTCTATATCTATCCCTAAAAGGGTACCGTGAAATCCCTAAAGGGGTACCGTGGCAAACAGTGCAGGCCCAGATCATTCTGCAGCGTCTGATCAGGGCCTACATTGTTTGCTAAAAGTTCAGCCATTTTCCAATTAAATTTTGATGAAACCCTGAAATTTAGTATCAGCAGAATGCGGCGTCTGATCAGGGCCTACATTGTTTGCTAAAAGTTCAGTCAATTTAACCAATTTAGTATCAGAAATCCCTAAAGGGGTACCGTGGCAAACAGTGCAGGCCCAGATCAGACGCCGCAGAATACGGCGTCTGATCAGGGCCTACATTGTTTGCTAAAAGTTCAGTCATTTTCCAATTAAATTTTGTTGAAAAAAATACAATCAATTTTACCAATTTAGTATCAGAAACCCCGAAAGGGGTACCGAGGCAAACAGTGCAGGCCCAAATCAGACGCCGCAGAATGCGGCGTCTGATCAGGGCTTACATTGTTTGCTAAAAGTCCAGTCAATTTAACCAATTTAGTATCAGAAATCCCTAAAGGGGTACCGTGGAAAACAGTGCAGGCCCTACATTGTTTGCTAAATGTTCAGTCATTTTCCCATTAAATTTTGATGAAAATACAATCTGACATCTCTAAAGGGGTACCGTGGCAAACAGTGCAGTCCCAGATAAGACGCCGCAGAATGCGCCGTCTGATCAGGGCCTACATTGTTTGCTGAAAGTTCAGTCATTTTCCAATTAAATTTTGATGAAAATACAATCTGACATCTCTAAAGGGGTACCGTGGCAAACACTGCAGTCCCAGATCAGACGCCGCAGAATGCAGACTGCGGCGTCTGATCAGTTTGCTAAAAGCTCAATCATTTTCCAAATAAATTTTGATGAAAATACAATCTGACACCCCTAAAGGGGTACCGTGGCAAACAGTGCAATCCCAGATCAGACGCCGCAGAATGCCTAAATTTTGAAAATAATTTCTGCTATTTATAAGGAGGAAGATTCCATTTGGTACAGGAAGGGTTAATGGAGTCAAATTATGTGTTGTCGAGATGAATAACTGTAAGATTAAATAAATAAATAAATAAATACCTTATGATAATGATGATGATGGTGATTATCATGGCACACTATTCAATTACCTTATGATAATGATGATTATGATGATGATGTTGGCACACTATTCAGCTACCTTATGATAATGATGACGATTATGATGATGATGGTGAGAGGGAGGAGAAGGACGCAGACATGGACTACGACGATGATAATGATGATGAGGAGGAGGAGGAAGATGATGAAAAAAAACCACAAAAAAACAGATATCAAGTATTGGAGTCTGTTGATTTCACCTGCTATTTGATTTCGTTTGACTGATCAATTAGCAATATTTTGATATGCGTCTTTTATTCCAGACCATAATATTTTCAGATGAAACTTGGATCATAAATGTATACTGCCAGCATCTTAATAATAGGCAAAACGAGTTTTTAATCGTTTTTGGAAAACAAATGCTTTTACACATTGATTTCGGAGTTGATTTCGCACATGTGCTTATCAGTGAAATCAAGTGACAGAATATATTTTCCGAATAAATATTTATATTTTCTCGTGAAATTTGGACCTAAAATGTTTATCAACTTTCTTATCAAGATGCATTTTATTCAGTTTTGGGAAATATTTATTTTGTACATTGATTTCGCTAAAATGAGTTGATTTCGCACATGTGATTTCCAGCGAAATCAAGTGGCAGAATAGATTTTCCTCCCAAAAAACTTACCAAACATTCAAATTTCATCATGAAACTTGCCTCATAAATGTTTAACAACATTATTAATAATATGCACAAATATGTTTTATTCAGTTTTGGGAAATATTTATTTTATACATTGATTTCGCTAAAATGAGTTGATTTCGCACATGTGATTACCAGCGAAATCAAGTGGCAGAATAGAATTTCCGATCAAATACATACTAAATAATCAAATTTTCTCATGAAACTTGGTTCATAAATGTATAATAACATTCTAGATAATATGCAATAAGAATTTTTTGCCTGTTTTTAACAATGTTGATTTTATGAGTTGATTTCGCTAAATCGGGCTGATTTCGCGAAATCAACTTGATTTCGCATATTATACCTACCCCCGGGGATGCGGCCATTTTCGGTATACTTGTGTGCGCCGGGCGGCTTACGCCAAATTCGTGTGCGCCGTGCGGCTTACGCTAAATACCGGACCGAAATACCGCAATATACCGAGGTGGGCTCTATTTATTATAGAGTTCTTCTCTTCCAGAAATATTTTCAATGGCATTCAGTCTAGATAAAACATTCATTTAGCACTTGAGCAAGACACTTTATCCAAATTTTTTTGTACTGGTTAAATGAGGTAATGAGCAAATGTGACCAACTCAGTATTAGAAGATGGATAGATAAACTAAATAGATTTTGTCTGTACTGTTAAACTTGTTTTGTGTCCATTTTTATCATGCAGCTAAAACCTTAAGATAAATCTGGCAACTTTATATAGTATATTTTAAGGGCCCCCTAAATTTCCAAATGGCCCCCTTTTCCAAAGCCTGTGGGCCCAGAGGGCCCCCAAACCCCAAATCCTGGATTGAACACTGGGAAAGCTGTTTTTTGGCCCCAGGGCTATAATTTGAACAATCTTGGTAGCGGCCCACTAGACGAAGCTACATACCAAATATCAAAGACCTGGGCCTTCTGGTTTCAGACAAGAAGATTTTTAAAGGTTTTCACTATATAAACCTATGTAAAACCAGTGGGCCCTGGGGCAGGGCCGTTTTTGGCCCCAGGGCTATAAATCCATCCACTGGTTAATCAGGAGAAGCTCTGGTGGTCATTTTGTTCACCCGGGCGGAACGGTATGAGCAATTTTGGTAGAGGGTCACCAAATAAACATTCCTGTGAAATAATTTCAAAATCCATCCACTGGTTAAGGCGAAGAAGTCGTTTAAAGGTATTTCTATTTTTAGCTCTGGTAGCCATTTTGTTCACCCGAGCGGAACGGTATGAGCAATTTTTGTAGAGGTTCAGCAAAGGAACATTCCTGTGAAATAATTTCAAAATCCATCCACTGGTTAAGGAGAAGAAGTTGTTTAAAGGTTTTTCTATTTTTAGCCTTTGTGGCCATTTTGTTCACCCAAGCGGAACGGTTTGAGCAATTTTGGTAGAGGGTCAGCCAAGGAACATTCCAGTGAAATAATTTCAAAATCCATCCACTGGTTAAGGAGAAGAAGTCCTTTAAAGGTTTATCTATCTTTAGCTTTGGCGGCCATTTTGTTCATCAGAGCAAAACGGTTTGAGCAATTTTAGTAGAGGGGCACCCAAGGAACATTCCTGTGCAATAATTTCAAAATCCATCCATCAGTTAAGGGGAAGAAGTCGTTTAAAGGTTTTTCTATTTATAGCTCTGGTGGCCATTTTATTCATCCGAGCGGAACGGTTTGAGCAATTTTGGTAGAAGGTCATCCAAGGAACATTCCTTTGAAATAATTTCAAAATCCATCCACTGGTTAAGCAGGAGAAGTCGTTTAAAGGTTTTTCTATTTTTAGCTCTGGCGGCCATCTTGTTCACCCGAGCGGAACAGTTTGAGCAATTTTGGTAGAGGATCACCCAAGGAGCATTCCTGTGAAATTATATCAAAATCTGTCAAGCAGTTTTGGAGAAGAAGTTGTTTAAAGCAAAAGTTGACGACGGACACACGGAAGACGGACAAAGACCGATCCAAAAAGCTCACCTTGAGCACTTCGTGCTCAGGTGAGCTAAAAATATAACAAAATTTCTTTGAAAAAAAAAAATTTCAAAAATAATGCAAGAGATGATTGTGTTATCAAAATGGTGTACCAATTAAATGAAAGTATTTGAGGTATATATATGTTTTAAGAAATGGGCTTGCCAGCCAGAATAAATAGTATTCGTAAGTGCCTGTGTCATGATATATAATTCGAAAAAAAAAAAAAATCTACTGGGAGCAAAAAAAACATCAAAGAAATGAAAAGTTGGACCAATCCAATACTTTTTTTCTGGACCAGACTGACAAATTTGGGTCAACTGATCCTACTGGTAGTCCTAAAGAAAACTTCTTTTACATAATTTTGACCCCCCTTGAACCCCACTTTTATATAGTAAAACAGGGGTTTTCCGGCGTATACACTATTTTTCTTATTTCTGCTCTAAAATATAGATTGTGGGTACTCGTTAGAACCGCCTTGATGAGGCGGTTCTAACGAGTGCCCACAATCTATATTTTGTGCAGAAATTAGAAAAATATCACAATTTTTCATCATAAAATTTTCATTTTTTCGGCGATAAACTCCATCATAAAGGTGGCAATGATTTGTATATAGGCATGTTTGTGTAATGTAAATAAAGCTTCTTTAACTCAACTTTATTTTCTCAAATGTATTCAGTGCTCTAGATAAGAGGGAGCAAAGGGTTATTCAGCAATGACTTTTTGAAAATCAGCACTGAAATTTAATTTGAGGGGTAAAATATTCAATGCAATTTAGGATTTTAGCACTGAAATCAAATTTATGGGGTAAAAATTTCAGCAACCTTTACATTTTTTTAACATTAATGAATTACATTCACGTTGATTCATTCAAATCATTGTAAGCGTACTAATTAGATCATAATGCGCACTACATGAAGGTTTTGTTGTTGTTTTTCAGAGGGTGTGTGTGTGTGTGTGTGTGTGTGTGTGTGTGTGTGTGTGTGAATTCGGGTTTAACGTCCCTTTCAACAATTTTTCAGTCACATCATTTTCAACTGAGGTAATGGCCAAATATGACCGACTCAGTATAAGAAGATAGATAGGTGTCTGGTTTTGACAGGGAGCTCAATGCTCACTAGTATAGTGCTGCCTCACTGAAGTATCATGTCCCAGACACATTACATGATACCACACCCAGTCACATTATCCTGACACTGGGTAGACCAGTCCTAGCTCTATCCCGTAAATCTGAGTGCCAAGTGAGGAGCAGCTAGTACCATTTTTAACGACTTTGGTATGTCGCAGCCCGGGATTGAACCTATGACCTCCCTTTCCCCAGAGCGGACACTCTACCAACTGAGCTATCGGGGTCGGCTGTTGATTTTCAGAGAAAATAAAGCTTAGCATTTTATGTTTTTCTGCTAAGCACTGCAGACAGTTCATATGAAATGCTAAGCTTTCTTTTCTCTGAAAACTAAAAATAGTATTTTGTATGCTACAATTTGTTATGTTTGTTCTTTAACACTTTATCAAATCTACTATTATGTAATAGATTAACATCTTCTATTATGTAATGTGCGAGTAAAAGTCAAATGTGACTTATCACAGTATATCTATCTATCTACTTATCGGTCACATCTGACCATTACACGCATGTGTACATTACGTACACACCAGGTTTGCAGGATGAAAGCCATGTAAATATGGTTGGGATCCTGCACTGGGGGCCTCCAGTTAACGTCCTGATCTGAAGGATGGTGCACAGTTTGACATTCATTGCTAATGAGCATTTAAGTATTAAGCTTAAAAGCAGGGACTAAAATACTAATTGTAGCAAAAGCTTATCTAGAGCACCGTGTATTTTTTTTTTCATTAGACACATCCAAACACTTTGTCATCACTCAGTGATACTATTTGATGGGACTTACCGGTGGTTGGCAAAAAACGTCTTTGACCATTGTAAATGCGATGTTATTAGGGCCCCGCACTGAAAGTGTGGGTGCCCTATAGTAATCACTCTGTCCGTCTGTCTGTCTGTCTGTCCGTCCACAAATTTCTGATAGCGCTGCCGGGGCCCTAGTCAGTTTCTCTGACAGCTCTAGTTTTCTCTAAACTTGTATTTTGTTTGGAATGGAAACGACAAAATTGACCTTTAAACCTTTATAATAGACATGTCTTAGCTAGTAATAATTGGTTTCTAGAAGATCTGAGGATGTTTTGATTACTAAATGGCCTGTTAAACTTATGCAGATAACGAGGCGGGACAGTCTTAATTATTTGTAATAACTAGAAATGCGTCCATAGGACACGGATGCCCCCGCCTGAAAATATGCCTATGTTTGTATTCAGCTATTGAAAGTTATTGACTGTGTTTAAGTTTCGGACCCTTTTTTCACATTTGACCTCTAAGTATGACCTTGACCTTGGAGGTAAGGACTTTGGTTTTGTGTGAGGCAGAGTGTCCCATGATGGCCAACATTTCTGCCAAGTAATTTCAAAATCCATCCAGAGATAAGAAAGTTATTGACTGTGTTTAAGTTTCGGACAATTTTTTTAACTTTGACCTCTAAGTACGACCTTGACCTTGGAGGTATGGATCTGGGTTTGCATGTGACACATTGTCTTATGATGGTTAACATTTGTTCAAAGCACATGTAATTTAAAAATCCATCCAGAAATAAGTAAGTTATTGACTGTGTTTAAGTTTCGGACCCCTTTTTGACCTTTGACCTCTTAAGTATGACATTGACCTTGGAGGTACAGACCTGGTTTTTGCACGTGACACATCGCCTAATGATAGTGAATATTTCTTCAAAGTAATTTCAAAATCCATCCAGAAATAAGAAAGTTATTGACTGCGTTTAAGTTTCGGACCTTTTTTTTACCTTTGACCTCTTAAGTATGACCTTGACCTTGGAGGTACGGACCTGGGTTTTGCATGTGACACTCTGTCTCATGATGGTTAACATTTCTGCCAAGTAATTTTAAAATCCATCAAGAAATAAGAAAGTTATTGACTGCGTTTAAGTTTTGGACGCACGGACGAACGGACGGACAGGGGCAACTCTATATGCCCTTTCCATCATTCTTCGAATGGCGGGGGCATAAAAATGCGCAAAACAAATGACTAAACATGGAAGATGCATGAATGAACTCTAAAATATATTTATCTACTCATTTAAAGTGTAAATGGATCGAATTTCTGTGACAGTCAACTAAAATATACCCATTTTTTCTTTATTTCTACTTATACTGCGAATGGTCACATTTGACCATTAGACGCAGGTGTACATTACATACATTCCAGGTTTGCAGGGTTGAAAGCCCACAAAGTAATCATGTAATTATGGTAGGGCCGTAGGGGTCTTTAAACTTGCACAGGAGATGACTCTTCCTGCACAGGGGGCCTCCAGTTAACGTCCAGATCCGAAGGATGGTGTACTTTTTTGCATTCATCCCTGCAAATGATGCCAATGGAGCGTGTTCAGACACAGAAATAATGGTAACAAGATGTTATGCCCTGGTCGTTTCGCCCCCTTTTTTTTTGGCCCTTAGCCATTTCGCCCCCTAACCCAAGTCGTTTCGCCCCCAAACCCTAGTCGTTTTGCCCCCAAACTATTTTACTTTATTTTATATATAAAAAAGATTCATATATGAGACAGAGAAAGAGAGAGAGAAGAACCTGTTCTTTGAATAAAAATGTTTATTAGGAATTATTACCTGTTTTGATCAATACCGTTTATCACATTGTTTATTTGATTTGACACATTAATCACGCAATTAATGCCCTTAATGATAAGGTTCGAAAACATGCTCTCTTTACAATGTTTAACGTCTTTAATTATCGCTTAAGCACCTTTACCAGTTTTTGGCCATTTTGTGGGAAAGTAACTCTCCTTATAGCCTTCCTTTGTTTAGGTTTCCATTATGATCTGGTCGCTGCATGTTTGTGTTTCTTTCCCTTTGTTGTCTTTGATGGGTGGAGTAAGTTAATTGTATCAATTCTTGATCTTTGTTTTGCTACTTTGTTTTAAATTGGTCGGTTGGTTCATTAACAGAGTTGGCCAGTAATACATTGTTGAAGATTGCCGCAAATGCCGTCTGCGCAACATCGCGTCAACGCCGATGCAACGTAATAAAGTTGCATCGGCCTTGATACGACGTTGCATACACATTGTGTGCCCACTAGGTAATACATGGTTGAGTATTGCTGCAAATGTCGTCTACGCAACGACGCGTCAACGCCGATGCAAAGTAATAAATAGAAGTGGAAGCAATGATCAAGTTGATTCCTTTCATCAATGTTCTGTCATCAATTTGTGCATACTCTGATCAGATTTGCGGCATCGGACCCAGTAATTCCTTATAAAGTCTGAGGGAATTTTGAACCTGTGCCGGTTGGGCGACACTACTGTAGCCGGAGAGGTCTGGTTTCCAATGATGACTTGAAAAAGCCGGCAGTCCTCTTTCCTTTCTTTTTTGTCTATCCACAGCTAGGTGTTTCTTTCCAATATTTCCCACTTTCTCTTTTTCACGCGCCATCAGAGACATACTGTTCAAGTATGAATGATGTCCCTTAATGAACAGATACAGATACTTTGGCTGACGTGACAGGGTGATGATGCTACTTAGATATTTGCCTCTTCTCACCTCTAATAAAAGTTCAACATTGAAAATTAGTCTTACAGTGAAAAGTGGGCGAAACAACTAGGGGTACAAATTGACTTGGGGGGCGAAACAACTAGGGGGGAAACGACCAGGGAGGAAGTGTCTTGGGGCAAAACGACTAGGGGAGGAAATGGTTTGGGGGCGAAACTTCCCTGATTCGAAATAATCACAGCCTTCAGGGATCGAACCGGGGGGCTAACCACTGAGCTATCACGACAGAGCTCTCACTAGGATTTTGAAAACAGGATTCCAGGAATCCTTCCTTGTAAAAAGTTGGATTCACAGGTAAAAAGTTGGATTCACAGGTAAAAAGTTGGAGTTCTGATCTTGATTGCGCATAAAACATAGACAAAAAATTCTTATTATCAGGCTACACATCCATATGAATAACTGACATGTAGATTGTGGGTACTAGTTAGAACTATTTCACTGATGTGTCTAAGAAGCAGCCACAATCTGATATTTTGTAGAAATATTAGGAAAATAATGTATACCCCATTAAAACCCAATCTTCCCCCCCCCCCCCCCCCCACAAAATAAACAAACATGCAGTTGCTCCGATTTATTCTCGCACTTCTAGCCAAATAATGCCACATCATAAAAATCATGTTGTGTTAGGATAATAACAGATATAATGTAAACCCAGATCAGAAAAGAAGCATTCTATACAGCCATGTTTGTGCTTTCAAATTCGGATGTACATGTACGTGACACTAGCTCATAATTTTGTGAACAAATACGTAGGGAAAGCATCTTTACTAAGTTTGACTTCCTGTAATTGTTAAAATGATTGCATTTTGATGAATTACAGACTTTTATGTCACCAGTAAAGATCGAAACACTCTTTGACTGAGCGATAAAAAGTATGATCGTGTAGTCGCGAAAATACATGACATTAGTAATTCGTCAGTTATATCATCTTCGCTGTAAAGCTGGTTTAACTAAATGTGATAGTTTACCGACTAATGTTAATCCATTGATGGTTCATGCTTACACCAATCAGTAAACTAATTAATTGTAATCCGTAATAACACAGGGATTAGCGCGGCGAGATTAAAAAGCTACAATCATTTTTAACACGTGCCGCAAACCGACCATTTGCAAAAATACCTGTCAATATGTGGCATGTGTGCTTTCAACACAAAAGCGGCGCCGCATTTGATCTTTTACTGGTATTGCGTAAGGGGCCTAAATTAGCTTCTGATTTTACCGCTTATGTAATTTTGGACGCGTGTCGCAATAAAAACATGCGTACATAAGAATCGGCGGTAGTGAATTTTACACGTACAACGGCAAAAGTTGGTGTAAAATACGCCGAATCCTGCGTTTCCGAGAGCTCTGCACGATCCGTAATATTGATCCTTGTGCACACACTATCTCTTTAACCTTTTGCGCATGCGCAATGACATGTAAACAAGGTCATTTGTCAAAACATTGGATCAGTCTTATCACCATATTTGCTGGCTCCAAGCTTGCACATTGTCAAAATATTGGTTGGTTGATTTGTGGTTTAACGTCCCTGTCAACACTGTAAAGGTCATTTTGGAGACATCTCAAGCCCTGTCGACCAAGGAAACCAATAGGGTTTATTAGCATGGACGGTCTGCCTCGCACCGCGGTTCCTGGACAGGCTTAGATCCTCTAAGCGGGTTACCAGTACTAGTGTGCGAGCCGGATTCAGCTCTGCGTGGAAGCATCATGAAGCCCATATATTTCTTCAAGCCCCTATGGGCGGGGGCTTTCAAAATATTGGTAAAACAGGTAACCAGACCCCTGACCTTTCAAAGTCAGGGGGGGGGGGGGTCTGGTTACCTGTTTTCCCAACACTTCAGACTAGGAGCCAGCAGATAAATGTAAAAAGAAAAAAAAAATGCGAATTGGCAAAAGGAACCATGGGGTGTCTAAAAGGCAAACGCAACAACAGCTTTTGGATATAGTAAAAGAACATTGCCTCTCTCAAGTCGTAAATATACCCACCCGGCAAGAAAAAACCCTGGATTTGCTATTTACAAATTCTCCATCCCCAGTTAGTCGTGTCAAAGGGATGCCCCCGATCGGCAAGGCCGATCATGATATAGTTTATATTGAGTATGACATAAAAGCAAAGCGAATCCGACAGGTCCCGCGTAAAATATATTTATATAAGCGTGCGGATATGGATGGTCTGCGAGACCATATGGCGCGATTTAAGGATTCCTTCCTTTCCTCTGACCTCTCTCGCATGTCAGTAAATGACTTGTGGGTCAGTTTTAAGACCGAACTTACGACGGCCATGGAAAGGTACATACCAATAAAAATGACCAAAACAAAGCATAGTGTACCATGGATCGATAACACGATCAAACACCTAATCAGAAGACGTGACAGAATGTACTTTCGTGCTCGTAAGTCTAGCAATCCCGACGTGAAGAACCATTACAAAAGGTTCAGAGCACATGTACAAAAGGTAATTAGAGATGCATATTGGAATCATGTTTCCAGCATCTTTACCTTTGATGATGAAAATATTGATCCCGAGGGCCCCCAGAAGAATGGAAAAGTTAAGAAATTTTGGTCATTTGTAAAGTCCCTGAAAAAAGAATCATTTGGGATCACTTCACTTAGAGAAAATGGAATTTTGAAAACTGAATCACGCGAAAAGGCAAATATATGTAATAAGCAGTTTCAATCGGCGTTTACACGTGAAGCTGACGGTGAGCTACCATCAAAAGGTACAAGTCCGTTCCCCTCTATGGGGGACATAACAGTTGACCCCAAAGGGGTCGCAAAACTGTTGGACAAGCTCAACATACATAAGGCATCTGGGCCTGACGGTCTGCATGCCAGGGTGCTTAAGGAATGTAGTGCTGAAATATCTCCCCTGCTGGCCTTTATTTTCAATGAATCACTTGCTCGGGGCAC
Organism: Lucinisca nassula; assembly: GCA_963580285.1. Lineage (NCBI taxonomy): Eukaryota > Metazoa > Mollusca > Bivalvia > Lucinida > Lucinidae > Lucinisca > Lucinisca nassula. The sequence continues at coordinate 98,664,810 of OY757014.1, forward strand.
TGTACCAGATGACTGGCGACAAGCAAACGTAACCCCGGTCTTTAAGAAAGGAGAAAAATATGATGCTGCGAATTACAGACCGGTGTCGCTCACATGCATCTGTTGCAAAACCCTGGAGCATATATTAGTCAGCAACATTAACAAGCACCTAGCCTTTGAAAGCATTCTTGCTGACTGCCAGCATGGTTTCCGAAGTCGAAGGTCTTGTGAAACTCAATTAGTTCAGTTCTACCATGACATAGTGAGCAATCTGGATGGGGCCATTAATCGTGGCCACAAACAGACTGACCTGATTATCATGGATTTTGCAAAGGCCTTCGACAAGGTACCTCACAGGAGGCTATTGTACAAACTAGATCATTATGGGATTAGAGGATCCACACTTAAGTGGGTTAGCTCATGGCTCTCTGGACGCACTCAACAAGTTGTACTTGACGGCCAAGCGTCGGATCCAGTCCCTGTTTTGTCCGGTGTCCCACAAGGTTCGGTACTTGGACCGGTCCTTTTCTTGATATTTATTAATGATCTTCCTGATAATATCAGGTCATCTGTTCGTTTGTTTGCTGATGATTGTGTTTTGTATAGGAACATATATACTACTTCTGATTGTCTTATCTTACAAGATGACCTGGATAGCCTAGCACGTTGGGAGGCCGATTGGCAAATGAAGTTCAATGTGGCCAAATGTCATTCAATGAGGGTGTCACGGCACCCTCCAGACAAGCAGATTAAATTCAACTACTCATTACATCAGCATACTTTGGAACATGTCCAATCCGCAAAATATCTTGGTATCACCATTACTGATAATCTTGATTGGGGTCAACATATTTCTGAGATTACCTCTAAAGCAACTAGGACATTAGGGTTTCTTAGACGTAATTTGGCTTTTGCACCTAGGCAGACAAAGGGTGTTGCATACAAAACCTTGGTTAGACCTCAATTAGAGTATGCATCACCTGTTTGGCACCCCCATGTTAAAACTCAGGTTCAGCAGGTTGAGAAGGTTCAGAGAACGGCTGCCCGATGGACCTGCAGGCGATGGCGGAACAGAAGCAGTGTTGGTGATATGCTCGATGAGCTGGAGTGGCCATCCTTGGAGGCCCGTCGCGAGCAGTCCTCTTTAACCTTCTTTTATAAGATTCACTCTGACACAGTGTCTCTTAATAAAGATAAATACTTGACCCCTGTGACTACTTCAACTCAAACAAGGGCATCAAAACTAAACAACAGTCAATATCGTAGGTACCAGGCCTATAGTGATGCCCTGAAGAATTCTTTCTTCCCTAGAACTATTCCTCAGTGGAATAGTCTTCCCTCCTCTGTGGTAAATGCCAAAACTGCAGAGGAGTTCAAAGCCCGCATAGTGTAGATTGGGATCCAGAGGTGTGCGTTTTAGTACACCTCTGAAAGCAGATTGTAAATAGTTTTAAGAACTCATCCAGTGGGTGTGTTTTTTTTTTTTTTTTTTTGCTAAATTCTAAATTTAGCGCATCACCCAACTGAGGTAATGGCCAAGTTTGACCGACTCAGTATATGAAGATAGATAGATAGAACTGTCCGAAAATTAACTCGTACTTCGATGGTTTATAGCAAAGACCGTTGCTCTGCAATATAGAATCCCCACCAAAATGCATTTTATGACATCAGACTGTATATGTTGAATAGACAAGAGCATTATGTATTAAGATGTGATATCTATAAACCAGGAAATCGCAAAATTTATTGTTGTTTATGAAAAAGGTTGTTGGTTGACGATAAAGCCGCCATATTGACTGAAATCAAGGCAGCAGGCACAGACCGCATGCACTGAGTGTCTGGTAATTATTGAAGATAAAAACCGGGATGTTTGATCGCATGCACTTATTGTTTGGTAATTGACTAAAATCCGGTATCATATTCCGGTATCTTATCACTTTTCCACCTACAACTGTCTACTACTGCTACTACTACTACGACTACTACTACTACTTATAACAAACGCAATGATAAAAAATAAAACGGTTCGTCAGTCAATCTAATACAAGTGTAAGTAAGCTACACCTGTTTTTTCTTATACAGCTACTGCTTATACTACTACTACTACTACTACTACTACTACTACTACTACTACTACTACTACTACTGATTTTAATAATGAAATAACAGCAGCTGCGGCAGTAGTAGTACTGTAGCGTTTACCGGGTCGTCCACGAAGTGAAGCAATGCTGACACCAATCCAGGTAGTACTGACCGCAATACCCGTTGCTTAACTTCGTGAATAAACTAGCCACTGCACAGGCTGTCTAAGTGGTACATATCAATAACTATTACAATCCCATCCCAACCCCTCGTGTGTGTGTGTGCGTGCGTGCGTGCGTGTGTGTGTGTGGTGCGTGTGTGCGTGTGTGTGTGTGTCGCCACAGCAACAGCTTAGCTCATACGCAGACGGGAGCGAACCCACAACCCCTGGTTTATGAGGCAAGTAGCATAACCACTACGTCGCGGAGGATTCTTTTGTAGTGGTAGTAGTAGTAGTAGTAGTAGTAGTAGCGGTATCTTATTAGAGAAGGTTGGGGAATACTGTCCACGATGGGCCTTCAAGGTTGGCCGCTCTACTTCGTTTAACACGTCACCGACGCTACTTTTTTTGGCCATTGTCGGCAGATCCAACCAGCAACCTTCTTCTGTCATAAAGGGGGTCATCGTTTGCTGGGGCCCCTGTGCGTGAAGACTCAGCCCATGTGTACTTTACAGATCCCTGCCTTAATTAGGCTTTATCATGATAGTGTATGTTTTTAGGACTGCCGCGTCTTTATATTGCGAGCGTCAGTATAGCCATTTGGCCGGATAGAAGTTATCCAGCTAGCAGGATGCTGTATCCGGAGGAGCCGTCTTCCACGCTGACCGAGTCACACAGCAGTGCTAGGACGGGCTGTCCCTCCAGTTTCCGCTGCTCGAACATCCATACCACTGCCTTATGGAATAGTCATCCCCGTCTGACCGCATAATGGCAGTTATCACGACCTCCCATCCTTCGGAGGATAAAGTGATCAAAGAGACTCGCAATTCATACTGGGTCACACCCAAGTGCTAGGCTTCTGGGCTCAGCCCAGATGGGGAAAAGGGGCAGACTTCACTTCTCACATAGGTTCATCTCATGGTCTTGTATCCCCATCTTGCAGGGTTCACTAGCAGGATCCGGTACCCAGAGGACCCCTCTACCACACAGACATACCATTGCCTTATGCGGCCCCTGCCCATAGGGGCTTGAAGAAATATATGGGCTGCACGATGCTTCCACGCAGAGCTGAATCCGGCCCGCACACTAGTACTGGTAAATCGCTTAGAGGATCTAAGCCTGTCCAGGAACTGTGGTGCGAGGCGGACCGTCCATGCTAATAAACCCTATTGGTTTCATTGGGCGACAGGGCTTGAGAAGTCATTGCATCTCAATGTCAGGTAAAAATCCCAAAAAATTGGAAGCAACGTCTCCAAAATGACCTTTACAGTGTTGACGGGGACGTTAAACCTCAAATCAAACAAACAAACATCATTGCCTTATGGTAAGTTATCATCATTGGGCAAAATAAAGGTTACTAGTATCCCGGGATACTCATCCTGTGGAGGATAAAGGGGTCAGAGGGACTGGCGACGAACACTGGGAAACAACCAAGCGCTTTACTTCCGGGCTGGGCCACAGGGGGTTCGGACTTCACTTCTCACATTGGTTAACCGCATGGTCTTCGCAATCTAGCCGGATAACAGAGGTTATCCCGCGATACCAACTAGCAGGACCCGTACCAAGAGGGCCCCCAGGATCCCGTACCCAGAGGGTCCGTCTACCACAAAGACCGGGTCACACTTCAGTGCTAGGTATGGCTCTATCTGAAGTTTACGCTGCTCGAACACGCCTACCTCCCGCTTAAAGAATCGTTATCCCCGTGTGGCCACATAATGGAGGTTATCCCAGGATGTTCAGTCCGCGGAAGATAAAGGTATCAAAGGGAATTACAACTCTCACTAGGTCACATCCCAGCGCTAGGCTTCTGGACTCGGCCACCTTCGGGCCAGACTTCACTTCTCATATATGTTCACCCCATGTTCTAGTATCCCTATCTAGCTGGATAGCAGAGGTTATCCACACAGATCCAATCACACACCAGTGCTAGGCCTTGCAAACCCTCTAGGTACCGAAGCTCGAACACGCATTCCATTTCGATATGAACAAATTATCCCCACCTGGCCGTATAACGGAGATTATAAAGGGATCGAAGGAACTAACAACTAACACTGGTTCAAACCAAATCGCTAGGCTTCTGGGCTCGACAGCTGGGGGTCGGACTGCTGCTGCCTTGAATGAATTCGGTAATCGATGGTGTAAGCAAGAGTATGTTGAGCATAAAGCCCTTAAGGACTGGAAACTTAGCATTTTAAAACTAGTGGATAAACGCATTTCTTGCTATTCTCAAAGATATTAACCTATTACCTCCTAAGCCTAAGACGTCTTTACGTCATCTTAAGCTAGGTATTCAAGAATTTCATAAGAAGTTTGTTTTGGGCTCTGCAGACAAGGCCGCTAACAACGTCGTCGTCGTGTAACGGCTCCACTATGTTAACACGCTTAAGCAGGAGCTTGTTGGTACTAAGGTCTATGAACTTCAGCCTTTAGCTGAAGAGAGAGCTATAGTAGATGAACATATTTGTCATTCAGCCACCAAGTTTGCCGTGTGTGTTACAGAAGGCCAAGACAAGCTTCCTACGCTATACTGGTTACCGAAACTTCATTAAAGACCTTACAAAGCACGGTTTATTGCAAATTATAGCTCTTGCACTACCACTGAACTTTCTAAATGACTAACTTCCTGTCTTACTGCTATTAAAACGCATGCGATTAAATATTGTAATAAAGTCTTTGAAAGATCAGGGAGAAATCTGCTTTGGTCTATAAAAAATTCGAATGAGGTTTTAAATAAATTTAAATCCAGACGTTTTCGTGCTTCAAGTCTGTCTACTTACGATTTTTCCACTCTTTACACTACACTTCCTCATTATCTCATAAAAGAAAAGCTTAATGATTTATTTGAATGAGTTTTTTTTCACAGAGAAGATTCTCTCTATCTTGCATGTAATGTCAAAAATGCATTTTATGCCCCCGCCATTCGAAGAATGGTGGAAAGGCATAATTTTAATTTAGAAAGTTCAGTGGTAGTACAAGAGCTGAAATTTGCAATAAACCGTGCTTTGTAAGGTCTTTTATGAAGTTTTGGAAACCAGTATAACGTAGGAAGCTTGTCTTGGCCTTCTGTAACACACACAGCAAACTTGGTGGCTGAATGACAAATATGTTCATCTACTATAGCTCTCTTTTCATCTAAAGGCTGAAGTTCATAGGCCTTAGTACCACCAAGCCCCTGCTTAAGCGTGTTAACATGGTGGAGCCGACTTGCATTCATAACGATTTTCAGCACTTACCCTGAATTCCCCCTCTTTAGGCCCCATACTAGGGAATGTGACACCAAATCACCCAAAGAACGATCTTGCTCTGACATCAGTCTTTATGGTAAACATAATAAATGAAAGATATAAAGAGGCTGCGGTTCCGAAATATCTTCAAATTTGAACGGTATGTGAAATTTGTTATCATTTTTTAGTCACTTGCATAATTGCCCCCCCCCCCCCCCATTGGGTCCCATATCAGGGAATGTGACGCGAATCATACCTCTAACGATTATGTCCAAGCAACTAGGAACATGTTTAACATAATAAAATATAGATATTTAGAGGCTTTGATGTGTGAATTTTAATGTAAATGTAGAGACTGTTTTAATTACTTCGATCATTTACACATCCTATATTGATTTCCCCGTCGATGGTCTCCTTTACAGGGAATGTGACGCCACTTGATCATTATGAGTAGTATGCCCAATCATTTAGATTTCTCACTGACAGAACGAATTACAGATATTTAGAGGCTGAGAGGCTGAAATTCGAACCAAAGTGTTAAACTTGCATTTATAACGATTTTCAACACTTACACTGAATTTCCCCTCTTTGGACCCCATACTAGGGAATGTGACGCCAATTCACCCAAAGTACGATCTTGCTCTGACATCAGTCTATCTGGTAAACATTATAAATGAAAGATATTAAGAGGCTGCGGTTCCGAAATATCTTCAAATTTGAGCGGTATGTGAAATTTGTTATCAGTTTTGAGTCAATTGCATAATTGTCCCCCTATTGGGCCCCATATCAGGGAATCTGACGCGAATCATACCCTCTAAGGATTATGTCCAGGCAACTAGGAACATGTGTAACATAATACAATATAGATATTTAGAGGCTTTGATGTGAATTTTAATGTAAATGTAGAGGCTGTATTAATTACTTCGACGATTTACACCACGTATATTGAATTTCCCGTCGTTGGTCCCCTTTACAGGGAATGTGACGCCACTAGATCCCTGTGAGTAGTATGCCGAGTCATTTAGCTTTATCGATGGCAGAACGAATTACTGCTATTTAGAAAAAGTAGAAGTAAAACAAAGATCAGGAATCGATACAATTAACTTACTCCACCCATCAAAGACACCAAAGGAAAAGAAACACAAACATTAAGCGACCAGACGATAATGGAAACCTAAACAAAGGAAGGCCATAAGGACAGTAACTTTCCCACAAAATGGCCATATGGCCATCCAAAATAAAAAGACACAAATGCTACACACAGTAAGTAACAACAACAGCATAAATAAATCGCCACAGAAGAACCGCCTTGGAACGGTCAGTGGAAAGATTTCCACTGGGGGGCTTAAATCGATTTTACGTGGCCACATTCCTCGCCCTTACTTCCGTCGCAATTTACACAAAAAATTAGAGACTAAGAGGCTGAAATTCGAACCCAAGTGTTAAACTTGCATTTATAACGATTTTCAGCACGTACACTGAATTTCCCCTCTTTGGGCCCCATATTAGGGAATGTGACGCTACTTCACCCAATGTACGATTTTGCTCTGACATCGGTCTATCTGGTAAACATAATAAATGAAAGATATTAAGAGGCTGCAGTTTCGAAATATTTTCAAACTTGAACGGTATGTGAAATTTGTTATCATTTTGAGTCAATTGCATAATTGTCCCCATTTTGGGCCCCATATAAGGGAATGTGACGCGAAACATACCCTCTAAGGATTAGATGCATGCCTAGCAGCAAGTTTACTGTGATATTTAGAGGCTTTGATGTGTGAATTTTAATGTAAATGTAGAGGCTGTATTAATTACGTCGACTATTTACACCAACTATATTGAATTTCCCCTCGTTGGTCCCCTTAACAGGGAATGTGACGCCACTTGATACCTATGAGTAGTATGCCGAATCAATTAGCTTTATCGCTGATAGAACGAATTGCAAATATTTAGAGGCCGAGATGCTGAAATTCGAACCCAAGTGTTGAACCTGCATTTATAACGATTTTCAGCACTTACATTGAATTTCCCCTCTTTGGCCCCATACTAAGGAAAGTGACGCCAATTCACCCAAAGTACGATCTTGCTCTGACATCAGTTTATATGGTCAGCATAATAAATGAAAGATATTAAGAGGCTGCGGTTCCGAAATATCTTCAAATTTGAACCGTATGTGAAATTTGTTATCATTTTTGAGTCACTAGCATAATTGTTCCCCTATGGGGCCCCATAAAAGGGAATGTGACGCAAAATATACCCTCTAATGATTATATGCAGTAAACTAGCAACAAGTTTACTATAATACAATATAGATATTTAGAGGCTTTGATGTGTGAATTTTAATGTAAATGTAGAGACTGTTTTAATTACTTCGACGATTTACACCACATATATTTAATTTCCCCTCGTTGGTCCCCTTTACATGGAATGTGACGCCACTTGATCCCTATGAGTAGTATGTCGAGTCATTTAGCTTTATCGCTGACAGAACGAATTGCAGATATTTAGAGGCTGAGAGGCTGAAATTCGAACCGAAGTGTTAAACTTGCATTCATAACGATTTTCAGCACTTACACTGAATTTCCTCTCTTTTGGCTCCATACTACGGAATGTGACGCCTATTCGCCCAAAGTACGATCTTGCTCTGTAATCAGTCTATATGGTAAACATAACAAATGAAAGATATTAAGAGGCTAAGGTTCCGAAATATCTTCAAATTTGAACGGTATGCGAAATTTGTTATCATTTTTGAGTCATTGCATAATTGTCCCCCTATTGGGTCCCATATCAGGGAATGTGACGCAAATCATACCCTCTAAGGATTATGCCGAGGCAACTAGAAACATGTGTAATATAAAACAATATAGATATTTAGGGGCTTTGATGAGTGAATTTTAATGTAAATGTAGAGACTGTTTTAATTACTTCGACGATTTACACCACATATGTTGAATTTCCCCTCGTTGGTCCCCTTTACATGGAATGTGACGCCACAAGATCCCTATGAGTAGTATGTCGAGTCATTTAGCTTTATCGCTGACAGAACGAATTGCAGATACTTAGAGGCTGAGAGGCTGAAATTCGAACCGAAGTGTTAAACTTGCATTCATAACGATTTTCAACACTTACACTGAATTTCCTCTCTTTTGGCTCCATACTAGGGAATGTGACGCCTATTCGCCCAAAGTACGATCTTGCTCTGTAATCAGTCTATATGGTAAACATAACAAATGAAAGATATTAAAAGGCTACGGTTCCGAAATATCTTCCAATTTGAACGGTATGTGATTTGTGTTATCATTTTTGAGTCAATTGCATAATTGTCCCCCTTTTGGGCCCCATATCAGGGAATGTGACGCGAATCATACCCTTTTAGGATTGTGTCCAGGCAATTAGGAACATGTTTAACATAATACAATATAGATATTTAGAGGCTTTGGTGTGTGAATTTTAATGTAAACGTACAGGCTGTATTAATTACTTCGACGATTTACACCACCTATATTGAATTTACCCTCGTTGGTCCCCTTAACAGGGAATGTGACGCCACTTGATTCCTATGAGTAGTATGTCGATGTATTTACCTTTATAGCTGACAGAACGTATTGCAGATATTTAGAGGCTGATGGGCTGAAATTCGAATCCAAGTGTTGAACGTGCATTTATAACGATTTTCAGCACTTACACTGAATTTCCCCTCTTTGGGCCCCATACTAGCGAATGTGACGCCAATTCACCCAAAGTACGATCTTGCTCTGACATCATAAATGAAAGATATTAAGGGGCTGCGGTTCCGAAATATCTTCAAATTTAAATGGTATGTAAAATTTGTTATCATTTTTGAGTCACTAGCATAATTGTCCCCCTATTGGGCCCCATAAAAGGGAATGTGACGCAAATTATACCCTCTAAGGATTATATGCAGGTAACTAGCAACAAGTTTATTATAAAACAATATAGATATTTAGAGGCTTTGCTGGGTGAATTTCATTGTAAATGTAGAGGCTTTTTTAATTACTTCGACCATTTACACCACCTATATTGAATTTCCCCTCGTTGGTCCCAATAACAGGGAATGTGACGCCACTTGATAACTATGAGTATTATGTCGAGTCATATAGCATTATCGTTGACAGAACGAATTGCAGATATTTAGAGGCTGAGAGGCTGAAATTCGAACCCAAGTGTAAAACTTGCATTATAACGATTTTCAGCACTTACACTAAATTTTCCCTATTTCGGCCCCATATTAGGGAATGTGACGCCAATTCACCAAAAGTACGATCTTGCTCTGACATCAGTCTATATGGTAAACATAATAAATGAAAGATATTAAGAGGCTGCGGTTCCGAAATATCTTCAAATTTGAACGGTATGTGAAATGTGTTTTCATTTTTGAGTCACTAGCATGATTGTCCCCCTATAGAAAATAGAAGTAAAACAAAGATCAGGAAGCGATACAAATAACTTACTCCACCCATCAAAGACACCAAAGGGAAAGAAACACAAACATTCAGCGACCAGACCATAATGGAAACCTAAACAAAGGAAGGCCATAAGGACAGTTACTTTCCCACAAAATGGCCATATGGCCATCCAAAATATAAAGACATAAGTGATACATACAGTAAGTAACAAACAACACCATAAATAAACCGACACAGAAGAACCGCCTTGGAACGGTCAGTGGAATGATTTCCACTGGGGGGGGGGGCTTAAATCGATTTTACGTGGCCACAATCCTCGCCCTTACTTCCGTCGCGATTTAGACAAATAATTTGTTCAGTCCGCATGAAGGTCTCCTAAATCATCAGTGCAACATCTCCGTGAACACAAAAATCAAAGAACCACAGAGGTGAGACAACGCCATATCAGGGAATGTGACGCGAATCATTCCCTCTAAGGATTATGTCCAGGCAACTAGGAACATGTTTAACATAATACAATATAGATATTTTGAGGCTTTGATGTGTGAATATTAATGTAGATGTAGAGGCTGTATTAATTTCTTCGACGACTTACACCACGTATATTGAATTTCCCCTCGTTGATCCCCTTAACAGGGAATGTGACGCCACTTGATCCCTATGAGTAGTATGCCAAGTCATTTAGCTTTATCGCTGACAGAATGAATTACAGATATTTAGAGGCTGAGAGGCTGAAATTCGAACCCAAGTGTTAAACTTGCATTTGTAATCAGCACTAACACTGAATTTTCCCTCTTTGGGCCCCATACTAGGGAATGTGACGCCAATTCACCCAAAGTACGATCTTGCTCTGACATCGGTCTATATGGTAAACATAATAAATGAAAGATATTAAGAGGCTACGGTTCCGAAATATCTTCAAATTTGAACGGTATGTGAAATGTGTTATCATTTTTGAGTCACTAGCATGATTGTCCCCCTATAGAGCCCCATATCAGGGAATGTGACGCGAATCATACCCTCTAAGGATTATGTCCAGACAACTAGGAACTTGTTTAACATAATGCAAAATAGATATTTAGAAGCTTTGATATGTGTATTTTAATGTAAATATAGAGGCTGTATTAATTACTTCGACCATTTACACCGCCTATATTGAATTTCCCCTCGATGGGCCCCTGAACAGGGAATGTGACGCCACTTGAAGCCTTTGACTAGAATATCGAGTCATTTAGCTTTATCACTGACAGAACATATTGCAGATATTTAGAGGCAGAGAGGCTGAAATTCGAACCAAAGTGTTGAACCTGCATTTATCACGATTTTCAGCACTTACAATGAATTTCTCTCTTTGGGCCCCATACTAGGGAATGTGACGCCAATTCTCCCAAAGTACGATCTTGCTCTGACATCAGTCTATATGGTAAGCATAATAAATAAAAGATATTAAGAGGCTACGGTTCCGAAATATCTTCAAATTTGAACGGTATGTGAAATTTGTTATCATTTTTGAGTCACTAGCATAATTGTCCCCCTATAGGGCCCCATATCAGGGAATGTGACGCGAATCATACCCTCTAAGGATTATGTCCAGGCAACTAGAAACATGTTTAACACATAGACATATAGGTATTTAGAGGCTTTGCTGTGTGAATTTTAATGTAAATGAAGAAGCTGTATTCATTACTTCGACCATTTACACAGCCTATATTGAATTTCTCCTCGATGGGCCCCTTAACAGGGAATGTGACGCCACTTGATCCCTCTGACTAGTATGTCGAGTCATTAAGCTTTATCGCTGACAGAACATATTGCAGATATTTAGAGACTGAGAGGCTGAAATTCGAACCCAAGTGTTGAACGTGCATTTATAACGATTTTCAGCAATTACAATGAATTTCCCTCTTTGCGCCCCATACTAGGGAATATGACGCCAATTCACCCAAAGTACAATCTTGCTCTGACATCAGTCTATATGGTAAACATAATGAATGAAAGATATTAAGAGGCTGCGGTTCCGAAATATCTTCAAATTTGAACGGTATGTGAAATTTGTTATCATTTTTGAGTCACTAGCATAATTGTCCCCCTATAGGGCTCCATATCAGGGAATGTGACGCGAATCATGCCCTCTAAGGATAATGTCCAGGCAACTAGGAACATGTTTAACATATAGACATATAGGTATTTAGAGGCTTTGATGTGTAAATTTTAATGTAAATGTAGAGGCTGTTTTAATTACTTCGACCATTTACACCACGTATATTGAATTTCTCCTCGATGGACCCCTTAACATGGAATGTGACGACACTTGATCCCTATGACTAGTATGTCGAGTCATTTAGCTTTATCGCTGACTGAACATATTGCAGATATTTATAGGCTGAGAGGCTGAAATTCGAACCCAAGTGTTGGACGTGCATTTATAACGATTTTCAGCACTTACAATGAATTTCTCTCTTTGCGCCCCATACTAGGGAGTATGACGCCAATTCACCCAAAGTACGATCTTCCTCTGACATCAGTCTATATGGTAAGCATAATAAATAAAAGATATTAAGAGGCTACGGTTCCGAAATATCTTCAAATTTGAACGGTATGTGAAATTTGTTATCATTTTTCAGTCACTAGCATAATCGTCCCCCTATAGGGCCCCATATCAGGGAATGTGACGCGAATCATACCCTCTAAGGATTATGTCCAGGCAACTAGAAACATGTTTAACACATAGACATATAGGTATTTAGAGGCTTTGATGTGTGAATTTTATTGAAAATGTAGAGGCTGTATTAATAACTTCGACCATTTACACAGCTCATATTGAATTTACCCTCGATGGGCCCCTTAACAGGGAATGTGACGCCACTTGATCCCTTTGACTAGTATGTCGAGTCATTAAGCTTTATCGATGACAGTCTAACATATTGCAGGTATTAGAGGCTGAGAGGCTGAAATTCGAACCCAAGTGTTGAACGTGCATTTATAACGATTTTCAGCACTTACAATGAATTTCTCTCTTTGCGCCCATACTAGGGAATGTGACGCAAATTCACCCAAAGTACGATCTTGCTCTGACATCAGTCTATATGGTAAACATAATAAATGAAAGATATTAAGAGGCTGCGGTTCCGAAATATCTTTAAATTTGAACGGTATGTGAAATTTGTTATCATTTTTGAGTCACTAGCATAATTGTCCCCCTATTGGGACCCATATCAGGGAATGTGACGCGAATCATACCCTTTAAGGATTATGTCCAGGCAACTAGGAACATGTTTAACATAATACAATATAGATATTTAGAGGCATTGATGTGTGAATTTTAATGTAAATGTAGAGGCTGTATTAATAACTTCGACGATTTACACCACGTATATTGAATTTCCCCTCGTTGGTCATTTTTTAATCACTTGCATAATTGCCCCCCCCCCCCGGCCCCCCCACTATTGGGCCCCATATCAGGGAATGTGACGGGAATCATACCCTCTAAGGATTATGTCCAGCCAACTAGGAACATGTTTAACATAATACAATATAGATATTTAGAGGCATTGATGTGTGAATTTTAATGTAAATGTAGAGGCTGTATTAATAACTTCGACGATTTACACCACGTATATTGAATTTCCCCTCGTTGGTCCCCTTAACAGGGAATGTGAAGCCACTTGATCCCTATGAGTAGTATGTCGAGTCATTTAGCTTTAATGCTGACAGAACGAATTACAGATATTAAGAGGCTGAAAGGCTGAAATTCGAACCCAAGTGTTCAACTTGCATTTATAAAGATTTTCAGCATTAACACTGAATTTCCCCTTTTTTGGCCCCATACTAGGGAATGTGACGCCAATTCACCCAAAGTACGATCTTGCTCTGACATCGGTCTATATGGTTAACATAATAAATGAAAGATATTAAGAGGCTACGGTTCCGAAATATCTTCAAATTTAACGGTATGTGAAGTTTGTTATCATTTTTGAGTCACTAGCATAATTGTCCCCCTATTTGGCCCCATACCAGGGAATGTGACGCGAATCATACCCTCTGAGGATTATGTCCAGGCAACTAGGAACATGTCTAATATAATACAATATAGATATTTAGAGGCTTTGATGTGTGAATTGTAATGTAAATGTAGAGGCTGTATTAATTACTTCAACCATTTACACCACCTATATTGATTTTTTCGTCGTTGGTCCCCTTTACAGGGAATGTGACGCCACTTGATTCCTATGAGAAGTATACCGAGTCATTTAGCTTTCTCGCTGACAGAACAAATTACAGGTATTAAGAGGCTGAGAGGCTGAAGTTCGAACCAATGTGTTAAACTTGCATTTATAAATATTTTCAGCACATACACTGAATATCCACTCTTTGGTCCCCATATAAGGGAATGTGATGCCAATTCACCCAAAGTACGATCTTGCTCTGACAACATTCTATATGGTAAGCATAATAAATGAAAGATATTAAGAGGCTGCGGTTCCGAAATATCTTCAAATTTGAACGGTATGTGAAATTTGTTATCATTTTTGAGTCACTAGCATAATTGTCCCCCTATTGGGCCCCATATCAGGGAATGTGACGCAAATCATACCCTCTAAGGATTATGTCCAGCCAACTAGGAACATGTTTAACATAATACAATATAGATATTAAGAGGCTTTGATGTGTGAATTTTAATGTAAATGTAGAGGCTGTATTAATTACTTCGACCATTTTCACCACGTATATTGAATTTCCCCTCGTTGGTCCCCTTAACTGAGAATGTGACGCCACTTGATCCCTATGAGTAGTATGTCGAGTCATTTAGCATTATCGCTGACAGAACGAATTGCAGATATTTAGAGGCTGAGAGGCTGAAATTCGAACCCAAGTGTTAAACTTGCATTTATAACGATTTTCAGCACTAAAAATGAATTTTCCCTCTTTCGGCCCCATACTAGGGAATGTGACGCCAATTCACCCAAAGTACGATTTTGCTCTGACATCAGTCTATATGGAAAACATATTAAATGAAAGATATTAAGAGGCTGCGGTACCGAAATATCTTCAAATTTGAACGGTATGTGAAATTTGTTTTCATTTTTGAGTCACGTGCACAATTGTCCCCCTATTGGGCCCCATATCAGGGAATGTGACGCAAATCAATCTCTCTAAGGATTATGTCCAGGTAACTAGGAACATGTTTAACATAATACAATATAGATATTTTGAGGCTTTGATGTGTGAATATTAATGTAGATGTAGAGGCTGTATTAATTACTTCGACGATTTACACCACGTATATTGAATTTCCCCTCGTTGGTCCCCTTAACAGGGAATGTGACGCCACTTGATTCCTATGAGTAGTATGCCGAGTCATTTTGCTTTATCGCTGACAGAACGAATTATAGATATTTAAAGGCTGAGAGGCTGAAATTCGAACCCAAGTGTTAAACTTGCATTTATAACGATTTTCAGCACTAACACTGAATTTTCCCTCTTTGGGCCCCATACTCAGGAATGTGACGCTAATTCACCCAAAGTACGATCTTGCTCTGACATCGGTCTATATGGTAAATATAATAAAGGAAAGATATTAAGAGGCTAAAGTTCCGAAATATCTTCAAATTTGAACGGTATGTAAAATATGTTATCATTTTTGAGTCACTAGCATGATTGTCCCCCTATAGAGCCCCATAGCAGGGAATGCGACGCGAATCATACACTCTAAGGATTATGTCCAGGCAACCAGGAACATGTTTAACATAATACAATATAGATATTTAGAGGCTTTTATGTGTGAATTTTAATGTAAATGTAGAGGCTGTATTAATTACTTCGACCATTTACACCGCCTATATTGAATTTCCCTTCGATGGGCCCCTAAACAGGGAATGTGACGACACTTGATCCCTATGACTAGTATGTCGAGTCATTAAGCTTTATAGCTGACAGAACATATTGCAGATATTTAGAGGCTGAGAGGCTGAAATTCGAACCCAAGTGTTGGGTGTGCATTTATAACGATCTTCAGCCTTTACAATGAATTTCTCCCTTTGGGCCCCAAACTAGGGAATGTGACGCCAATTCAACCAAAGTACGACCTTTCTCTGACATCAGTCTATATGGTAAGCATAATAAATAAAAGATATTAAGAGGCTGCAGTTTCGAAATATTTTCAAATTTGAACGGTATGTGAAATTTGTTATCATTTTTCAGTCACTAGCATAATTGTCTCCCTGTAGGGCCCCATATCAGGGAATGTGACGCGAATCATACCCTCTAAGGATTATGTCCAGGCAACTAGAAACATGTTTAACATATATACATATAGATATTTAGAGACTTTGATGTGTAAATTTTTAATGTAAATGTAGAGGCTGTAATAATTACTTCGACCATTTACACAGCTTATATTGAATTTCCCCTCGATGGACCCTTAACAGGGAATGTGACGCCACTTGATCCCTTTGAACAGTATGTCGAGTCATTAAGCTTTATCGCTGACAGAACATATTGCAGATATTTAGAGGCCGAGAGGCTGAAATTCGAACCCAAGTGTTGAACGTGCATTTATAACGATTTTCAGCACTTACAATGAATTTCTCTCTTTGCGCCCCATACTAGGGAATGTGACGCCAATTCACCCAAAGTGCGATTTTGCTCTGACATCAGTCTACATGGTTAACATAATAAATGAAAGATATTAAGAGGCTACGGTTGAGAAATATCTTCAAATTTGAACGGTATGTGAAATTTGTTATCATTTTTTAATCACTTGCATAATTGTCCCCCCCCCCCCACACACACACACTCTATTTGGCCCCATATCAGGGAATGTGACGCGAATCATACCCTCTAAGGATTATGTCCAGCCAACTAGGAACAGTTTTAACATAATACAATATAGATATTTAGAGGCTTTGATGTGTGAATATTTATGTAAATGTTGAGGCTGTATTAATTACTTCGACCATTTACACCACGTATATTGAATTTCCCCTCGTTGGTCCCCTTAACAGGGAATGTGACACAACTTGATCCCTATGAGTAGAATGTCGAGTCATTTAGCTTTATCGCTGACAGAACGAATTACAGATATTAAGAGGCTGAAAGGCTGAAATTCGAACCCAAGTGTTAAACTTGCATTTATAAAGATTTTCAGCACTAACACTGAATTTCCCCTTTTTGGGCCCCATACTAGGGAATGTGACCCCAATTCACCCAAAGTACGATATTGCTCTGACATCGGTCTATATGGTTAACATAAGAAATGAAAGATATTAAGAGGCTACGGTTCCGAAATATCTCCAAATTTAACGGTATGTGAAGTTTGTTATCATTTTTGAGTCACTAGCATAATTGTCGACCTATTGGGCCCCATACCAGGGAATGTGATGCGAATCATACCCTCTGAGGATTATGTCCAGGCAACTAGGAACATGTCTAACATGTCTAATATGTAGAGGCTGTATTAATTTCTTCAACCATTTACACCACCTTTATTGATTTTTTCGTCGTTGGTCCCCATTACAGGGAATGTGACGCCACTTGATTCCTATGATAAGTATACCGAGTCATTAAGCTTTCTCGCTGACAGAACGAATTACAGATATTTAGAGGCTGAAAGGCTGAAATTCGAACCCAAGTGTTAAACTTGCATATATTAAGATTTTCAGCACTTACACTGAATTTCCCCTCTTTGGGCCACATATAAGGGAATGTGACGCCAATTCACCCAAAGTACGATCTTGCTCTGACATCAGTCTATATGGTAAGCATAATAAATGAAAGATATTAAGAGGCTGCGGTTCCGAAATATCTTCAAATTTGAACGGTATGTGAAATTTGTTATCATTTTTGAGTCACTAGCATAATTGTCCCCCTATTGGACCCCATATCAGGGAATGTGACGCGAATCATACCCTCTAAGGATTATGTCCAGGCAACTAGGAACATGTTTAACATAATACAATATAGATATTTAGAGGCTTTGATGTGTGAATATTAATGTAAATGTAGAGGCTGTATTAATTACTTCGACCATTTACACCACGTATATTGAATTTCCCCTCGTTGGTCCCCTTAACAGGGAATGTGACGCCACTTGATCCCTATGAGTAGTATGTCGAATCATTTAGCTTTAACCCTGACAGAACGAATTGCAGATATTTAGAGGCTGAGAGGCTGAAATTCGAACCAAAGTGTTAAACTTGCATTTATAAAGAATTTCAGCACTTACACTGAATTTCCCCTCTTTGGGCCACATATAAGGGAATGTGACGCCAATTCACCCAAAGTACCATCTTGCTCTGACATCAGTCTATATGTTAAACATAATAAATGAAAGATATTAAGAGGCTGCGGTTCCGAAATATCTTCAAATTTGAACGGTATGGGATTTTTGTTTTCATTTTTGAGTCACGTGCACAATTGTCCCCCTATTGGGCCCCATATCAGGGAATGTGACGCGAATCATACCCTCTAAGGATTATTTCCAGGCAACTAGGAAAATGTTTAACATAATACAATATAGATATTTTGAGGCTTTGATGTGTGAATATTAATGTAGATGTAGAGGTTGTATTAATTACTTCGACGATTTACACCACGTATATTGAATTTCCCCTCGTTGGTCCCCTTAACAGGGAATGTGACGCCACTTGATTCCTATGAGTAGTATGCCGAGTCATTTTGCTTTATCGCTGACAGAACGAATAATAGATATTTAAAGGCTGAGAGGCTGAAATTCGAACCCAAGTGTTAAACTTGCATTTATAACGATTTTCAGCACTAACACTGAATTTTCCCTCTTTGGGCCCCATACTCAGGAATGTGACGCCAATTCACCCAAAGTACGATCTTGCTCTGACATCGGTCTGTATGGTAAATATAATAAAGGAAAGATATTAAGAGGCTACAGTTCCGAAATATCTTCAAATTTGAACGGTATGTAAAATATAATTCATTTTTGAGTCACTAGCATGATTGTCCCCCTATAGAGCCCCATATCAGGGAATGTGACGCGAATCATACCCTCTAAGGATTATGTCCAGTCAACCAGGAACATGTTTAACATAATACAATATAGATATTTAGAGGCTTTTATGTGTGAATTTTAATGTAAATGTAGAGGCTGTATTAATTACTTCGACCATTTACACCGCCTATATTGAATTTCCCTTCGATGGGCCCCTAAACAGGGAATGTGACGACACTTGATCCCTATGACTAGTATGTCGAGTCATTAAGCTTTATCGCTGACAGAACATATTGCAGATATTTAGAGGCTGAGAGGCTGAAATTCGAACCCAAGTGTTGGATGTGCATTTATAACGATTTTCAGCCTTTACAATGAATTTCTCCCTTTGGGCCCCAAACTAGGGAATGTGACGCCAATTCAACCAAAGTACGACCTTTCTCTGACATCAGTCTATATGTTAAGCATAATAAATAAAAGATATTAAGAGGCTGCAGTTTCGAAATATTTTCAAATTTGAACGGTATGTGAAATTTGTTATCATTTTTCAGTCACTAGCATAATTGTCTCCCTGTAGGGCCCCATATCAGGGAATGTGACGCGAATCATACCCTCTAAGGATTATGTCCAGGCAACTAGAAACATGTTTAACATATATACATATAGATATTTAGAGACTTTGATGTGTAAATTTTTAATGTAAATGTAGAGGCTGTATTAATTACTTCGACCATTTACACAGCTTATATTGAATTTCCCCTCGATGGACCCTTAACAGGGAATGTGACGCCACTTGACCCCTTTGAACAGTATGTCGAGTCATTAAGCTTTATCGCTGACAGAACATATTGCAGATATTTAGAGGCTGAGAGGCTGAAATTCGAACCCAAGTGTTGAACGTGCATTTATAACGATTTTCAGCACTTACAATGAATTTCTCTCTTGGCGCCCCATACTAGGGAATGTGACGCCAATTCACCCAAAGTGCGATTTTGCTCTGACATCAGTCTATATGGTTAACATAATAAATGAAAGATATTAAGAGGCTACGGTTGCGAAATATCTTCAAATTTGAACGGTATGTGAAATTTGTTATCATTTTTTAATCACTTGCATAATTGTCCCCCCCCCCCACACACACATTCTATTTGGCCCCATATCAGGGAATGTGACGCGAATCATACCCTCTAAGGATTATGTCCAGCCAACTAGGAACAGTTTTAACATAATACAATATAGATATTTAGAGGCTTTGATGTGTGAATATTAATGTAAATGTTGAGGCTGTATTAATTACTTCGACCATTTACACCACGTATATTGAATTTCCCCTCGTTGGTCCCCTTAACAGGGAATGTGACGCCACTTGATCCCTATGAGTAGTATGTCGAGTCATTTAGCTTTATCGCTGACAGAACGAATTACAGATAATCAGAGGCTGAAAGGCTGAAATTCGAACCCAAGTGTTAAACTTGCATTTATAACGATTTTCAGCACTAACACTGAATTTTCCCTTTTTGGGCCCCATACTAGGGAGTGTGACGCCAATTCGCCCAAAGTACGATCTTGCTCTGACATCGGTCTATATGGTAAACATAATAAATGAAAGATATTAAGAGGCTACGGTTCCGAAATATCTTCAACTTTAACGGTATGTGGAGTTTGTTATCTTTTTTGATTCACTAGCATAATTGTCCCCCTATTGGGCCCCATACCAGGGAATGTGACGCGAATCATACCCTCTGAGGATTATGTCCAGGCAACTAGGAACATAGCTAATATAATGCAATATAGATATTTAGAGGCTTTGATGTGTGAATTTTAATGTAAATGTAGAGGCTGTATTAATTACTTCAACCATTTACACCACCTTTTGTTGATTTTTTCGTCGTTGATCCCCTTTACAGGGAATGTGACGCCACATGATTCCTTTGAGAAGTATACCGAGTCATTACGCTCTCTCGCTGACAGAACGAATTACAGATATTTAGAGGTTGAGAGGCTGAAATTCGAACCCAAGTGTTAAACTTGCATTTATAAAGATTTTCAGCACTTACACTGAATTTCCCCTCTTTGGGCCACGCCAATTCACCATAAGTACGATCTTGCTCTGACATCAGTCTATATGGTAAGCATAATAAATGAAAGATATTAAGAGGCTGCGGTTCCGAAATATCTTCAAATTTGAACGGTATGTGAAATTTGTTATCATTTTTGAGTCACTAGCATAATTGTCCCCCTATTGGGACCCATATCAGGGAATGTGACGCGAATCATACCCTTTAAGGATTATGTCCAGGCAACTAGGAACATGTTTAACATAATACAATATAGATATACAGAGGCTTTGATGTGTGAATTTTAATGTAAATGTAGAGGCTGTATTAATTACTTCGACCATTTACACCACGTATATTGAATTTCCCCTCGTTGGTCCCCTTAACAGGGAATGTGACGCCACTTGATCCCAATGAGTAGTATGCAGAGTCATTTAGCTTTATCGCTGACAGAACGAATTGCAGATATTTAGAGGCTGAGAGGCTGAAATTCGAACCCAAGTGTTAAACTTGCATTTATTAAGATTTTCAGCACTTACACTGAATTTCCCCTCTTTGGGCCACATATAAGGGAATGTGACGCCAATTCACCCAAAGTACGATCTTGCTCTGACATCAGTCTATATGGTAAGCATAATAAATGAAAGATATTAAGAGGCTGCGGTTCCGAAATATCTTCAAATTTGAACGGTATGTGAAATTTGTTATCATTTTTGAGTCACTAGCATAATTGTCCCCATATTGGGCCCCATATCAGGGAATGTGACGCAAATCATACCCTCTAAGGATTATGTCCAGGCAACTAGGAACATGTTTAACATAATACAATATAGATATTTAGAGGCTTTGATGTGTGAATTTTAATGTAAATGTAGAGGTTGTATTAATTACTTCGACCATTTACACCACGTATATTGAATTTCCCCTCGTTGGTCCCCTTAACAGGGAATGTGACGCCACTTGATCCCAATGAGTAGTATGCATAGTCATTTAGCTTTATCGCTGACAGAACGAGTTGCAGATATTTAGAGGCTGAGAGGCTGAAATTGGAACCCACGTGTAAATTTGCATTTATAAAGATTTTCAGCACTTACACTGAATTTCCCCTCTTTGGGCCCCATACTAGGGAATGTGACGCCAATTCAGCCAAAATATGATCTTGCTCTGACATCAAGGATGCGGTTCCGAAATATCTTCAAATTTGAATGGTATGTGAAATGTGTTATCATTTTTGAGTCAATTGCATAAATGCCCCCCCCCCCACCCCTATTGGGCCCCATATCAGGGAATGTGACGCAAATCATACCTCTAAGGATTATGTCCAGGCACATAAGCCCATGTTTAATACAATATAGATATTTAGAGGCTTTGATGTGTGAATTTTAATGTAAATGTAGATCGAGGCTCTATTAATTATTTCGACCATTTACACCACCTATATTGATTTGCCCGTCGTTGGTCCCCTTTACAGGGAATGTGACGCCACTTGATTCCTATGAGAAGTATGCCGAGTCATTTAGCTTTCTCGCTGACAAAACGAATTACAGATATTTAGAGGCTGAGAGGCTGAAATTCGAACCAAAGTGTTAAACTTGCATTTATACAGATTTTCAGCACTTACACTGAATTTCCCCTCTACGGGCCCCATATAAGGGAATGTGACGCCAATTCACACAAAGTACGATCTTGCTCTGACATCAGTCTATATGGTAAACATAATAAATGAAAGATATTAAGAGGCTGCGGTTCCGAAATATCTTCAAATTTTGAACGGTATGCGAAATTTGTTATCATTTTTTAGTCTTTGCATAATTGTCCCCCTATTGGGCCCGTTATCAGGGAATGTGACGCAAATCATACCCTGTAAGGATTATGTCCAGGCAACTAGGAACATGTTTAACATAATACAATATAGATATTTAGAGGCTTTGATGTGTGAATTTTAATGTAAATGTAGAGGCTGTATTAAATATTTCGACCATTTACACCACCTATATTGAATTCACCCTCGTTGGTCCCCTTAACAGGAATGTGACGCCACTTGATTCCTATGAGTAGTATGTCGAGTCATTTAGCTTTATCGTTGACAGAACGAATTGCAGATATTTAGAGGCTGAGAGGCTGAAATTCGAACCCAAGTGTTAAACTTGCATTTATAAAGATTTTCAGCACTTACACTGAATTACCCCTCTTTGGGCCCCATACGAGGAAATGTGACGCCAATTCACCCAAAATGCGAACTTGCTCTGACATCAGTCTATATGATAAAAATAATAAATGAAAGATATTAAGAGGCTGCGGTTCCGAAATATCTTCAAATTTGAATGGTATGTGAAATGTGTTATCATTTTTGAGCCACTAGCATAATTGTCCCCCTATTGGGCCCCATAAAAGGGAATGTGACGCAAAATATACCCTCTAAGGATTGTATGCAGGTAACTAGCAACAAGTTTACTATAATACAATATAGATATATAGAGGCTTTGATGTGTGAATTTTAATGTAAATGTAGAGGCTGTATTAATTACTTCGACCATTTTTACACCACCTATTTTGAATTTCCCCTCGTTGGTCCCCTTAACAGGGAATGTGACGCAACTTGATCCCAATGAGTAGTATGCAGAGTCATTTAGCTTTATCGCTGACAAAACGAATGGCAGATATTTAGAGGCTGAGAGGCTGAAATTCGAACCCAAGTGTTCAACTTGCATTTATAATGATTTTCAGCACTTATACTGAATGTTCCCTCTTTCGGCCCCATACTAGGGACTGTGACGCCAATTCACTCAAAGTACGATCTTGCTCTGACATCAGTCTGTATGGTTAACATAATAAATGAAAGTTATTAAGAGGCTGCGGTTCCGAAATATCTTCAAATTTGAACGGTATGTGAAATTTGTTTTCATTTTTGAGTCACGTGCACAATTGTCCCCCTATTTGGCCCCATATCAGGGAATGTGACGCAAATCATACCCTCTAAGGATTATGTCCAGGCAACTAGGAACATGTTCAACATAATACAATATAGAAAGAACGCGAGCGTGCCTTTTATTATCCTTGGGATGACCGTGACTGGCCTTATGGCCTACAAACTCGCCTAGACAATTGCGCAGACCAAACGAGTAGCAGTCTGAGCTGGGTCCACAGTGTTTGGAATAATTTTCTCTGACTAGATACCACCTGTGGGACTGTTCAAAAGTGGTCTTAAATCTAAGAAGTGTGGTTATAGTCACTGTTTTGGAATTAAAAAAAAAGTCGTCTCTCCGGAGATTCGAACTCACGCCAAAAAAAAAACAGCAAAACGCCCCTTCGAGAGCCTGGTATTTTTTTTTTTTTTTTTTGGGGGGGGGAGGGGGTTGTTTCGGATGCTTTTTTTGTAACAGGCTCGCCCTTCAGAGTTTTGCATTCCCCAACATTCTGATTCTAACTAGGGCGGATATTATTCGAAAGTTGTTAGATATCTTACTAGAGGAAGCTAGGGGGAGGGTGGGCAGAGAGAGAATCTAGCGCTAGTAGTTAAGGATTGGGTGTCCCTCTAGGGACATTGAATGAATAACGTTTTAACAATGATAAGCTTCGATTTACGAATTGTGTAATACATAAAATAAATTAATGATAATTTTCTTTTTTATCTTTGAAAAACTGAGTCTGTTAGCAAAAGACTTCCATACGTATAGCAATAATTAAAAAATAAAAAAAAAAACTTTGTATTTAGATCGTCGTAAATTTCCGCAAGCGAATGTACTATAGTGGTCTATTTATAGGCCACTCATAGCGTCAAATTTTCAGTATCGATTTTGTCTTAGTAGTAAAGTTTAGTCTGTTTCGTATTACACATGTTGTACATATCACGTTAGAATTTGAGTTTTTTAGACATTTTGTTTGATTTATTCATATATTTATCCCGTCAACACTTTAAAGGTCATTTTGGAGATGTTGCTTCCAATATTGGGGGACCCGATGAAATGACATCTCAAGCCCTGCCCCCCAACGCGAGCGCAGGCTGGTCCCGGGTCGGCACCACCGAGTGGGGATGCCGAGGACAATTTCTATTTTTCATCCCCGCACTGTGGGGCCGAGCCGGGGGTGGCGGGGGGGGGGGGCACACCGCGTTGTTATACGAGGTGACATTGGTATGTCGCAGCCAGTTGGGATTAAATTCTTTTTGTGGTTTGGAGGCTTAATTTGGCAAATGGAGAATATTGATGTTTTAGGGTTGGGAGGCTTAATTTGCCAAAAAGAAAACTTTTTTGGGTCAAAATGAGGTGGGAAGCTTAATTGGTTGAATGGGGCTTTCATGGCTGAAACAAAAAAGTCCATTCATCCTCCCTGCTGCTCAATATAGATATTTAGAGGCTTTGATGTGTGAATTTTAATGTTAATATAGAAGCTGTATTAATTACTTCGACCATTTACGCCACCTATATTGAATTACCCCTCGTTGGTCCCCTTAACAGGGATTGTGACGCCACTTGACACCTATCAGTAGTATGCCGATTCATTTAGCTTTATCGCAGACGGAAGGAATTACAGATATTTAGAGGATAAGAGGATTAAACTTAACATGCAAGACTTTTGGAATTAATTGACTATTCACATCACTTACCTGACTTTTCACCAATGTAGGGCGCCTATGTAAGGGAATGTGACGCAATTGGACCCATTTTAAGAGTTTGCATTGACATCAGGCAACATGTTGAAAATAATGGATGACATGTATTTAGGGGCTGTATTCACACAAACATGGTAAACTTACATTTTGAACGATTTTGATTACTTACATGGAATTTCCCTTCTTTGGGTCTCATACTAAAGAATGTGACGCTACTTGACCCATTGTATGATTATGCCCTGACATCAGTCTATATGATAAACATAATAAATCAAAGACATTAAGAGGCCGTGTTTCCGACATATAATCAGTCTTGAATGGTATGTGATATTTGTTATCATTTTTGTCACCACAAAAGTACACTGATG
This sequence comes from Lucinisca nassula, assembly GCA_963580285.1. Classification (NCBI taxonomy): domain Eukaryota; kingdom Metazoa; phylum Mollusca; class Bivalvia; order Lucinida; family Lucinidae; genus Lucinisca; species Lucinisca nassula. Next base: position 98,690,681 of record OY757014.1, read on the forward strand.
CAGATGTCATAAGGATGCTGGAATATCTAATTGACAACATTTTCGTGTAGTTCAGTGGCCTATTATTTCAGCAAACAATTGGCATGACAATGGGTACTAATTGTGCACCGTTGCTTGCCGACTTGTTCTTGTACTCGCATGAGGCGAAGTTTGTACAAGGTCTCCTCAAAGCAGGCAAGAAACGCCTTGCACAACAATTCAATTTCACCTACAGATATATAGATGATTTATTGTCTCTGAAAAATGCTAAATTCGCAGAGTACTTGCAATTCATCTATCCATGTGAACTTGAAATTTAGGGAAGAACAGAGACTGCAACCTCCTCCTCATACTTGGATTGTTATCTCTATATTGACAACGGGAAGCTTTCTACTGGGCTGTACGATAAACAAGATGACTTCAATTTTCCCATTGTTAACTTTCCCTTCCTGAGCAGTAATACCCCGTCTACACCAGCATATGGAGTTTACGTTTCACAGTTGATCGGTTATGCTAGAGCCTATTCCAAGTATCAGGACTTTATGGAACGTGGGAAGGTGCTCACTACCAGGTTGTTATGCCAGGGGTATCAAAAACAAACTGGTATCAACACTAAAGAAGTTCTATTGGAGGCACCATGATCTTGTTGATCCGTACAATGTGGCCATTTCCAGAATTATTTCTGATATGTTTGCCAATGGAAAGCCATAGGAAGACTTCCAAAATCTCGGACATACTCTTCTCGGCATTTACACCTTTTCTTCGTTCGTTGGGCATGGTGCGCGAAGCTTGCTTACCAAGTAATGCTTACTATCCGCGGACGCCTGATTACACTCTTCTGTTCTGGAGTCCATGTCGGTTGATCTGAACATTGATATTTGCCATTTTGTCTATGGACTAATGATTTTGGATTAACGCTTTGGTACTACGACCTAAACTACTTTTGTGTTACTTGCATAATTGTCCCCTTATTGGGCCCCATATTAGGGACTGTGATGCGAATCGTACCCTCTGAAGATTATGCCTAGGCAACCAGCTGCATGTCTAACATAATATAGTACAGAAATTTGGAGGCTTTGATGTGTGAATTTCAATGCAAATGTGACGCTGTATTGATTACTTCGACCATTTACACCACTTATAATGAATATCCCCTCGCTTGTCCCTGGAAGGTGACCTCTCACTTGACCCCTATGAGTAGTATGCAGAGGCAATTAGCTGTATCGGTAAAAAACGAATAACAAATATTTAGAGGATGAGAGGCTGAAATATAACAAAACACCCAAGACTTGGCGAATTTATTGGCCATTTACATCCCTAACATGGCTTTTCCCCACTGTAGGGCCCCTATGTAAAGGAATGTGACGCAAATGGGCCCGTTTGAAAAGTGTGCGGAGGCACCAGGCAACATGTTAAATATAATGGATGACAGGTATCTTGAGGCTGGTGTGCTGCCGGTATTCTGCTAGACGGGAATAACTTTTTTAATATGGCAGTGGTATGGATATTGTTCGAGCAGCGGAACGTGGAGCCCAGCACTAGGGTGTGGCCCGGTCTGTACGATAGAAAGGTCGTCTTGGTACTGGACCTTTCTAATGGGTCCCGAGGCATAACCGTTCTTATCCGGCCAGATTGGGATAAAAGACCATGTGTTGGACCTAAATGAGAGGTAATGTCAGACCCAAATGTGGCAGAGCCCAGAACCCTAGAGCGACTAGTGTGACCCAGTGTGAGTCACTTTGATCCCCTTTTCCTTCGCGAGGGTTTCCTGCATGCTACCTGAACAAAAAATTAATTGTATAAATCACGACTGCAGTAAGGGCGAGGATTGCGGCCGTGTCAAAACGATTTAAGCAGGGTTCGAACAGCAAATCCTGGAGGGAGAACCTGGCTCAGCACCACCGTGGTGTGACCCGGTCTGTGTGAGATAGGGGTCCTGTATACCCTGCTTGTGGGTATTACGGGATACCCTCTGTTGTCCGGCTAGATGGGGATAAAAAGCCAAGGGTTGAACCCCTCTCACCCCTGGTCCGAGACCAGAAGCCTAGCGCTTGTGTGTGACCCAGTATGAATTATGAGGCCTTTTGATCTCTTTATTCTCCGCTGGATGGGCAACTCGGAATAACCGCCGTTATGCGCCCAGACAGGGATTTTTCTTCAGTAAGGAAGTGGTGTGGATTTTTCAACAGCAGAACCTGCAGGGAGAGCCAGGTCTAGCCCTGTGGTGAGACCCCATCTGAGTAGTAGAGGGGTCTTCTCGGTATCTGATCTTGCTAGTGCGTATCGCAATATAACCTCTGTTTTCCGGCCAAACTGGGATACAATACTAGGGCTGAACGTATGTGAGAAGTGAAGTCCACCCTCTGTGGCCGAGACCAGAAGGCTAGCGCTGGAGACAGACTCGGTGCGAGTCTTTTCGATACATCTACCTTCTGCAGCCCGAACATACCTGTATAACCACCGTTATTTGGCCATAAGGCAGCGGTATGGGTGTTCAAGCAGCGAAACCTGGAGGTTTTGTTTGTTTGATTTGAGGTTTAATGTCCTCGTCAACACTGTAAAGGTCATTTTGGAACCGTTGCTTACAATTCTGTAGGATTTTACCCGACAATGAGATAAAATGAGATCTCAAGCCCTGTCTCCCAATGAAACAAATAGGGTTTATAAGCATGGACGGTCCGACACTCACACCAATTTGCCTGGGCAAGCTTAGTATTCTATACCGCGACAGTGGTAAGGGCCCGGATTATGGCCATGTAAAATCGATTTAAGCCCCCCAGTGGAATTCTTTCCACTAACCGTTCCAGAACGGTTCTTCTGTGGCGGTTTATTTATGTTGTTGTATGTTACTGACTATGTATATCACTTGTGTCTTTTTATTTTGGATGGCCATTTGGCCATTTTGTGGGAAAGTAACTGTCCTTATGGCCTTCCTTTGTTTAGGTTTCCATTTTTGGTCTGGTCGCTTCATGTTTGTGTTTCTTTTCCTTTGGTGTCTTTGATGGGTGGAGTAAGCTAATTGTATCGATTCCTGATCTTTGTTTTACTTCTACTTTAGATCCTCTTAGCGGTTTACCAGTACTCGTGTGTGGGTCAGACTCAGCTATGCATGGAAGCATCATGCAGCCCATATATTTCTACAAGCCCGGATGGGCGGAAACTTGGAGATAGTGCCAGGCCTAGCCCTAGCGTGTTATCCGGCTAGATGCGGATTCAAGACCATGGGGTGAACCAGTGTGAGAAGTGAAGTCCGATCCAACTATGGCTGACACCGGAAGCGTAGTGCTAGGGCATTATGCAGTGTTAGTCCTTTATATGCCCTTTTATCCTCCGCAGGATGAGAAGCCGGGGATAAACTTTATGCTGTCAGATGGGGATACCTTACGGGTTGGAATTATGTGGGAAGCGAAATCCACCCCCTGTGGCCGAACCCAGAAGGCTAGCGCTGGAGACTGACTCAGTGTTTCGATACCTTATTCCTCCACAGCCTGAACATCCCGAGATAACCACCGTTATTTGGCCAGACAGGGATAACTTTAAGGCAGTGGTATGGGTGTTCAAGCAGCGAAACCTTGAGATAGAGCCAATCCTAGCACTATGGTATTATCCGGCTAGATGCGGACACAAGGCCATGAGTGACCCTTCGGGAGAAATGAAGTCCGACTCAAAGTGGCCGAGCCTAGAAGCCTAGCGCTGGGTTGTGACCCAGGGCGAGTTGGGGGTTCCTTTTATAGCTTTATCCACTGCCAGGTGAGCATCCTGGGATAACCTCCCTCATGCGGTCAGACGGGGATAAATTCCCATAAGGCACCGATATGGGTGTCCTAGCAGTGGAAAATTGGAGGAGAGCCAGGCCTAGCAATGACCTGTGACACGGTGTGTTTGGTAGAGGGGTCCTCTAGTTGCCGGACCTGAAAGTGGGTATTGTAGGATAACATCTGTTATCCGGCTAGACGGGGATACAAGACGGGGGCGTGAACCTGTGTGAGATGCGTTCCGAACCCGATTTAGCCTAGAAACTAAGCGTTGGAATGTGACCCGGTGTTTACTTATTCAGATGTTTTGTCATCATAAACTTATTAACATGATATAGCTAAGCATTCGAAAACATATAACAGTTAATATAATGGATGAGTCTTGGATTGAGCCTAGGCTAGGCCTATTAATGTTCTCTTCTGTGTGAGATGTGAATCCTTTTGATCTCTTTATCCTCCGAGGGCTCAGCACCCCTAGAGCGGTAAGAAGGGGATACCTTACCGTATTGTAGTAGTATGGGTGTCCAAGCGGAGGTAGAGCCAGCCTAGCAATGAGATGCGGGCCCTGCTAGTCTAAATCGCGATATAACCTCTGTTATCCTACCAGATAGGGATGCTAGACCATACGCTGAACCTATGTGATAAGTGAAGTCCGACTTCTGTGTGGTCAATCCCAGAAGCCTAGCGGTTGGAAGTGACTCAGCGTTATTTGTGATCCATTTTGATCCTTTATCCTCCGCGGGGTGAGCATCTCGGGATTATCCACGTTATGCGGAGAGACTGGGTAACTTTTCCGTTAGATATGTTCTATAAAAGGGTTATCCTTGGGAAGCAATGAATACACCATAGAACTGGAAAATATGAAGTGTGCATGTTTTCTGGGCCAGACTAGCTAGTTTCGGTCAATTAGGCCTCATCAGTGACCCTGGTATATGAATGTCTTTTGACGTGTCAACAGTATCAATTCTGATTCTGACAAGAAAATATAAACTACACTATGATGTAGGGCAGGGAGACTTTTTACGGCCGCCACGCATTCCCAGAAACCAGCTGTAGTGACATTAAATATGTTCTATAAACGGGTTATCCTTTGGAAGCAATGAATACACCTTAGAACTTGAAAATAATAAGTGTGCGTGTTTTCTGGGCCAGACTAGCTAGTTTCGGTCAATTAGGCCTCATCAGTGACCCTAAATTTTTTTTTAAAAAATTCCACAATGGAATCAATGATCCCAAAGGATAGGAATTTATAAACTACACTATAATGACTTATATGGGTGTTCGAGAAGTTGAACGTAACGTGGAGATAAATTCAGGCCTTGAACTGGGTATTGACCCGGTATCTTTTGAGGTTCCTATGGGAACTGACCCTGTTCATGAGTATCGTGAGATAACCTCTGTTATCCTTCAAAACTGTGGGTAACGCGAGATAACCTGTTATTCGGCAAAACTGGGTTACAAGATCATGCGTTACTTGTATGAGAAATGAAGTTCGCACCGCCCACCCTGTGGCCAAGCCAATAAACCTGGCGCTGGGATGTCAACCAGTGTGAGTTGTGTGTTACTCTGCTCCCTTTATCCTGCACAGCCAAACCACCATTATTTTGCTAGATTGGGAGAACATTTCCACAAGGCAGTGGTATGGGTAGAGCAAGGCCTGCCACTAAGGTGATATCCGGCTAGATGCGGATACAAGACCACGGGGATGAACCTTTGTGAGACATGAAGTCCGACCCCGCCGACCGAGCCCAGAAGCCTAGCGCTGGGGTGTGACCCAGTATGACTTGTGAGTCCTTTGATCTCTTAATCCTCAACCAGATGAGCATCCCGGGATAACCTCCCTTATGCGGCCACATGGGAATAACCTTTCATTAACGCAGTTGTAGGGATGTTCGAGCAGAGAAAACTTGAGGGAGAGCCATGCAGAGCACTGAAGTGTGTCCCAGACTTTGTGGTAAAGGGGCCCTCTGGGTACCGGATCCTGGCAGTTGGTATCGTGGGATAACCTCTGTTATCCGGCTAGATTACAATACAAGACCATTGGATCAACCTATGTGAGAAGCGAAGTCCGATCCCCTGTGACCCTGCCCGGAAACATCGGGCTAGGGTGTTACATTGAATTAGTCATCAGTCCCTTTGATCCCTTTAGCCTCCGCGGGATGAGCATCCAGGGATAACCTCTATGCTGCCAGACGAGAATAACTTTCCATGAGGCAATGCTTTTCAGTGTTCGAGCAGCGGATCCTGGAGGGAAAACCGGCCTAGTACTATGCTATGACCCGTTCATTGTGGTAGAGGTGTCCTCTGGATAGGGACCCTGCTAGTAGGTATCACGGGATAACCTCTATTATTCGGCCTACCACAAGAACATGGGGTGAACCTATGCGAGAAGTGAAATCCGCCCACGCTGGACCGAGCCCAGAAGCCTAACCTCTGAATACCTGTTATCCGTTACATTTAACATGTTGCCTGATGCCTTTGCAAACTTTTCAAATGGATCCATTTGCGCCACATTCCCTTACATTGGGGCCCTGCAGTGAGGAAAAGTCATGTTAGGGATGTAAATGGCCAATAAATTCACTAAGGCCTACATGTTTTGTTAAATTTCCTGTTAAGGGGACCCAACGAGGGATAATATAGGTGGTGTAAATGGTCGAAGTAATTAATACATCTTCTACATTTACATTAAAATTCACACATCGAAGACTCTAAATTGCTATATATTATTATATGAAACATGTTGCTAGTTGCCTAGTCATAATATTTAGAGGGTATGATTCGCGTCACATTCCCTAATATGGGGCCCAAAATGGGGACAATTATGCAAGAAACACAAAAAGATAACAAATTTCACACACCGTTCAGGTTTGAAAATATTTCGGAACAGCTTCTTAATATCTTTCATTTATTATGTTTATAGTATAGACTGATGTCAGAGCAAAATCGTACATATGGGTGAAGTAGCGTCACATTCCCTTGTATGGTACTCAAACAGGGGAAATTCAGTGTTGATAAAAATCGTTATAAATGCAAGTTTTACACGTGGGTTCGAATTTCAGCCTCTCAGCCTCTAAATATCTGCAATTCGTTCTGTCAGCAATAAAGCTAAATAACTCGGAGTACTCTTTATAGGGATTAAGTGGCGTCACATTCTCTGTTAAGGGGACCAACGAGGGGAAATTCAATATAGGTGTTGTAAATGGTCGAAGTAAATCAACACAGCTTCTACATTTACATTAAAGTTCACACATCAAAGCCTCTAAATATCTATATTGTATTATGTAAAACATGTTCCTAGTTCCCTGGACATAACTCTTAGAGGGAATGATTCGCGTCACATTTCCTGATATTGGGCCCAATTGTGGGTGGGGGGGGGGGGGGGGAGGCAATTGCGCAAGTGATAAAAATGATAACAAATTTCACATACCGTTCTTCAAGTTTGAAAATATTTCGGAACCGCAGCCTCTTAATATCTTTCATTTATTATGTTTACCATATAGACTGATGTCAGAGCAAAATCGTACATTGGGTGAAGTAGCGTCACATTCCCTAGAACGGGGTCCAAAGAGGGGAAATCCAGTGTACGTGCTGAAAATCGTTATAAATGCAAGTTTAACACGTGGTTCGAATTTCAGCCTCTTAGCCTCTAAATATCTGTAATTCGTTCTGTCAGCGAGAAAGCTAAATGACTCGGAATACTACTCATAGGGATCAACGAGGGGAAATTCAATATAGGTGGTGTAAATGGTCGAAGTAATCAATACAGCCTCTACATTTACATTAAAATTCACACATCAAAGCATCTCAATATCTATATTGTATTTTGTTAAACATGGTCCTGGTTGCCGGGACATAATCCTTAGAGGGTATGATTCGCGTCGCATTCCCTCATATGGGGCCCAATAGGGGGACAATTATGCAAGTGAATCAAAAATGATAAAAAAAATTCACATGCCGTTCAAATTTGAAAATATTTCGTAACCGGAGCCTCTTAATAATTTTCAGTTTTTATGTTTACCATATAGACAGGTGTCAGAGCAAGAGCGTACTTTTGGTGAATTAGCGACACATTCCCTAGTATAGGGCCCAAAGAGGGGAAATTCAGTGTAAGTGCTGAAAATCGTTATAAATGCCAGTTTTACGCGTGGGTTCGAATTTCAGCATCCCAGCCTCTAAATGCCTGTAAGCCATTATGTTTAACATGTTGCCTGCTGCCTCTGCACACTTTTCAAACGGGTCCATATGCGTCACATTCCCTTACATAGGGGCCCTGCAGTGAGGAAAAGCCATATTAGGGATGCCAATGTGGCCAATAAATTCACTAAGGCTTGCATGTTTTGTTAAATTTCCGCCTGTCAGTCTCTAAATATCTGTAATTCGTTCTGTCGGCGATAAAGCTAAATGACTCGGAATACTGCTCATTGGGATCAAGTTGCGTCCCATTCCCTGTTAAGTGGACCAACGAGGGGAAATTCAAATGGTCGAAGTAATTAATACAGCTTCTACATTTACATTAAAATTCACACATCAAAGCCTCTTAATATCTATATTGTATTATGTTAAACATGTTCCTAGTTGCCTGGACATAATCCTTAGAGGGTATGATTCGCGTCACATTCCCTGTAAAGGGGACCAACGAGAGGAAATTCTATATAGGTGGTGTAAATGGTCGAAGTAATTAATACAGCCTCTAAATTTACATTAAAATTCACACTTCAAAGCCTCTAAATATCTATATTGTATTATGTTAAACATGTTCCTAGTTGACTGGACATAATCCTTAGAGGGTATGATTGGCGTCACATTCCCTGATACGGGGCCCAAAAGGGGGGCAATTATGCAAGTGACTCAAAAATGATAACAAATTTCACATACCGTTCTTCAAGTTTGAAAATATTTCAAAACCGCAGCCTCTTAATAGCTTTCATTTATAATGTTTACCATAAAGACTGATGTCAGAGCCAAATCGTACATTGGGTGAAGTAGCGTCACATTCCCTAGTATTGGGTCCAAAGAGAGGAAATTCATTGTGAGCGCTGAAAATCGTTATAAATGCCCTACAACATAGTGTAGATTATATTTTCTTGTCCTTTGGAATCATTGGTTCCTACATCATAGTGTAGATTATATTTTCTTGTCCTTTGGGATCACTGTTTCCATTGTGGAATTTCGAAAATATCTGATGGTCACTGATGAGGCCTAATTGGCTGAAACTAGCTAGTCTGGCTCAGAAAATATATACACTCCATATTTTTCAGTTCTGTTGTGTATTCCTTGCTTCCAAAGGATAACCCTTTTATAGAACATATTTAACTTCACTACAGCTGGTGTGTGGGATGTGTGGCGGTGGTAAAACGTGTTCCTACCCTACATCATAGTGTAGATTATATTTTCTTGTCCTTTGGGATCCTTGTTTCCATTGTGGAATGTCGAAAATTTCTGAGGGTCACTGATGAGGCCTAATTGGCCGAAACTAGCTAGTCTGGCCCAGAAAACATGTACACTCGATATTTTTCAGTTCTGTGGTGTATTCCTTGCTTCCCAAGGATAACCATTTTATAGAACATATTTAACTTCACTACAGCTGGTGTGTGGGAATGTGTGGCGGCGGTAAAACGTCTCCCTGCCCTACATGATAGTGTAGATTATATTTTCTTGTCCTTTGGGATCATTGTTTCCATTGTGGAATTTCGAAAATATCTGAGGGTCATTGATGAGGCCAAATTGGTCGAAACTAGCTAGTCTGGCCCAGAAAACATGTACACTCCATATTTTCAGTTCTGTGGAGTATTCCTTGCTTCCAAAGGTTAACCCTTTTATAGAACATATATAACACTTGGTTTCGAATTTCAGCCCCTCAGCCTCTAAATATCTGTAATTCGTTCTGTCAGCGATAAACCTAAATGACTCGTCACACTACTTCTAGGGATTAAGTGACGTCATAATAAGAAGAACAACGAGGGGAAATTCAATATAGGTGGTGTAAATAGTCGAAGTAATCAATACATCTTCTACATTTCCATCAAAATTCACACATCAAAGCCTCTAAATATCTATTTTGTATTATGTTAAACGTGTTGCATGTTGCCTGGGCATAATCTTTAAAGGGTATGATTCGCGTCACATTCCCTAATATGGGGCCAAATAGGGGGGCAAATATGCAAGTGCCTAAAACTGATAACATATTTCACTCACCGTTCAAGGTTGAAACTATTTTGGATTCGCAGCATCTTAATATCTTTCATTTATTATGTTTAACATATAGACTGATGTCAGGGCACACTCGTTCATTGGGTGAAGTAGCGTCACATTCCATAGCAATGGGCCCAAGAGGGGAAATTAAAAAAATGTACTTAACATACTACTCATATGGGTCGTGTGGCGTCACATTCCCTAATATGGGGCCAAATAGGGGGGGGGGGGGGCAATTATGCAAGTGGTTAAAAAATGAAAACATATTTCACATACCGTTTAAGTTTGAAAATATTTCGGAACCGCGGCCTCTTAATAACATTCATTTATTATGTTTAACATATAGACTGATGACAGGGCACAATCGTACATTGGGTGAAGTAGCGTCACATTCCCTAGTGTGGGGCCTTAAGAGGGGAAATTCAAAGGAAATACTGAAAATCGTTAAAATGCAAGTTTAACAAGTGGGTTTGAATTTCAGCACCCCAACCTCTAAATACCCGTCAGCCATTATGTTAACATGTTGCCTGATGCCTCTGCACACTTTTCATACGGGTCCATTTGCGTCACATTCCCTTACATAGGGGCCCTACAGTGGGGAAAGCCATGTGGGGGTGTAAATGGCCAACAAATTTGCAAAGTCTTGCATCTTTTGTTACATTTTAGCCTCTCAGCCTCTAAATATTTGTAATTCGTTCGCTTAGCGATAAAGCTAGATGCCTCAACATACTACCCATATGGGTCGTGAGGCGTCGCATTCCCTAATATGGGGCCACATATGTGGGGGCTGGGGCATTTATGCAAGTGACTCAAGAGAGTAACATACAAGCGTCTTTCACATAGCGTTCAAGTTTGAAAATAGTTCGGAACCGCAGTCTCTTAATAGCTTTCATTCATTATGTCTAACGTATAGACTGATGTCAGGGCACAATCGTACATTGGTTGAAGTAGCGTCACATTCCCTAGTATGGGGCCCAAAGAGGGGCGATTCAATGTAAGTTCTGAAAATCGTTGACTAATGCCAGTTTAACAAGTGGGTTTGAATTTCAGCACCACAGCCTCTAAATACCCGTCATCAATTATGTTTATTTCAGCACCACAGCCTCTAAATACCCGTCATCCATTATGTTTAACATGTTGCCTGATGCCTTGGCACACTTTTCATAGGGTCCATTTGCGTCACATTCCCTTACATAGGGGCCCTAAAGTGGGGAAAGCCATGTAAGGGGTGTAAATGGCCAATAAATTATTGCATCTTTTGTTGAATTTTAGCCTCTCAGCCTCTCAATAGCTGTAATTCGTTCTCTTAGCGATAAAGCTAGATGCCTAAACATACTACTCATATGGGTCAAGTGGCGTCACATTCCCTAATATGGGGCCAAATAGGGGGAGAATTATGCAAGTGACTCAAAAATGATAACATATTTCACATACCGTTCAAGTTCGAAACAATTTCGGAATCGCGGCCCATTAATATCTTTCATTTATTATGTTTAACATATAGACTGATGTCAGGGCCCAATCGTACATTGGGTGAAGTAGCGTCACAATCCCTAGTATGGGGCCCAAAGAGGGGAAATTCAATGTAAGTACCTAAAATCGTTAAAAATGCAAGTTTTACAAGTGGGTTTGAATTTCAGCACCTCAGCCTCTAAATACACGTCATCCATTATGTTTAACATGTTGCCTGGTGCCTCTGCACACTTTTCATACGGGTACATTTGCGTAGGGGTCCGACAGTGGGGAAAGCCATCCTAGAGGTGTAAATGGCCAATTAATTCGCAAAGGATTGCATGTTCTGTTGCATTTTAGCCTCTCAGCCTCTAAATATCTGTAATTCGTTCTCTTAGAGATAAAGCTAGATGCCTCAACATACTACTCATATGGGTCAAGTGGCGTCACATTCCTTAATATGCCAAATTGTGAGACAATTATGCAAGTGACTCAAAAATGATAACATATTTCACATACTGTTCAAGTTTGAAACTATTTCGGAGCCGCGGACTCTTAATATCTTTCATTTATTATGATAAACACACAGACTGATGTCAGGGCCCAATCGTACATTGGGTGATGTAGCGTCACATTTCCCTAGTATGGGGCCCAAAGAGGGGAAATTCATTGTACGTGCTGAAAAACGTTATAAATGCAAGTTTAATACTTGGGTTCGAATTTCAGCCTCTTAACCTCTAAATATCTGTAATTCGTTCTGTCAGCGAGAAAGCTAAATGACTCTACATACTACTCATAGGGATCAAGTGGCGTCACATTCCCTCTTAAGTGGCCCATCGAGGGGAAATTCAGTATAGGTGGTGTAAATGGTCGAAGTAATTAATACAGCCTCTACGTTTACATTAAAATTCACACATCAAAGCCGGATCGTTACAGGGTCACTGATGAGGCTTTATTAGCCGAAACTACGTAGTATGACCCATCTTCTTTCTTATGAATGTTTTCATTGCTCTTAAAGGAACTCATTTTTGATTTTTATTTGCCTTCACTGCAGCTGGTGTTGTGCCGTGTGGCGGCCGTAAAACGTCTCCCCGTACATCAACCATAGTGCAGTTTATATTTTACTTTTGGTCCTTTGAGATCAGCGTAAATATTCTGAGAAATCGGAAATAAATTATTGGTTTAGACTCATATTCTAGACAGGTTTTTAATTATTTGGACCCCATTTTGATTTATATCATTCTTTGAATCGACTGCCTATTCGAAATTCGCAAAATTGCAGTATGTTTCATCTGGCTTTCTTTGCCGGATCGTTACAGGGTCACTGATGAGGCTTTATTAGCCGAAACTACGTAGTATGACCCATCTTCTTTCTTATGAATGTTTTCATTGCTCTTAAAGGAACTCATTTTTGATTTTTATCTAAATATCTATATTGTATTATGTTAAACATATTCCTAGTTGCCTGGACATAATCATTAGAGGGTACGATTCGCGTCATCTCCCCTTATATGGGGCCGAATAGGGGGACAATTATGCTAGTGACTCGAAAATGATAACACATTTCACATACCGTTCTAGTTTGAAGATATTTCGGAACCGCAGCCTCTTAATATCTTTCATTAATTATGTTAACCATATAGACTGATGTCAGAGCAAAATCGAACATTGGGTGAAGTAGGGTCACATTCCCTAGTATTGGGCCCAAAGAGGGGACATTCAGTGTACGTGCTGAAAATCGTTATAAATGCAAGTTTAACACGTGGGTTCGAATTTCAGCCTCTCAGCCTCTAATTATCTGTAATTCGTTCTGTCAGCGATAAAGCTAAATGACTCGGCATACTACTCATAGGTCAAGTGGCGTCACATTCATTGTTAAGGGGATCGACGAGGGGATATTCAATAAAGGTGGTGTAAATGGTCGAAGTAATTAATACAGCCTCTACATTTACATTAAAATTCACACATCAAACCCTGTAAATATCTATATTCTATTACAGTAAACTTGTTGCTAGTTGCCTGGATCTAATCCTTAGAGGGTATGTTTTGCGTCACATTCCCTGATATGGGGCCCAATAGGGGGAACAATTATGCAAGTGACTCAAAAATGAAAACAAATTTCCCATACCGTTCAAATTTGAAGATATTTCGGAACCGCAGCCTCTTAATACCTTTAATTTATTATGTTTACCATATGAACTGATGTCAGAGTAAGATCGTACTTAGGGTGAATTGGCGTCACATTCCCTATTATGGGGCACAAAGAGGGGAAAGTCAGTGTAAGTGCTGAAAATCGTTATAAATGCAAGTTCAACACTCGGGTTCGAAATTCAGTCTCTCAGCCTCTAAATATCTGCAATTCGTTCTGTTAGCGATAAAGCTAAATGACTCGGCATACTACTCATAGGGATCAAGTGGTGTCACATTCCCTGTTAAGGGGACCGGCGAGGGGAAATTCAATATAGGTGGTGAAAATGGTCGAAGTAATTAATACAGCCTATAAATTTCATTAAAATTCACACAGCAAAGCCTCTAAATATCTATATTGTATTATAGTAAACTTGTTGCTAGTTGCCTGCATATAATCCTTAGAGGGTATGTTTTGCGTTACATTCCCTTATATGGGGCCCAATAGAGGGACAATTATGCTAGTGACTAAAAAATGATAATACATTTCACATACCGTTCAAATTTGAAGATATTCGATACCGCAGCCTCTTAATATCTTTTATTTATAATGTTTACCATATAGACTGATGTCAGAGCAAGATCGTACTTTGGGTGAATTTGCGTCACATTTCCTAGCATTGGGCCCAAAGAGGAGAAATTCAGTGTAAGTGCTGAAAATCGTTATAAATGCAAGTTTAACACTTGGGTTCGAATTTCAGCCTCTCAGCCTCTAAATATCTGCACTTCGTTCTGTTAGCGATAAAGCTAAATGACTCGGCATGCTACACATAGGGATCAAGTGGTGTCACATTCCCTGTTTAGGGGACCGACGAGGGGAAATTCAATATAGGTGGTGTAAATGGTCCAAGTTATTAATACAGCCTCTACATTTACATTAAAATTCGCACATCAAAGCCTCTAAATATCTATATTGTATTATAGTAAACTTGTTGCTAGTTACATGCATATAATCCTTAGCGGGTTTGTTTCGCGTCACATTCCCTTATATGGGGCCCAATAGGGGATCAATTATGTCAGTGACTCAAAAATGATAGCACATTTCACATACCGCGCAAATTTGAAGTTATTTCGGAACCGCAGCCTCTTAATGTATTTCATTTATTATGCTTATCATATAGACTAATTTCAGAGCAAGATCGTACTGTGGGTGAATTGGCGTCACATTCCCTAGTATGGGGCCCAAAGTGGTGAAATTCAGTGTAAGTGCTGAAAATCGTTATAAATGGAAGTTAACACTTGGGTTCGAATTTCAGCCTCTCAGCCTCTAAATATCTGTAATTCGTTCAATCAGCGATAAAGCTAAATATCTCAGCATACTACTAATAGTGATCAAGTGGCGTCACATTCCCTGTTTAGGTGACCGACGAGGGGGAATTGAATATAGGTGGTGTAAATGGTCGAAGTAATTAATACAGCCTCTACATTTACATTAAAATTCACTCATCAAAGCCTCTAAATATCTATATTGTATTATGTTAAACACGTTCCTAGTTGCCGGGACATAATACTTAGAGGGTAGGATTTGCGTCACATTCCCTTATATGGGGCCCAATAGTGGGGACAATTATGCAAGTGACTCAAAAATGAAAACAAATTTCACATACCGTTCAAATTTGAAGATATTTCGGAACCGCAGCCTCTTAATACTTTTTATTTATTATGTTTACCATATGGACTGATGTCTGAGTAAGATCGTACTTAGGGTGAATTGGCGTCACATTCCCTAGTATGGGGCACAAAGAGGGGAAAGTCAGTGTAAGTGCTGAAAATCGTTATAAATGCAAGTTCAACACTCGGGTTCGAAATTCAGCCTCTCAGCCTCTAAATATCTGCAATTCGTTCTGTTAGCGATAAAGCTAAATGACTCGGCATACTACTCATTTGGATCAAGTGGCGTCACATTCCCCGTTCAGGGGACCAACGAGGGGAAATTCAATATAGGTGGTGTAAATGGTCGAAGTCATTAATACAGCCTCGACATATACATTAAAATTTATACATCAAAGCCTCTAAATATCTTTATTGTATTATAGTAAACGTGTTGCTAGTTGCCTGCATATAATCCTTAGAGGGTATGTTTTGCGTCACATTCCCTGATATGGGACACAATAGGGGGACAATTATGCAAGTGACTCCAAAATGATAACCCATTTCACAAATCGTTCAATTTTGTAACTATTTCGGAACCGCAGCCTCTTAATATCTTTCATTTATTGTGTTTACCATATAGACTGATGACAGAGCAAAATCGTACATTGGGTGAAGTAGTGTCACATTCCCTAGAATGGGGCCCAAAGAGGGGAAATTCAGTGTAAGTGCTGAAAATCGTTAAAATGGAAGTTTAACACGTGGGTTCGATTTTAAGCCTCTCAGCCTCTAAATATCTGTATTTCGTTCTGTCAGCGATAAAGCTAAATGACACCGCATACTACTCATAGGGATCAAGTGGCGTCACATTCCCTGTTAAGGGGACCAACGAGGGGAAAATCAATATAGGTGGTGTAAATGTTCGGAGTAAATAATACAGCCTCTACATTTACATTAAAATTCACACATCAAAGCCTCTAAATATCTATATTGTATTAGGTTAAACATGTTCCTAGTTGCCTAGACAAAATCCTTAGAGGGTATGATTTGCGTCACATTCCCTGATATGGGGCCCAATAGGGGGACAATATTGCGAGTGACTCCAAAATGATAACCCATTTCACATATCGTTCAATTTTGAAACTATTTCGGAACCGCAGCCTCTTAATATCTTTCATTTATTATGTTTACCATATAGACTGATGTCAGAGTAAAATCGTACATTGGGTGAAGTAGCGTCACATTCCCTAGTATGGGGCCCAAAGAGGGGAAATTCAGTGTAGGTGCTGAAAATCGTTATAAATGCAAGTTTAACACGTGGGTTCGATTTTCAGCCTCTCAGCCTCTAAATATCTGCATTTCGTTCTGTCAGCGATAAAGCTAAATGACTCGGCATACTACTTATAGGGATCAAGTGGCGTCACATTCCCTGTTAAGGGGACCAACAAAGGGAAAATCAATATAGGTGGTGTAAATGTTCGGAGTAAATAATACAGCCTCTACATTTACATTAAAATTCACACATCAAAGCCTCTAAATATCTATATTGTATAATGTTAAACATGTGTCTAGTTGCCTAGACAAAATCGTTAGAGGGTATGATTTGCGTCACATTCCCTGATATGGGGCCCAATGGGGGGACAATTATGCAAGTGACTCCAAAATGGTAACTAATTTCAGATATCCTTCAATTTTGAAACTATTTCGGAACCGCAGCCTCTTAATATCTTTCATTTATTATGTTTACCATATAGACTGATGTCAGGGCAAAATCGTACATTGGGTGAAGTAGCGTCACATTCCCTAGTATGGGGCCCAAAGAGGGGAAATTCAGTGTAAGTGCTGAAAATCGTTATAAATGCAAGTTTAACACGTGGGTTCGATTTTCAGCCTCCAAGCCTCTAAAAATCTGCATTTCGTTCTGTCAGCGATAAAACTAAATGACTCGGCATACTACTCATATGGATCAAGTGGCGTCACATTCCCTGTTAAGGGGACCATCGAGGGGAAAATCAATATAGGTGGTGTAAATGTTCGGAGTAAATAATACAGCCTCTACATTTACATTAAAATTCACACATCACAGCCTCTAAATATCTATATTGTATTATGTTAAACATGTGTCTGGTTGCCTAGACAAAATCCTTAGAGGGTATGATTCCCGTCACATTCCCTGATATGGGGCGCAATAGGGGGACAATTATGCAAGTGACTCCAAAATGATAACCCATTTCACATATCGTTCAATTTTGAAACTATTTCGAAACCGCAGCCTCTTAATATCTTTCATTTATTATGTTTTGCCATATAGACTGATGTCAGAGCAAAATCGTACATTGGGTGAAGTAGCGTCACATTCCTCAGTATGGGGCCCAAAGAGGGAAAATCAGTGTAAGTGCTGAAAATCGTTATAAATGCAAGTTTAATACGTGGGTTCGATTTTCAGCCTTTCAGCCTCTAAATATCTGCATTTCGTTCTGTCAGCGATAAAGCTAAATGACTCGGCATACTACTCATCGGAATCAAGTGGCGTCACATTCCCTGTTAAGGGGACCAACGAGGGGAAAATCAATATAGGTGGTGTAAATGTTCGGAGTAAATAATACAGCCTCTACATTTACATTAAAATTCACACATCAAAGCCTCTAAATATCTATATTGTATTAGGTTAAACATGTTCCTAGTTGCCTAGACAAAATCCTTAGTGGGTATGATTTGCGTCACATTCCCTGATATGGGTCCCAATAGGGGTACAATTATGCGAGGGACTCCAAAATGATAACCCATTTCACATATCGTTCAATTTTGAAACTATTTCGGAACCGCAGCCTCTTAATATCTTTCATTTATTATGTTTACCATATAGACTGATGTCAGAGTAAAATCGTACATTGGGTGAAGTAGCGTCACATTCCCTAGTATGGGGCCCAAAGAGGGGAAATTCAGTGTAGGTGCTGAAAATCGTTATAAATGCAAGTTTAACACGTGGGTTCGATTTTCAGCCTCTCAGCCTCTAAATATCTGCATTTCGTTCTGTCAGCGATAAAGCTAAATGACTCGGCATACTACTCATAGGAATCAAGTGGCGTCACATTACCGATTAAGGGGACCAACGAGGGGAAAATCAATATAGGTGGTGTAAATGTTCGAGTAAATAATAAAGCCTCTACATTTACATTAAAATTCACACATCAAAGCCTCTAAATATCTATATTGTATTATGTTAAACATGTTCCTAGTTGCCTAGACAAAATCCTTAGAGGGTATGATTCGCGTCACATTCCCTGATATGGGGCCCAATAGGGGGACAATTATGCAAGTGACTCCAAAATGATAACCAATTTCATATATCCTTCAATTCTGAAACTATTTCGGAACCGCAGCCTCTTAATATCTTTCATTTATTATGTTTACCATATAGACTGATGTCAGGGCAAAATTGTACATTGGGTGAAGTAGCGTCACATTCCCTAGTATGGGGCCCAAAGAGGGGTAATTCAGTGTAAGTGCTGACAATCGTTATAAATGCAAGTTTAACACGTGGGATCGATTTTCAGCCTCTCAGCCTCTAAATATCTGCATTTCGTTCTGTCAGCGATAAAGCTAAATGACTTGGCATACTACTCATTGGAATCAAGTGGCGTCACATTCCCTGTTAAGGGGACCAACGAGGGGAAAATCAATATAGGTGGTGTAAATGTTCGGAGTAAATAATACAGCCTCTACATTTACATTAAAATTCACACATCAAAGCCTCTAAATATCTATATTGTATTAGGTTAAACATGTTCCTAGTTGCCTAGACAAAATCCTTAGAGGGTATGATTCCCGTCACATTCCCTGATATGGGGCCCAATAGGGGGACAATTATGCAAGTGACTCCAAAATGATAACCCATTTCACATATCGTTCAATTTTGAAACTATTTCGGAACCGCAGCCTCTTAATATCTTTCATTTATCATGTTTACCATATAGACTGATGTCAGAGCAAAATCGTACATTGGGTGAAGTAGGGTCACATTCCTTAGTATAGGGCCCAAAGAGGGGAAATTCAGTGTAAGTGCAGAAAATCGTTATAAGCGCAAGTTTAACACGTGGGTTCGATTTTTAGCCTCTCAGCCTCTAAATATCTGCATTTCGTTCTGTCAGCGATAAAGCTAAATGATTCGGCATACTATTCATAGTGATCAAATTGCGTTACATTCCCTGTTAAGGGTACCAACGAGGGGAAAATCAATATAGGTGGTGTAAATGTTCGGAGTAAATAATAAAGCCTCTACATTTACATTAAAATTCACACATCAAAGCCTCTAAATATCTATATTGTATTATGTTAAACATGTTCCTAGTTGCCTAGACAAAATCCTTAGAGGGTATGATTTGCGTCACATTCCCTGATATGGGGCCCAATAGGGGGACAATTATGCAAGTGACTCCAAAATGATAACCAATTTCATATATCCTTCAATTCTGAAACTATTTCGGAACCGCAGCCTCTTAATATCTTTCATTTATTATGTTTACCATATAGACTGATGTCAGGGCAAAATCGTACATTGGGTGAAGTAGCGTCACATTCCCTAGTATGGGGCCCAAAGAGGGGAAATTCAGTGTAAGTGCTGAAAATCGTTATAAATGCAAGTTTAACACGTGGGTTCGATTTTCAGCCTCCAAGCCTCTAAAAATCTGCATTTCGTTCTGTCAGCGATAAAGCTAAATGACTCGGCATACTACTCATAGGGATCAAGTGGCGTCACATTCCCTGTTAAGGGGACCATCGAGGGGAAAATCAATATAAGTGGTGTAAATGTTCGGAGTAAATAATACAGCCTCTACATTTACATTAAAATTCACACATCAAAGCCTCTAAATATCTATATTGTATTATGTTAAACATGTGTCTGTTTGCCTAGACAAAATCCTTAGAGGGTATGAATCCCGTCACATTCCCTGATATGGGGCCCAATAGGGGGACAATTATGCAAGTGACTCCAAAATGATAACCCATTTCACATATCGTTCAATTTTGAAACTATTTCGGAACCGCAGCCTCTTAATATCTTTCATTTATTATGTTTACCATATAGACTGATGTCAGAGCAAAATCGTACATTGGGTGAAGTAGCGTCACATTCCTCAGTATGGGGCCCAAAGAGGGAAAATCAGTGTAAGTGCTGAAAATCGTTATAAATGCAAGTTTAACACGTGGGTTCGATTTTCAGCCTCTCAGCCTCTAAATATCTGCATTTCGTTCTGTCAGCGATAAAGCTAAATGACTCGGCATACTACTCATCGGAATCAAGTGGCGTCACATTCCCTGTTAAGGGGACCAACGAGGGGAAAATCAATATAGGTGGTGTAAATGTTCGGAGTAAATAATACAGCCTCTACATTTACATTAAAATTCACACATCAAAGCCTCTAAATATCTATATTGTATTAGGTTAAACATGTTCCTAGTTGCCTAGACAAAATCCTTAGAGGGTATGATTTGCGTCACATTCCCTGATATGGGGCCCAATAGGGGTACAATTATGCGAGGGACTCCAAAATGAAAACCCATTTCACATATCGTTCAATTTTGAAACTATTTCGGAACCGCAGCCTCTTAATATCTTTCATTTATTATGTTTACCATATAGACTGATGTCAGAGTAAAATCGTACATTGGGTGAAGTAGCGTCACATTCCCTAGTATGGGGCCCAAAGAGGGGAAATTCAGTGTAAGTGCTGAAAATCGTTATAAATGCAAGTTTAACACGTGGGTTCGATTTTCAGCCTCTCAGCCTCTAAATATCTGCATTTCGTTCTGTCAGCGATAAAGCTAAATGACTCGGCATACTCCTCATAGATATCAAGTGGCGTCACATTCCCTGTTAAGGGGACCAACGAGGGGAAAATCAATATAGGTGGTGTAAATGTTCGGAGTAAATAATAAAGCCTCTACATTTACATTAAAATTCACACATCAAAGCCTCTAAATATCTATATTGTATTATGTTAAACATGTGTCTAGTTGCCTAAACAAAATCCTTAGAGGGTTAGAGGGTATGATTCGCGTCACATTCTCTGATATGGGGCCCAATAGGGAGACAATTATGCAAGTGACTCCAAAATGATAACCCATTTCACATATCGTTCAATTTTGAAACTATTTCGGAACCGCAGCCTCTTAAAATCTTTCATTTATTATGTTTACCATATAGACTGATGTCAGAACAAAATCGTACATTGGGTGAAGTAGCGTCACATTCCTTATAATGGGGCCCAAAGAGGGGAAAATCAGTGTAAGTGCTAAAAATCGTTATAAATGCAAGTTTAACACGTGGGTTCGATTTTCAGCCTCTCAGCCTCTAAATATCTGCATTTCGTTCTGTCACCGATAAAGCTAAATCACTCGGCATACTCCTCATAGGGATCAAGTGGCGTCACATTCCCTGTTAAGGGGACCAACGAGGGGAAAATCAATATAGGTGGTGTAAATGTTCGGAGTAAATAATAAAGCCTCTACATTTACATTAAAATTCACACATCAAAGCCTCTAAATATCTATATTGTATTAGGTTAAACATGTGTCTATTTGCCTAGACAAAATCCTTAGAGGGTATGATTTGCGTCCCATTCCCTGATATGGGGCCCAATAGGGGGACAATTATGCAAGTGACTCCAAAATGATAACCCATTTCACATACCGTTCAATTTTGAAACTATTTCGGAACCGCAGCCTCTTAATATCATTCATTTATCATGTTTACCATATAGACTGATGTCAGGGCAAAATCGTTCATTGGGTGAAGTAGCGTCACATTCCCTAGTATGGGGCCCAAAGAGGGGAAAATCAGTGTAAGTGCTGAAAATCGTTATAAATGCAAGTTTAACACGTGGTTCGATTTTCAGCCTCTCAGCCTCTAAATATCTGCATTTCGTTCTGTCAGCGATAAAGCTAAATGACTCGGCATACTCCTCATAGGGATCAAGTGGCGTCACATTCCCTGTTAAGGGGACCAACGAGGGGAAAATCAATATAGGTGGTGTAAATGTTCGGAGTAAATAATACAGCCTCTACATTTACATTAAAATTCATACATCAAAGCCTCCAAATATCTATACTGTATTATGTTAAACATGTGTCTAGTTGCCTAGACAAAATCCTAAGAGGGTATGATTCGCGTCACATTCCCTGATATGGGGCCCAATAGGGAGACAATTATGCAAGTGACTCCAAAATGATAACCCATTTCACATATCGTTCAATTTTGAAACTATTTCGGAACCGCAGCCTCTTAATATCTTTCATTTATTATGTTTACCATATAGACTGACGTCAGAGCAAAATCGTGCATTGGGTGAAGTAGCGTCACATTCCTAAGTATGGGGCCCAAAGAGGGGAAAATCAGTGTAAGTGCTGAAAATCGTTATAAATGCAAGTTTAACACGTGGGTTCGATTTTCAGCCTCTCAGCCTCTAAATATCTGCATTTCGTTCTTTCAGCGATAAAGCTAAATGACTCGGCATACTACTCATAGGGATCAAGTGGCGTCACATTCCCTGTTAAGGGGACCAACGAGGGGAAAATCAATATAGGTGGCGTAAATGTTCGGAGTAAATAATACAGCCTCTACATTTACATTAAAATTCACACATCAAAGCCTCTAAATATCTATTTTGTATTATGTTAAACATGTTCCTAGTTGCCTAGACAAAATCTTTAGAGGGTATGAATTGCGTCACGTTCAATGATATGGGGCCCAATAGGGGGAAAATTATGCAAGTGACTCCAAAATGATAACCCATTTCAGATATCCTTCAATTTTGAAACTATTTCGGAACCACAGCCTCTTAATATCTTTCATTTATTATGTTTACCATATAGACTGATGTCAGGGCAAAATCGTACATTGGATGAAGTAGCGTCACATTCCCTAGTATGGGGCCCAAAGAGGGGAAAAACAGTGTAAGTGCTGAAAATCGTTATAAATGCAAGTTTAACACGTGGGTTCGATTTTCAGCCTCTCAGCCTCTAAATATCTGCATTTCGTTCTGTCAGCGATAAAGCTAAATGACTCGGCATACTACTCATAGGGATCAAGTGGCGTCACATTCCCTGTTAAGGGGACCAACGAGGGGAAACTCAATATAGGTGGCGTAAATGTTCGGAGTAAATAATACAGCCTCTACATTTACATTAAAATTCACACATCAAAGCCTCTAAATATCTATATTGTATTAGGTTAAACATGTTCCTAGTTGCCTAGACAAAATCCTTAGAGGGTATGATTCGCGTCACATTCCCTGATATGGGGCCCAATAGGGGGACAATTATGCAAGTGACTCCAAAATGATAACCCATTTCACATATCGTTCAATTTTGAAACTATTTCGGAACCGCAGCCTCTTAATATCTTTCATTTATTATGTTTACCATATAGACTGATGTCAGAGCAAAATCGTACATTGGTTGAAGTTGCGTCACATTCCTTAGTATGGGGCCCAAAGAGGGGAAAATCAGTGTAAGTGCTGAAAATCGTTATAAATGCAAGTTTAACACGTGGGTTCGATTTTCAGCCTCTCAGCCTCTAAATATCTGCATTTCGTTCTGTCAGCGATAAAGCTAAATGACTCGGCATACTCCTCATAGGGATCAAGTTGCGTCACATGCCCTGTTAAGGGGACCAACGAGGGGAAAATCAATATAGGTGGTGTAAATGTTCGGAGTAAATAATACAGCCTCTACATTTACATTAAAATTCACACATCAAAGTCTCTAAATATCTATATTGTATTAAGTTAAACATGTGTCTATTTGCCTAGACAAAATCCTTAGAGGGTATGATTTGCGTCACATTCCCTGATATGGGGCCCAATAGGGGGACAATTATGCAAGTGACTCCAAAATGATAACCCATTTCACATATCGTTCAATTTTGAAACTATTTCGGAACCGCAGCCTCTTAATATCTTTAATTTATCATGTTTACCATATAGACTGATGTCAGGGCAAAATCGTTCATTGGGTGAAGTAGCGTCACATTCCCTAGTATGGGGCCCAAAGAGGGGAAATTCAGTGTAAGTGCTGAAAATCGTTACAAATGCAAGTTTAACACGTGGGTTCGATTTTCAGCCTCTCAGCCTCTAAATATCTGCATTTCGTTCTGTCAGCGATCAAGCTAAATGACTCGGCATACTCCTCATAGGGATCAAGTTGCGTCACATTCCCTGTTAAGGGGACCAACGAGGGGAAAATCAATATAGGTGGAGTATATGTTCGGAGTAAATTATACAGCCTCTACATTTACATTAAAATTCACACATCAAAGCCTCTAAATATCTATATTGTATTATGTTAAACATGTGTCTAGTTGCCGAGACAAAATCCTTAGAGGGTATGATTTGCGTCACATTCCCTGATATGGGGCCCAATAGGGGGACAATTATGCAAGTGACTCCAAAATGATAACCCATTTCAGATATCCTTCAATTTTGAAACTATTTCGGAACCGCAGCCTCTTAATATCTTTCATTTATTATGTTTACCATATAGACTGATGTCAGGGCAAAATCGTACATTGGATGAAGTAGCGTCACATTCCCTAGTATGGGGCCCAAAGAGGGGAAAATCAGTGTAAGTGCTGAAAATCGTTATAAATGCAAGTTTAACACGTGGGTTCGATTTTCAGCCTCTCAGCCTCTAAATATCTGCATTTCGTTCTGTCAGCGATAAAGCTAAATGACTCGGCATACTCCTCATAGGGATCAAGTTGCGTCACATTCCCTGTTAAGGGGACCAACGAGGGGAAAATCAATATAGGTGGTGTAAATGTTCGGAGTAAATAATACAGCCTCTACATTTACATTAAAATTCACGCATCAAAGCCTCTAAATATCTATATTGTATTAGGTTAAACATGTGTCTATTTGCCTAGACAAAATCCTTAGAGGGTATGATTTGTGTCACATTGCCTGATATGGGGCCCAATAGGGTGACAATTATGCAAGTGACTCCAAAATGATAACCCATTTCACATATCGTTCAATTTTGAAACTATTTCGGAACCGCAGCCTCTTAATATCTTTCATTTATCATATTTACCATATAGACTGATGTCAGGGCAAAATCGTTCATTGGGTGAAGTAGCGTCACATTCCCTAGTATGGGGCCCAAAGAGGGGAAATTCAGTGTAAGTGCTGAAAATCGTTACAAATGCAAGTTTAACACGTGGGTTCTATTTTCAGCCTCTCAGCCTCTAAATATCTGCATTTCGTTCTGTCAGCGATAAAGCTAAATGACTCGGCATACTCCTCATAGGGATCAAGTGGCGTCACATTCCCTGTTAAGGGGACCAACGAGGGGAAAATCAATATAGGTGGAGTATATGTTCGGAGTAAATTATACAGCCTCTACATTTACATTAAAATTCACACATCAAAGCCTCTAAATACCTATATTGTATTATGTTAAACATGTGTCTAGTTGCCGAGACAAAATCCTTAGAGGGTATGATTTGCGTCACATTCCCTGATATGGGGCCCAATAGGGGGACAATTATGCAAGTGACTCCAAAATGATAACCCATTTCACATATCGTTCAATTTTGAAACTATTTCGGAACCGCAGCCTCTTAATATCTTTAATTTATCATGTTTACCATATAGACTGATGTCAGAGCAAAATCGTACATTGGGTGAAGTAGCGTCACATTCCCTTGTTTGGGGCCCAAAGAGGGGAAATTCAGTGTAAGTGCTGAAAATCGTTATAAACTTAAGTTTAACACGTGGGTCCGATTTTCAGCCTCTCAGCCTCTAAATATCTGCATTTCGTTCTGTCAGCGATAAAGCTAAATGACTCGGCATGCTATTCATAGCGATCAAGTTGCGTCACATTCCCTGTTAAGGGGACCAACGAGGGGAAAATCAATATAGGTGGTGTAAATGTTCGGAGTAAATAATAAAGCCTCTACATTTACATTAAAATTCACACATCAAAGCCTTTAAATATCTATATTGTATCAGGTTAAACATGTTCCTAGTTGCCTAGACAAAATCCTTAGAGGGTATGATTCGCGTCACTTTCCCTGATATGGGGCCCAATAGGGAGACAATTATGCAAGTGACTCCAAAATGATAACCCATTTCACATATCGTTCAATTTTGAAACTATTTCGGAACCGCAGCCTCTTAATATCTTTCATTTATTATGTTTACCATATAGACTGATGTCAGAACAAAATCGTACATTGGGTGAAGTAGCTTCACATTCCTTATAATGGGGCCCAAAGAGGGGAAAATCAGTGTAAGTGCTGAAAATCGTTATAAATGCAAGTTTAACACGTGGGTTCGATTTTCAGCCCCTCAGCCTCTAAATAAATGCATTTCGTTCTGTCAGCGATAAAGCTAAATGGCTCGGCATACTCCTCATAGGGACCAAGTGGCGTCACATTCCCTGTTAAGGGGACCAACGAGGGGAAAATCAATATAGGTGGTGTAAATGTTCGGAGTAAATAATATAGCCTCTACATTTACATTAAAATTCACACATCAAAGCCTCTAAATATCTATATTGTATTAGGTTAAACATGTGTCTATTTGCCTAGACAAAATCCTTAGAGGGTATGATTTGCGTCACATTCCCTGATATGGGGCCCAATAGGGGGACAATTATGCAAGTGACTCCAAAATGATAACCCATTTCACATATCGTTCAATTTTGAAACTATTTCGGAACCGCAGCCTCTTAATATCTTTCATTTATCATTTTTTGCCATATAGACTGATGTCAGGGCAAAATTGTTCATTGGGTGAAGTAGCGTCACATTCCCTAGTAAGGGGCCTAAAGAGGGGAAATTCAGTGTAAGTGCTGAAAATCGTTATAAATGCAAGTTTAACACGTGGGTTCGATTTTCAGCCTCTCAGCCTCTAAATATCTGCATTTCGTTCTGTCAGCGATAAAGCTAAATGACTCGGCATACTCCTCATAGGGATCAAGTGGCGTCACATTCCCTGTTAAGGGGACCAACGAGGGGAAAATCAATATAGGTGGAGTATATGTTCGGAGTAAATAATACAGCCTCTACATTTACATTAAAATTCACACATCAAAGCCTCTAAATACCTATATTGTATTATGTTAAACATGTGTCTAGTTGCCGAGACAAAATCCTTAGAGGGTATGATTTGCGTCACATTCCCTGATATGGGGCCCAATAGGGAGACAATTATGCAAGTGACTCCAAAATGATAACCCATTTCAGATATCCTTCAATTTTGAAACTATTTCGGAACCGCAGCCTCTTAATATCTTTCATTTATTATGTTTACCATATAGACTGATGTCAGGGCAAAATCGTACACTGGATGAAGTAGCATCACATTCCCTAGTATGGGGCCCAAAGAGGGGAAAATCAGTGTAAGTGCTGAAAATCGTTATAAATGCAAGTTTAACACGTGGGTTCGATTTTCAGCCTCTCAGCCTCTAAATATCTGCATTTCGTTCTGTCAGCGATAAAGCTAAATGACTCGGCATGCTACTCATAGGGATCAAGTGGCGTCACATTCCCTGTTAAGGGGACCAACGAGGGGAAAATCAATATAGGTGGCGTAAATGTTCGGAATGAATAATACAGCCTCTACATTTACATTAAAATTCACACATCAAAGCCTCTAAATATCTATATTGTATTAGGTTAAACATGTTCCTAGTTGCCTAGACAAAATCCTTAGAGGGTATGATTCGCGTCACATTCCCTGATATGGGACCCAATAGGGGGACAATTATGCAAGTGACTCCAAAATGATAACCCATTTCACATATCGTTCAATTTTGAAACTATTTCGGAACCGCAGCCTCTTAATATCTTTCATTTATTATGTTTACCATATAGACTGATGTCAGGGCAAAATCGTACATTGGGTGAAGTAGCGTCACATTCCTTAGTATGGGGCCCAAAGAGGGGAAAATCAGTGTAAGTGCTGAAAATCGTTATAAATGCAAGTTTAACACGTGGGTTCGATTTTCAGCCTCTCAGCCTCTAAATATCTGCATTTCGTTCTGTCAGCGATAAAGCTAAATGACTCGGCATACTCCTCATAGGGATCAAGTTGCGTCACATTCCCTGTTAAGGGGACCAACGAGGGGAAAATCAATATAGGTGGTGTAAATGTTCGGAGTAAATAATACAGCCTCTACATTTACATTAATATTCACACATCAAAGCCTCTAAATATCTATATTGTATTAGGTTAAACATGTGTCTATTTGCCTAGACAAAATCCTTAGAGGGTATGATTTGCGTCACATTCCCTGATATGGGGCCCAATAGGGGGACAATTATGCAAGTGACTCCAAAATGATAACCCATTTCACATATCGTTCAATTTTGAAACTATTTCGGAACCGCAGCCTCTTAATATCTTTAATTTATCATGTTTACCATATAGACTGATGTCAGGGCAAAATCGTTCATTGGGTGAAGTAGCGTCACATTCCCTAGTATGGGGCCCAAAGAGGGGAAATTCAGTGTAAGTGCTGAAAATCGTTACAAATGCAAGTTTAACACGTGGGTTCGATTTTCAGCCTCTCAGCCTCTAAATATCTGCATTTCGTTCTGTCAGCGATCAAGCTAAATGACTCGGCATACTCCTCATAGGGATCAAGTTGCGTCACATTCCCTGTTAAGGGGACCAACGAGGGGAAAATCAATATAGGTGGAGTATATGTTCGGAGTAAATTATACAGCCTCTACATTTACATTAAAATTCACACATCAAAGCCTCTAAATATCTATATTGTATTATGTTAAACATGTGTCTAGTTGCCGAGACAAAATCCTTAGAGGGTATGATTTGCGTCACATTCCCTGATATGGGGCCCAATAGGGGGACAATTATGCAAGTGACTCCAAAATGATAACCCATTTCAGATATCCTTCAATTTTGAAACTATTTCGGAACCGCAGCCTCTTAATATCTTTCATTTATTATGTTTACCATATAGACTGATGTCAGGGCAAAATCGTACATTGGATGAAGTAGCGTCACATTCCCTAGTATGGGGCCCAAAGAGGGGAAAATCAGTGTAAGTGCTGAAAATCGTTATAAATGCAAGTTTAACACGTGGGTTCGATTTTCAGCCTCTCAGCCTCTAAATATCTGCATTTCGTTCTGTCAGCGATAAAGCTAAATGACTCGGCATACTCCTCATAGGGATCAAGTTGCGTCACATTCCCTGTTAAGGGGACCAACGAGGGGAAAATCAATATAGGTGGTGTAAATGTTCGGAGTAAATAATACAGCCTCTACATTTACATTAAAATTCACGCATCAAAGCCTCTAAATATCTATATTGTATTAGGTTAAACATGTGTCTATTTGCCTAGACAAAATCCTTAGAGGGTATGATTTGTGTCACATTGCCTGATATGGGGCCCAATAGGGTGACAATTATGCAAGTGACTCCAAAATGATAACCCATTTCACATATCGTTCAATTTTGAAACTATTTCGGAACCGCAGCCTCTTAATATCTTTCATTTATCATATTTACCATATAGACTGATGTCAGGGCAAAATCGTTCATTGGGTGAAGTAGCGTCACATTCCCTAGTATGGGGCCCAAAGAGGGGAAATTCAGTGTAAGTGCTGAAAATCGTTACAAATGCAAGTTTAACACGTGGGTTCTATTTTCAGCCTCTCAGCCTCTAAATATCTGCATTTCGTTCTGTCAGCGATAAAGCTAAATGACTCGGCATACTCCTCATAGGGATCAAGTGGCGTCACATTCCCTGTTAAGGGGACCAACGAGGGGAAAATCAATATAGGTGGAGTATATGTTCGGAGTAAATTATACAGCCTCTACATTTACATTAAAATTCACACATCAAAGCCTCTAAATACCTATATTGTATTATGTTAAACATGTGTCTAGTTGCCGAGACAAAATCCTTAGAGGGTATGATTTGCGTCACATTCCCTGATATGGGGCCCAATAGGGGGACAATTATGCAAGTGACTCCAAAATGATAACCCATTTCACATATCGTTCAATTTTGAAACTATTTCGGAACCGCAGCCTCTTAATATCTTTAATTTATCATGTTTACCATATAGACTGATGTCAGAGCAAAATCGTACATTGGGTGAAGTAGCGTCACATTCCCTTGTTTGGGGCCCAAAGAGGGGAAATTCAGTGTAAGTGCTGAAAATCGTTATAAACTTAAGTTTAACACGTGGGTTCGATTTTCAGCCTCTCAGCCTCTAAATATCTGCATTTCGTTCTGTCAGCGATAAAGCTAAATGACTCGGCATGCTATTCATAGCGATCAAGTTGCGTCACATTCCCTGTTAAGGGGACCAACGAGGGGAAAATCAATATAGGTGGTGTAAATGTTCGGAGTAAATAATAAAGCCTCTACATTTACATTAAAATTCACACATCAAAGCCTTTAAATATCTATATTGTATCAGGTTAAACATGTTCCTAGTTGCCTAGACAAAATCCTTAGAGGGTATGATTCGCGTCACTTTCCCTGATATGGGGCCCAATAGGGAGACAATTATGCAAGTGACTCCAAAATGATAACCCATTTCACATATCGTTCAATTTTGAAACTATTTCGGAACCGCAGCCTCTTAATATCTTTCATTTATTATGTTTACCATATAGACTGATGTCAGAACAAAATCGTACATTGGGTGAAGTAGCGTCACATTCCTTATAATGGGGCCCAAAGAGGGGAAAATCAGTGTAAGTGCTGAAAATCGTTATAAATGCAAGTTTAACACGTGGGTTCGATTTTCAGCCCCTCAGCCTCTAAATAAATGCATTTCGTTCTGTCAGCGATAAAGCTAAATGGCTCGGCATACTCCTCATAGGGACCAAGTGGCGTCACATTCCCTGTTAAGGGGACCAACGAGGGGAAAATCAATATAGGTGGTGTAAATGTTCGGAGTAAATAATATAGCCTCTACATTTACATTAAAATTCACACATCAAAGCCTCTAAATATCTATATTGTATTAGGTTAAACATGTGTCTATTTGCCTAGACAAAATCCTTAGAGGGTATGATTTGCGTCACATTCCCTGATATGGGGCCCAATAGGGGGACAATTATGCAAGTGACTCCAAAATGATAACCCATTTCACATATCGTTCAATTTTGAAACTATTTCGGAACCGCAGCCTCTTAATATCTTTCATTTATCATTTTTTGCCATATAGACTGATGTCAGGGCAAAATTGTTCATTGGGTGAAGTAGCGTCACATTCCCTAGTAAGGGGCCTAAAGAGGGGAAATTCAGTGTAAGTGCTGAAAATCGTTATAAATGCAAGTTTAACACGTGGGTTCGATTTTCAGCCTCTCAGCCTCTAAATATCTGCATTTCGTTCTGTCAGCGATAAAGCTAAATGACTCGGCATACTCCTCATAGGGATCAAGTGGCGTCACATTCCCTGTTAAGGGGACCAACGAGGGGAAAATCAATATAGGTGGAGTATATGTTCGGAGTAAATAATACAGCCTCTACATTTACATTAAAATTCACACATCAAAGCCTCTAAATACCTATATTGTATTATGTTAAACATGTGTCTAGTTGCCGAGACAAAATCCTTAGAGGGTATGATTTGCGTCACATTCCCTGATATGGGGCCCAATAGGGAGACAATTATGCAAGTGACTCCAAAATGATAACCCATTTCAGATATCCTTCAATTTTGAAACTATTTCGGAACCGCAGCCTCTTAATATCTTTCATTTATTATGTTTACCATATAG
The DNA here is from genome assembly GCA_963580285.1 of Lucinisca nassula. NCBI lineage: Eukaryota > Metazoa > Mollusca > Bivalvia > Lucinida > Lucinidae > Lucinisca > Lucinisca nassula. The sequence continues at coordinate 98,722,609 of OY757014.1, forward strand.
ACTGATGTCAGGGCAAAATCGTACACTGGATGAAGTAGCATCACATTCCCTAGTATGGGGCCCAAAGAGGGGAAAATCAGTGTAAGTGCTGAAAATCGTTATAAATGCAAGTTTAACACGTGGGTTCGATTTTCAGCCTCTCAGCCTCTAAATATCTGCATTTCGTTCTGTCAGCGATAAAGCTAAATGACTCGGCATGCTACTCATAGGGATCAAGTGGCGTCACATTCCCTGTTAAGGGGACCAACGAGGGGAAAATCAATATAGGTGGCGTAAATGTTCGGAATAAATAATACAGCCTCTACATTTACATTAAAATTCACACATCAAAGCCTCTAAATATCTATATTGTATTAGGTTAAACATGTTCCTAGTTGCCTAGACAAAATCCTTAGAGGGTATGATTCGCGTCACATTCCCTGATATGGGACCCAATAGGGGGACAATTATGCAAGTGACTCCAAAATGATAACCCATTTCACATATCGTTCAATTTTGAAACTATTTCGGAACCGCAGCCTCTTAATATCTTTCATTTATTATGTTTACCATATAGACTGATGTCAGGGCAAAATCGTACATTGGGTGAAGTAGCGTCACATTCCTTAGTATGGGGCCCAAAGAGGGGAAAATCAGTGTAAGTGCTGAAAATCGTTATAAATGCAAGTTTAACACGTGGGTTCGATTTTCAGCCTCTCAGCCTCTAAATATCTGCATTTCGTTCTGTCAGCGATAAAGCTAAATGACTCGGCATACTCCTCATAGGGATCAAGTTGCGTCACATTCCCTGTTAAGGGGACCAACGAGGGGAAAATCAATATAGGTGGTGTAAATGTTCGGAGTAAATAATACAGCCTCTACATTTACATTAATATTCACACATCAAAGCCTCTAAATATCTATATTGTATTAGGTTAAACATGTGTCTATTTGCCTAGACAAAATCCTTAGAGGGTATGATTTGCGTCACATTCCCTGATATGGGGCCCAATAGGGGGACAATTATGCAAGTGACTCCAAAATGATAACCCATTTCACATATCGTTCAATTTTGAAACTATTTCGGAACCGCAGCCTCTTAATATCTTTCATTTATCATGTTTACCATATAGACTGATGTCAGGGCAAAATCGTTCATTGGGTGAAGTAGCGTCACATTCCCTAGTATGGGGCCCAAAGAGGGGAAATTCAGTGTAAGTGCTGAAAATCGTTACAAATGCAAGTTTAACACGTGGGTTCGATTTTCAGCCTCTCAGCCTCTAAATATCTGCATTTCGTTCTGTCAGCGATAAAGCTAAATGACTCGGCATACTCCTCATAGGGATCAAGTGGCGTCACATTCCCTGTTAAGGGGACCAACGAGGGGAAAATCAATATAGGTGGTGTATATGTTCGGAGTAAATTATACAGCCTCTACATTTACATTAAAATCCACACATCAAAGCCTCTAAATACCTATATTGTATTATGTTAAACATGTGTCTAGTTGCCGATACAAAATCCTTAGAGGGTATGATTTGCGTCACATTCCCTGATATGGGGCCCAATAGGGGGACAATTATGCAAGTGACTCCAAAATGATAACCCATTTCAGATATCCTTCAATTTTGAAACTATTTCGGAACCGCAGCCTCTTAATATCTTTCATTTATTATGTTTACCATATAGACTGATGTCAGGGCAAAATCGTACATTGGGTGAAGTAGCGTCACATTCCCTAGTATGGGGCCCAAAGAGGGGAAAATCAGTGTAAGTGCTGAAAATCGTTATAAATGCAAGTTTAACACGTGGGTTCGATTTTCAGCCTCTCAGCCTCTAAATATCTGCATTTCGTTCTGTCAGCGATAAAGCTAAATGACTCGGCATACTCCTCATAGGGATCAAGTTGCGTCACATTCCCTGTTAAGGGGACCAACGAGGGGAAAATCAATATAGGTGGTGTGAATGTTCGGAGTAAATAATACAGCCTCTACATTTACATTAAAATTCACACATCAAAGCCTCTAAATATCTATATTGTATTAGGTTAAACATGTTCCTAGTTGCCTAGACAAAATCCTTAGAGGGTATGATTCGCGTCACATTCCCTGATATGGGGCCCAATAGGGGGACAATTATGCAAGTGACTCCAAAATGATAACCCATTTCACATATCGTTCAATTTTGAAACTATTTCGGAACCGCAGCCTCTTAATATCTTTCATTTATTATGTTTACCATATAGACTGATGTCAGAGCAAAATCGTACATTGGGTGAAGTAGCGTCACATTCCTTAGTATGGGGCCCAAAGAGGGGAAAATCAGTTTAAGTGCAGAAAATCGTTATAAATGCAAGTTTAACACCTTGGTTCGATTTTCAGCCTCTCAGCCTCTAAATATCTGCATTTCGTTCTGTCAGCGACAAAGCTAAATGACTCGGCATACTCCTCATAGGGATCAAGTGGCGTCACATTCCCTGTTAAGGGGACCAACGAGGGGAAAATCAATATAGGTGGTGTAAATGTTCGGAGTAAATAATACAGCCTCTACATTTACATTAAAATTCACACATCAAAGCCTCTAAATATCTATATTGTATTATGTTTAACATGTGTCTAGTTGCCTAGACAAAATCCTTAGAGTGTATGATTCGCGTCACATTCCCTGATATGGGGCCCAATAGGGGGACAATTATGCAAGTGACTCCAAAATGATAACCCATTTCACATATCGTTCAATTTTGAAACTATTTCGGAACCGCAGCCTCTTAATATCTTTCATTTATTATGTTTACCATATAGACTGATGTCAGAGCAAAATCGTACATTGGGTGAAGTAGGGTCACATTCCTTAGTATGGGGCCCAAAGAGGGGAAAATCAGTGTAAGTGCTGAAAATCGTTATAAAAGCAAGTTTAACACGTGGGTTCGATTTTCAGCCTCTCAGCCTCTAAATATCTGCATTTCGTTCTGTCAGCGATAAAGCTAAATGACTCGGCATACTCCTCATAGGGATCAAGTTGCGTCACATTCCCTGTTAAGGGGACCAACGAGGGGAAAATCAATATAGGTGGTGTAAATGTTCGGAGTAAATAATACAGCCTCTACATTTACATTAAAATTCACACATCAAAGCCTCTAAATATCTATACTGTATTATGTTAAACATGTGTCTAGTTGCCTAGACAAAGTCCTTAGAGGGTATGATTCGCGTCACATTCCCTGATATGGGGCCCAATAGGGAGACAATTGTGCAAGTGACTCCAAAATGATAACCCATTTCACATATCGTTCAATTTTGAAACTATTTCGGAACCGCAGCCTCTTAATATCTTTCATTTATTATGTTTACCATATAGACTGATGTCAGAGCAAAATCGTACATTGGGTGAAGTAGCGTCACATTCCTTAGTATGGGGCCAAAAGAGGGGAAAATCAGTGTAAGTGCTGAAAATCGTTATAAATGCAAGTTTAACACGTGGGTTCGATTTTCAGCCTCTCAGCCTCTAAATATCTGCATTTCGTTCTGTCAGCGATAAAGCTAAATGACTCGGCATACTCCTCATAGGGATCAAATGGCGTCACATTCCCTGTTAAGGGGCCCAACGAGGTGAAATTCATAATAAGTGGTGCAAATGGTCGAAGTAATCAATACAGTTCAACAATTACATTAAAATTCACACACCAAAACCTCCAAATATCTATATTATATAAAGTTAAACATGCAGCTGATGGGATAGGCATATTCTTCAGAGGGTATGACTCGCGTCACATTCCCCATATATGGGGCCCAGTAGGGGACAATTATACAAGTGACACAAAGATGATAACAAATATCACATACCGTTCAAGATTGATTATATTTCGGAACCCCGACCTGTTAATATCTTTCATATAATATGTTTATCATTTAGAATGGTGTCAGTGCATAATCATACAATAGGTCAAGAAGCGTCACATTCTTTTGTATGGGGCCCAAAGAAGGGAAATTCCATTTAACTAATTAAAATCGTTCAAAATGCACGTTTAACATTAATGTGTAAATTTCGGCAATCGAAGCCTCTAAATACATGTCATCCATTATGTTCAACATGTTGCCTGATGCCTATGCACACTCTTAAAATGGGTACGATTGCGTCACATTCCCTTACACGAGGCCCTACAGTGGGGGAAAAGTCATATAAGGGATGTAAATGGCCAATAAATTCGCAAAGTCTTGAACGTTGTGTTAAATTTCATCATCTCATCCTCTGAATATCCGAAATTCGTTCTCTAGGCGATAAAGCTAGATGCCTCGGCATACTTCTCACGTGGCTCATGTGGCGTCACATTCACTGTCAATGGGACCAACGAGGGGAGATTCATTATAGGTGATATAAATCGTCGAAGGCATTGATACAGCTTTAAATTTACATTTAAATTCACACACCAAATATGTTCTAGAAATGTGTTATCCTTTGGGACAAGTAATACACCACAGAACTAAAAAATATGAAGTGTACATGTTTTCTGGGCCAGACTAGCTAGTTTCGGCCAATTAGGCCTCATCTGTGACCCTCAAATATTTTCAAGATTCCACATTGGAATCAATGATGCCAAAGGACAAGAAAATATAAACTACACTATAATGTAGGGCAGGGAGACTTTTTACGGCCGCCACACATTCCCAGACACCAGCTGTAGTGTCGTTAAATAGTGCTATAAATGGTTATGAAGCCTCTAAATATCTGTATTGTATATAGGTCATTTTGGAGGCGTTGCTTCCAATTTTGTAGGACTTTTACCCGACATCGAGATGAAATGATATCTCAAGCCCTGTCGCCCAATGAAACCAATAGGGTTTGTAAGCATGGACGGGCCGATTCGCACCACTTTGCCTGGGCAGCCTTAGGTCCTCTAAGAGGTTTACCAGTACTCGTGTGCGGTCGGTTTCAGCTCTGCGTGGAAGCATCATGCAGCCCATCTATTTATTCAAGCCCCGATGGGCGGGGGCTGCGTGTAATTACAGTAGGGATCTTAAACCTGCACAGGGGATGGTTCTCTCGGGGTGGGGTGAGGGGGGGGGGGGGTCTCCATTTAACATCCCAATCCAAAGGACTGTGCACTTGTGGCATTCATCCCTACAAATGATGCCAATGGACCTTGTTCGGACACCGCAAGTTTATTACCGCTGCCGAAAATCGAACCGATGGCCTCTAGCAAGTACACTAACCACTGAGCTACCACACTCCACAGCGGTTGTGGTCCATGAAACAGAGACGTACGTATGCGGGCAAAAAATTAATACTGGTGATACATCAAAAGACAGTGATTCGTCACTTGTATATATGACATTCAAATGAAAGGCTGATGGCGCGTAAACAAATAATAGAAGAAAATATATGGTCTGTGGTATTTGTTACGTCTCCCTCACGCCTAATTAGGTCATTTTGGTGACGCTGCTTCCAATTTTTATAAACTTTTACCGGATATTGAGATGAAATGGCATCTCAAATCCTGCCGCCCAATGAAATCAATACGCTTTATATGAATGAACGGTCCAATTAGCACCACTCTTTCTCGGCAGGCTTAGAAAATATTTGAGGGTCACTGATGAGGCCTATTTGGCCGAAATTATATATCTAGTCTGGCCCAGAAAACATGCACGCCCAGTCCTTGCTTATTTATAGAATGTATTAGATCTAGACCTTCTAAGCGGTTCACAAGTACTCGTGTGCGGTGGGTTACAGCACTACGTGGAAGCACCATGCAGACCAATTTTTTCTCCAGGCACCGAAATGGGCTGCATGATGCTTCCACGCAGAGCTGAATCCGGCCGCACACGAGTACTGGTAAACCGCTTAGAGGATCTAAGCCTGCACAAGCAACGCGGTGCGAGTTGGATCGTCCATGCTTATAAACCCTATTGGTTTTATTGGGCGACAAGGCTTTAGATGTCATTTCATCTCATTGTCGGGTAAAAGTCCCACAAAACTGGAAGCAACGTCTCCAAAATGGCCTATAAAGTGCTGACGGGGACGTTAAAAGTCAAATGAAACAAACAAATAAAAGATGGGCGAGGTCTGGCTATTTTACTTTCTGTTCCGTGATTTAGCACCGCACCTTGCATTATTTAACGTCGGTCCGTGCATGGATCTCACTCATACTCACGAAGACAAGTGCTTAATTATTTTGTTGTATATACAAAAGATTTTACATCTAAACACAAATGAAAGAGGAAAAAGTATCAATAAATGCTCGAAATACAGTCCTTTATTGTAATAACTATAGTCAAAATACGGGTAATTTATAATTCAAGGGAAGTAATTAAAGATTACATGTTTATTGTATGTGGTACCGGGTTTTAGTTAATTTGTCCGGTCTGTGCATGCGGTCTGTGCCTGCTGTCTTGATTTTAGCGCCATATTGTTTACGAGGCAGCCAAGGAGGTAAAATCCGACTAAATACCGCAAGGTTCCGGGTCGTTTCGCCCGTGAGTCGTTACGCCGGGTCGTTTCGCCCTTAGTCGTTTCGCCCTGATTTTGGGGGTGGGTCGTTTCGCCCTTACCCGGTGAGTCGTTTCGCCCGTGAGTCGTTTCGCCCGTGGGTCTTTTCGCCGCAATGATATTTTAAGGGAGTGACAAACGGAAAGGATGAGTTAATGGATAAATGGATGAATAAATAAATTAATAAATGGGTGAATGGAGTTGTGCGTCGGTAGATGGACGGACGTACGGATTCATGAACGGGCGGCAAAAGTGGTCGTTTGGCAGTCACTATAATTAGTTTAGTGTGAAAACAAGTGCACATTAATTACTACGTCATTTGCTTTGACAAAGGCGCTAATTCACCACAATAATTCTTAAACACTTATACACATTAACCGAGGTGAGAAAACTTGTGATTGTTAATTTAAGGTTTAAAGACCTCACTACCAGCAAATTCCTTAGAACAATCGCATACCTGTACGGCCCGAAGGAACAGAAAATGACAGTAAATGGTTAAAAAAGTGAGAAAAGGAAAAAAACACAAAACATTATAATCTGTGTATGTGATCTTCACAAATCCAAACAATAGTGTCTATATGTGTTAAGTATTTGATATATGGGTACTCGTTAGAATCGCTTCGCCGAGGCGGTTCTAACGACCACCCACATTCCATGCCTGGAGCAGAAAAAGCAGACTATGGGTACTACCCACAAAACACACAACGAATATGCAACACATTTTTTTTCATATTTCCGCCCCAAAATACACAGATCGTTGATGAGCGTTAGAACAGCTTCGCCGAGGCACCTGACCAGATATATGAAAAATATAAGAACCTTCGATCAGAACATGTTACCCTTTTGGGTATTAACATTGACTTTTTATTAAATTTTAATGATCAGATTTCTAGCATGTGTAAGAAAGCAGCTGCACAGCTAGCTGTTTTAAAAAGAATTGGTAGATTTTTAACAAAAAATGGTAAACTGACAATTTATAGCTCATTCATCATGGCCAATTTTAATTATTGCCCTTTAGCATGGCATTTCTGCAGCCAAGCAAACACAAATAAAATAGAAAAGATCCAAGAAAGGGCATTGCGATTTATAAATGATGATTTTAACTCTCCCATTAACATTTTACTTCAGCATAATAAACTGTCCCTTTTACACATTAGCAGATTAAAATTAATGGGTTGTGAAGTTTTTAAAATTGTAAATAAAATCTCGCCCACTTATATTCAGGACCTCATTAATATAAAAATGCACAAATATGATTTCAGGGCTGAGAGACAAGCTGAGGTCCCAAGAGTCAGCACAACAAGGTATGGACTAAGGTCATTTAGATATGAGGCAGCCCGGGTATGGAACAGTCTCCCAAATGAGCTTCGACAAGCTGAGAACTACCCACAGTTCAAGAGGCTGTTGCATGCCTGGGACGGCCTCAACTGTAAATGCCCTTCTTGTTCATTATAGACCCTGTTTTAGCTTACACGTTTAATTGTTTATTGGCTACTAATAGTGACTCTTTTATCTGTGTTTCATTTGTCTTGTTTTTTCATTGTGTTATTTTTGCTTAATACCTTTTTTAGCTGTCATCTGTATATTTTAGGACACATTTCTGTGATATTCTTGTTATTTACTATTGTACACTTGTTTGTCGAAGTAAAATCCCACAACGGCTTATGTTCTTTGTTAACAAAATCGACGAAAAATAAATATTCTATGTCTATGTCTAAATATTCTATGTCTATGTCTGGAACATATTTTTTTTTTATTTGGTGGTAGATTTTCCAGTATTTGTATTAGCATGTTTTCGTAATGCAAACTATTAGGCCTAAACAGAACAGTATGATAACACAGCCGTGCGACATAGTGCAGGTTTTCACATCTCTAAAATGACTACTTTTATTATGAAAATCTGTGATATTTTTTCTTATCTATACTGCAAACATTGGTTGAGGCGATTCTAACGAGTACCCACAATAACCTTTGTATTGTAGCAGAAATAACAAAAATAATGTATGCCCCAGCTCGGACCCATCAATAGTGGTATTGATTGGTCCGAGACCCCCAGTAAACCCCAGTTTTCTTCATATAAGGTGGGGTTTAGGGGGTGTTCATTCCACGGTCTTGTTCATGTGATGCTTTGTGTTAAATGTTATGCTTTGTTATATATTTATAATGCAAAATAATGCAAAATATGTGTTTTGTTATGCATAAAATTATTGAAAAAAAAAGAAAAGAAAGTATAAAACGTCATGTTTCTATTACTACCCAGGTTGAGCTACAGTAGAGTCTGTATAAAAGTTAAACAAATTTTTTACACATGGCACTTAGTGTGTAATATTGATTATTACTCTTTAAGTGACATTTTTGTAAACCATTACGAAAACACGCCTATACAAATACATTGTAACCTTTATCGCCGAAAAAATGAAAATTTTAAGATGAAAAATTGTGATATTTTTTATTTCTGCTCAAAATATAGATTGTGGGTACTCGTTAGAACCGCCTCGATGAGGCGGTTCTAACGAGTACCCACAATCTATATTTTAGAGCAGAAATAAGAAAAATAAGGTTTACCCCTGTTAACCCCAGTTTTACTATATAAAAGTGGGGTTCGAGGGGGTCAAAATTATATAGGCGTGTTTTCGTGATGCTTTTATTCAGACACCACTGTTTAAAAATATTTTGTTTGTTGGAATTGAGGTTTAACGTCCCCGTCAAAACAATTAACGTAATATTGTTACCAGTTCTATCACATCACTATTTCTGCAGAAAGAACAACTGATAAGTAAATAAAATATTATGCTAGCAAGTCTATCCAATAACGTTCCCTCTAAACCCAACTTTATACAGTGAAAAATGGGTTTTCGCATATACTTTATTTCTCTTATTTCTGATTCTAGAACATAGACCATTAGACTGTTCTAATCCAAAATCTATGTTTTGAGGAGAAAGAAAAATATATCACATTTTTAAATATAAACAGTCATTTTCACAGCAATAAATCCAATTTTATTCCAAAGACTTGTTAACCTTATGTGAGCCCGAATATGAAAATAGTGGTAGCGCAGTTTCTAGAAGCCGTCAGTAGGTCGTCCAGCTGCACCAAACGAGGGCAAAACCATGTTTTCCGGAACTCCCAATACCCTCATCAATCCCTTTACATACCAAAACAAACATAATCTCAATCAGTAGGGCTTGAAAAAAATAAGGGCGAAACGACCCACCTAATCAGGGCGAAACGACCCACGGGCGAAACGACCTAGGGCGAAACGACCCAGGGCGAAACAACCCACGGGCGAAACGACTCATGGGCGAAACGACTAACAGGCGAAATGACCCGAGACCTACAGCAAGGTACCGGAAAGTACCACAAGGTACCGCAAGGTAGGCCAAAGTTTAGTAGGTAGGATTAATTGTAAATAATATGGCTTGGTAAAATAGATTAAGGAAGCACAAGGTACCTCAAGTTAAGTTTTGCATAGGGTATAGCAAGGTAGACAAAAGCCACAATGATGATAATAATAATTATAATAATAATAATAATAATAATAATAATAATAATAATGATAATAATAATGACAAAATAAGCAAACATCGACACCTGTTTAACATTCCTAGTAGTAGAACAAGAAGTCTTAGACCCTTAAAGAAGGTTAGACCCTTAAATTAGTCTTCTGTAACTTCAGTTAATCTCAAAGGAGCAGGCAATACCAATGTTTTTGGGAGTAGTCTTCGTATAAGACTATCTCCTCTCAAATCGCACATCCTTCGAAAATATACTAATCCGTGGATAAGAAGTGGAATGTATCCTAGTATTTCTAAGTGCAATGCCAAGAGGTGCAGATGTTGTTCGCATTTAAGCACTGCGTCTACCGTTACTTCATCTGTAAACGGTAGACGCTTCTCTGTAGTTAACATGTCTGATTTGACATGACAGTCTACAGATTTAATTTATCTAATTACTTGACGTGCTGCAAACTGTAATATGCAGTACGTCGGTCAAACTAACCGCATGCTTAAAACTAGATTGAACGAGCATTATCGTAGAATGAGTAAGCCTAAGAAAACTGACACTTTCTTGTACCGTCACTTTCGACGTACAGGTCATTCTGTAAATAACATTGTTATACAACCAGTGGAAAAACTTTATTGCGATGCAAATTCTACATCTAGATTCAAAATAATTAAAAGACATGAAGCTGAACTGAAATGGATTAAATTTTTACAGACCCCTTTTCCACTGGGATTTAATGACAACATTTATCATGAGGGTAATATTTCCAGAATGCCGGACTTTGATATTTTCTCACTCCTGGAATGTCGAAAACGCAGAACTAGATCTCACGGCACCAGGAAAAATGGTAACTTTAAACGTAAATCACGTGCGTTTAAACGAAGCAATACTAGACTGAAGTGACTGTCAATCATATTATTAAATCATGGACGCCACTCTATGCTTTCATTTTTAAGTTCATTACCCGTTTCTGTTTTACGTCTTCTGGACACCGAGGCGAATAAATTCTGCGATAGTTCTCATCAGTTATATGATGCGGCTCTCTTAACTAGAGGCTATACTCAGCATACTCTCCGTCCTTACATTGATTCTGAAATTAATCATAAACGCCATTTCTTCAAAATATCCTTCATTAATAAGGGTATGGATTTTATAGATTTGCCCAGTATCTTCCGTGAGAGAGCGGTGCTTTCTTCCATTCCTGCTTATTTTCAAAATACTGAAACACCTATTATTTGCTATAAATATAACAAACCTGTTAGATCTATCATTTTTAATTTCAATAAACTTGTTTCAGATCTTGATATTGATACTAATACTCCTGATTCATGTGATTGTAAAAACTCAAAGTATTGCTATCCTGCTGCTGGTCATGTAATTACTGGCAATTTGAAAATTATTCCTGATTCTAGGATAAGGAATATAATTTCTAAAGGACCGAAATATCGGTTTCCTTCTAAAATTGATTTCAGTAAATGTAGAGATGAAATCGCTGCTTCCTTGAGTGAATTCGGTAATCGATGGTGTAAGCGAGAGTATGTTGAGCATAAAGCCCTTAAGGACTGGAACCTTAGAATTTTAAAACTAGTGAATAAACGCATTTCTTTCTATTCTCAAAATACTAACTTATTACCTCCTAAGCCCAAGACGTCTTTCCAGAATGCCGGACTTTGGTATTTTCTCACTCCTGGAATGTCGAAAACGCAGAACTAGATCTCACGGTACCAGGAAAAATGGTAACTTTAAACGTAAATCACGTGCGTTTAAACGAAACAATACTAGACTGAAGTGACTGTCAATTATATTATTAAATCATGGACGCCACTCTATGCTTTCATTTTTAAGTTCATTACCCGTTTCTGTTTTACGTCTTCTGGACACCGAGGCGAATAAATTCTGCGATAGTTCTCATCAGTTATATGATGCGGCTCTCTTAACTAGAGGCTATACTCAGCATACTCTCCGTCCTTACATTGATTCTGAAATTAATCATAAACGCCATTTCTTCAAAATATCCTTCATTAATAAGGGTATGGATTTTATAGATTTGCCCAGTATCTTCCGTGAGAGATCGGTGCTTTCTTCCATTCCTTCTTATTTTCAAAATACTGAAACACCTATAATTTGCTATAAATATAACAAACCTGTTAGATCTATCATTTTAATTTCAATAAACTTGTTTCAGATCTTGATATTGATACTAATACTCCTGATTCATGTGATTGTAAAAACTCAAAGTATTGCTATCCTGCTGCTGGTCATGTAATTACTGGCAATTTGAAAATTATTCCTGATTCTAGGATAAGGAATATAATTTCTAAAGGACCGAAATATCGGTTTCCTTCTAAAATTGATTTCAGTAAATGTAGAGATGAAATCGCTGCTGCCTTGAATGAATTCGGTAATCGATGGTGTAAGCGAGAGTATGTTGAACATAAAGCCCTTAAGGACTGGAAACTTAGCATTTTAAAACTAGTGAATAAACGCATTTCTTTCTATTCTCAAAATACTAACTTATTACCTCCTAAGCCCAAGACGTCTTTACGTCATCTTAAACTAGGTATTCAAGAATTTCATAAGAAGTTTGTTTTGGCCCCTGCAGACAAGGCCGCTAACAACGTCGTCGTTGTGTGACGGCTCCACTATGTTAACACGCTTAAGCAGGAGCTTGGTGGTACTAAGGCCTATGAACTTCAGCCTTTAGCTGAAGAGAGAGCTATAGTAGATAAACATGTTTGTCTTTCAGCCACCAAGTTTGCTGTGTGTGTTAACGAAGGCCAAGACAAGCTTCCTACGCTATACTGGTTACCAAAACTTCATAAAAAAACCTTACAAAGCACGGTTCATTGCAAATTTTAGCTCTTGCACTACCACGGAACTTTCTAAATTATTAACTTCCTGTCTTACTGCTATTAAAACGCATGTAATTAAATATTGTGATAAAGTCTTTGAAAGAACAGGAAGAAATCTGTTTTGGTCTATAAAAAATTCGAATGAGGTTTTAAATAAATTGAAATCGAGACATTTTCGTGCTTCTAGTCTGTCTACCTACGATTTTTCCACTCTTTACACTACACTTCCTCATAATCTTATAAAAGAAAAGCTTAATGATTTAATTGAATGGGCTTTTCACAGAGAAGATTCTCTCTATCTTGCATGTAATGTCAGAAATGCATTTTTCACTTCTAAAGAGCATAAGAATTATACACTTTGGTCATGTCAGAAAGTGTGTGATGCCCTCACCTTTCTACTTGACAATATTTATATTAGATTCGGTACTAAGTTATTTAGACAAATTGTGGCTATTCCGATGGGTACTAATTGCGCACCTCTTGTGGCTGATCTGTTCTTGTATTGTTATGAAAGAGACTTCATTTTGTCACTTTCCATTGATAACCAATCTGAAATTATTGAAGCTTTTAGCTCTACTTCTAGATATTTAGATGATTTATTAAATATTGATAATACCTATTTTGATGATTTGATCAGTCAGATTTACCCCCTAGAACTTCAGTTAAATAAAGCAAATTCTTCTGATACCGAGGCCCTGTTTTTGGATTTACATATATCTATTGTAGATGGATTTGTTTCGTGCAAAATTTATGATAAACGCGACGACTTTGATTTTGAGATTGTAAATTTTCCTTTTTGTCGCACCTGCTTTAGCAGGAAGACATAGGCGTGCAAGTTTCCGTCCGTCCGTCCGTCCGTCCGTTCGTCCGTCCGTCCGTTCGTCCGTCCGTCCGTTCGTCCGTTCGTCCGTCCGTCCGTCCGTCAACATTTTACACTGGATGTCTTGTCATCGCAACTCCTCCTACACTTTTAGACCGATCATTTGGAAACTTTGCATGTGCTTTCGCCATGGTATGAGGATGCGCATGTGGTTTGGACTTAATCTTCAAATCAATTTTTGTCACTTTTTCCATATTGTGAACTTAGTCATTTTTAGTTATGCGATACGTACCTCTTGTCATCGCAACTCCTCTTACACTTTTATACTGATCATTTGGAAACTTTGCATGTGCTTTCCCCTTGGTATGAGGATGCGCATGTGGTTTGGACTTAATCTTCGAATCAATTTTTGTCACTTTTTCCATATTGTGAACTTAGTCATTTTTAGGTATGCGATACGTACCTCTTGTCATCGCAACTCCTCTTACACTTTTATACTGATCATTTGGAAACTTTGCATGTGCTTTCCCCTTGGTATGAGGATGCGCATGTGGTTTGGACTTAATCTTCGAATCAATTTTTGTCACTTTTTCCATATTGTGAACTTAGTCATTTTTAGGTATGCGATACGTACCTCTTGTCATCGCAACTCCTCTTACACTTTTATACTGATCATTTGGAAACTTTGCATGTGCTTTCCCCTTGGTATGAGGATGCGCATGTGGTTTGGACTTAATCTTCGAATCAATTTTTGTCACTTTTTCCATATTGTGAACTTAGTCATTTTTAGGTATGCGATACGTACCTCTTGTCATCGCAACTCCTCTTACACTTTTATACTGATCATTTGGAAACTTTGCATGTGCTTTCCCCTTGGTATGAGGATGCGCATGTGGTTTGGACTTAATCTTCGAATCAATTTTTGTCACTTTTTGTCGCACCTGCTTTAGCAGGAAGACATAGGCGTGCAAGTTTCCGTCCGTCCGTCCGTCCGTCCGTTCGTCCGTTCGTCCGTCCGTCCGTCCGTCCGTCAACATTTTACACTGGATGTCTTGTCATCGCAACTCCTCCTACACTTTTAGACCGATCATTTGGAAACTATGCATGTGCTTTCGCCATGGTATGAGGATGCGCATGTGGTTTGGACTTAATCTTCGAATCAATTTTTGTCACTTTTTCCATATTGTGAACTTAGTCATTTTTAGGTATGCGATACGTACCTCTTGTCATCGCAACTCCTCTTGCAGTTTTATACCGATCATTTTGAAACTTTGCATGTGCTTTCGCCATGGTATGAGGATGTGCATGTGGTTTCGACATAATTTTCAGAATATTTTTTTCCGCTTTTTGCACATTATGAACTTAGCCATTTTTAAGCTTCATTTGATATACGATAGGCACCTCTTGTCATCGCAACTCCTCCTACAGTTTCATACCGATTATTTTGAAACTTTGTGGGTGATTTTGCCATGCTATGAGGATGCGCATGTGGTTTGGACTTTATCTTCGGATAAATTTTTGTCACTTTTTCCACATTGTGAACTTAGTCATTTTTAACCTTCGATTGATATATGATAGGTACCTCTTGTCATCGCAACTCCTCTTGCAGTTTTATACCGATCATTTTGAAACTTTGCGTGTGCTTTCGCTATGGTATGAGGATGCGCATGTGGTTTGGACTTTATCGTCGGATCATTTTTTTTCACTTTTTCCACATTGTGAACTTAAGTCATTTTTAACCTTCAATTGATATATGATAGGTACCTCTTGTCATCGCAACTCCTCTTGCAGTTTTATACCGATCATTTTGAAACTTTGCGTGTGCTTTCGCCATGGTATGAGGTTGTGCATGTGATTTCGACATAATTCTCAGAATATTTTTTTTTCACTTTTGCACATTGTGAACTTAGCCAATTTTAAGCTTTAGTTGATATACAATAGGTACCTCTTGTCATCGCAACTTCTCTTACAGTTTTATATTGATCATTTTAAAACTTTGTGTGTGTTTTTACCTATGGTATGAGGATGTGCATGTGGTTTTGACTTTATCTTGGGATCAATTTTTATCACTTTTTCCACATTGTGAACTTAGTCAGTTTTTTACCTCACATATATAGGCTATGGATTCTTCTCAAAGCCCTATATTCATTTCTTCTGCCTTAAATAAACTTTTATTTTTTTGTGTGGGGCAGGTGGGGAGCAGGTGCGACATCAACTTCACCGAAGTTGAATTTCTGGTTTGGATGGTGATGTTCCTCGTGCGCCATCCTATGGCGTTTATATTTCGCAATTAATTCGATTTGCTAGAGTGTGTAGTCATGTAACTGACTTCAACACTCGTAATAAATTATTGACGGCTAAACTCCTTAATCAGGGTTATCGGTACCATAAACTACGCAAAGCCTTTTCAAAATTTTATAGACGCCATTCTGATTTAATTTCAAAATTCAATATTGGACTTAAATCTCTTCTGCAACAAGGTCTATCGGAACCCGAATTTTATGGTGACTTAGTATATAAATTCAGAAAAATATATAACCGCAATGACTTCAGCACCCAATTCCGTAAAATCATTCTTCGATATAAAAAGATTGGGTACAACATGGATATTATACGACAGACTGAATGCGTGGTAGTTAACTCAATCACGGTTGGAAACTTTGCTTCCCTCTTTAATTGCACGCCGGTGGGTCAGGCCTCAGATTCTATGACGGCTCCAACGTAAAGACTTATTGAAAATTAGAGAGATAATGTTGGTTGGTGCCTGATGCTCTGTCTCTGGTCGGGCTCATCGGAGTCTAACTGTTGGTTTTCTTTTGCTCCAGCGTTTCGGTGGTTTCTTGCTGTCGAGTCCTCACCGTTTTCTCACCTCTGTGGTTCTTTGATTTTTGTGTTCACGGAGATGTTGCACTGATGAGTTAGGAGGCCTTCATGCGGACTGAACAAATTATTTGTCTAAATCGCGACGGAAGTAAGGGCGAGGATTGTAGCCACGTAAAATCGATTTAAGCCCCCCAGTGGAAATCTTCCACTGACCGTTCCAAGGCGGCTCTTCTGTGGCGATTTATTTATGTTGTTGTTTGTTACTTACTGTGTGTATCACTTGTGTCTTTTGGTTTTGGATGGCCATATGGCCATTTTGTGGGAAAGTAACTGTCCTTCCTTTGTTTAGGTTTCCACTATGGTCTGGTCGCTTAATGTTTGTATTTCTTTCCCTTTGGTGTCTTTTATGGGTGGAGTAAGTTAATTGTATCAATTCCTGATCTTTGTTTTACTTCTACTTTGTCCACGCCATTTTCTTTTCTTTTTTTTTTCTCAATTTTATGTTTGTTCTCAACAATCACTGACCAGTAACTGACCAAAATAGAAGTGAAGGCAATGATCAGGAATCGATACAATTAACCCACAACTAGTATGGAGGGTGGTTTTTTTTGGGACAATTGTTTTTCATCCCCACACCCACAATACTGTGGGGCCCACCTACCCCCGGGTGGGCCCCACCTAGAGGGGTGCAATAGAATAAAATTTTTGTCCCAAACATCTACCACCGAGACGAGCTCCATTCAGCAATTTAAATCTCCCAAACCCAAAACAATTCCACACAACTATCCCCCTCGCGTCCCTCACACCCACTCGGTAGGGCCCGCCCCACCCCAGGTGAAAAAAGCTTGGGCAAAATCAATGGGCTCTTATGTGCTAATTCGCGAGAATGAAAAGGACGGCGTGTGATATATGTACTCGCCGGTCGTGACCAGCCTGCGCTCTTTTAAGCTCGCCAGCAAGAAATATTCAGCTGCCACTGTGACCAGTTTTGTCCAACTCTTCCAACAGCTTGGTACGGACCGTCATTAACGCCTCGTCTGAAACAACTTCTTTTTTTCGTCTTCTGATATACCAGCAGTCCCTTTCTGGGGCTTACGAATTTATTCTTTCATCTAATTGAACTTGTCGATTTCACACAGAATCAGGCGAAATTCTGTTTCAGATATATATTATCGTCGTTCAGCGCGATAGAAATGCTGTCCGTGATTGAGTTCAGTTTTGACTCAGCCAAGATACGAATTTCGTCGTGTTTTTTGGCTTTTGTTTTGGAGTTTCCGGCCAATAAATTTCCCACCAACACCTAGCAATCGCTCCAGCTCGAAGGCCAAGGGCGATAGGCGCCGCGATGATAGTTGACAAGAGCCCGACTCCAGAAGCAGCGAGCCCTACGCTAGTCGAAGTAAGCGCGGTATCCATCCCATCAACAACATTAGCCCCACGTCTGTATTTCTTGTACAGCGAGGCTCTGAAGTCTCGTTCTTTTTCGGGACGGAATTTGACCTCGGCCACGTGCTGAAGGCGGTGTTTGTCTCCAGTATCAAGTGGTGGATAGAGAGTCATAGTACTAATATGATCTAACCATTCGCTCTAAATGAATATCAGAAGGCCGAGAACTATAATATTTAGTATGCAGCTTCGTTTAAAAGACCTGTTCCAAGATCGTTCAAATGACAGCCTGGGCCAAATTGTCCCTGGGACCGGGACCTGTTTGGTTTACATAGACTTATAAAGGGAAAAAACCTTTAAAATCTTCTCAACTGAAATCAGAGGGCCCTGGCCTTTGCTGTTTGTTACACAGCTTCCTCTAGTGGACTCCTGCCGAGACTGTTAAAATTATAACCATAGGACCAAAATGACCTCGCGTAGACGCCCACATATTTTACATAGACTTACATAGGGAAAACCTTTAAAATCTTCTTGTCTGAAACCAGCTCAGATCTATGATATTTGGTATGTAGCTTCGCCCAATGGACATATACCAGAGTTACATAAAATTATAGCCCAGGGGGGGGGGGGGGCAAAATTGGCACCGCCCTAGAGGTCACATGTTTTACATAGACCCTTATAGGGAAAAACCTTAAAATCTTTTTGTGTGAAACCAGAAGGACCTGAATTATTATATTTGGCATGTAGCTTCACCCAATGAACTTCTACCGTGATCGTTCAAATTACAGCCCTGGGGTCATAAATGACCCTGGGACCGAGCCTGTTTGTTATACATACAGACTTATAATAGGGAAAAACTTTAAAAATCTTCTCATCTGAAACCAGATGGTCAAGGCCTTTGATATTTTGTTCATAGCTTTGTCTGCCAAGTCTGTTCAAATTATAACCATGGGACCAAAATGGCCCGGTCAGAGGGCCACATGTTTTACATAGACTTATATACGGAAAACATTTAAAAACCTTCTTGTCTGAAACCAGAAGGCCCACATCTTTGATACTTAGTATGTAGCTCCACTTAATGGACCTCTACAAAAGTTACACAAATTAAAGCCTTTGACTCAAAATTTGCCCCACCGTAAGGGTCACATGTTTAACGTAGACCCCTATATGGAAAACCATTGAAATCTTCTTTTGTGAAACCAGAAGGCCATGGTCTATGATATCTGGTAATGGACCTTCAACAAGATTGTTTAAATTACAGCCCGGGAGACACAAATGGCCCTAGGACCGGGGCCTGTTTTACATAGATATGTATAGGAAATACTAATCTGAAACCAGAAGACCAAGGGCTTTGGTATTTGGTACACAGCTTCGTCTAGTGGGCTCCTGCCAAAACTGTTCAAATTATTAGCCTGGGACCAAAAGGGAACCGCTTAGTGGGTCATATGTTTTACATAGACTTATATTAGGAAGTAAGTGGAGTAAGTTAATTGTATCAATTCCTGATCTTTGTTTTACTTCTACTTTTTATATTAGGAAAACCTTGTAAAGTATTCTTGTCTGAAACCAGAAGGCCCAGAACCATGATATTTGGCATGTAACCTAATCTAATTGACCTTTAACAAAGGTATCCAAATTACAGCCCTTGGAGACGAGGGCCTGTTTGTTTTACTTAGACTTATATAGCGAACAACCTTTAAAATATACTCTGAAACCAGAAGGCCAATACCGTTGATATTTGGTACACTGATTATAACCCTTGGGCCAAAAATTAGGGCTTATGTTTTACATAGACTTATATAGGGAAACATTAAAAAATATTCTTGTCTGAAACTAGAGGTCCCAGGTCTTTGATATTTTGTCCATGATTGTAGCCTCAGCCAAAGTTATATAAAATATAGGCGGGTCAAATTGGCTCCGCCCTAGCGGTCACATGTTTTACATAGACTCTTATAGGAAAAAATCTTTAAAATTCTACTTGTGTGAAACGAGAAGGCCCGGAACTATGATATTAAGTATGTAGCTTAACCTAATGGATCTCTACCAAAGTTATACAAATTATAGCCCTGGGGTCAAAATTGGCCCCGCCTTAAGGGTCAAATATTTACATATTTATATAGGGAAATCGTTTTATTAATCTTCTAGTCTCAAGCCAGAAGCCCCAGGACTTTGATATTTGGCATGTAGCTTCACCTAATGGACCTTTATCCAAGGTGTACAAGTTATCGCCCTGGGGTAAAAGTGGCCCTGCCCTAAGGATCACATTTTATACATAGACCGTTATAGAAAAAAAATCTTTAAAATCTTCTTGTGTAAAACCAGAAGGCCCAGAACTATGATGTTTGGTACCTAACTTCATTCAAAGGACCTGAACTAAGATTGTTCAACTGACAGCCGGGGGCAAAAATGGCCCTGGGACCGGGTCTGTTAGTTTTAGATAGACGTATAAAGAGAAAAAACTTTAAAAATCCTCTCATTTGAAACCAGAAGGCCAAGGGCTTTGCTATTTGGTACACAGCTTCGTCTAGTGGACCATGCCAAGACTGTTTAAATTATAACAACAGGGCCAAATGACCCCGCCTAGACGCCAATATGTTTTACATAGACTTATATAGGGAAAACCTTTAAAAATCTTTTTGTCTGAAACCAGCCCAGGTCTTTGATATTTGGTATGTAACTTGATCTAATGGACCTCTACGAAACTTACACAAATTATAGCCCTGGGTCGAAATTGGCCCCGCCATAGTTAGCCACATGTTTTACAAAGTTTTTTTATAGGGAAAAAACTTTAAATCTTGTGTGAAACCAGAAGGCCTTGAACTAAGATATTTGGTATGTAGTTTAATTAAGTGGACCTCTACCATTATTGTTCAATTACAGCCCTGGGGCCATAAATGACC
Source organism: Lucinisca nassula (assembly GCA_963580285.1). Lineage (NCBI taxonomy): Eukaryota > Metazoa > Mollusca > Bivalvia > Lucinida > Lucinidae > Lucinisca > Lucinisca nassula. The sequence goes on from OY757014.1 coordinate 98,743,357, forward strand.
CTTGGACCGGGCCTGCTTATTTAACATACAGACTTATCAAGGGGAAAACTTTAAATATATTCTCATCTGAAACCAGACTGCAAAAGGTATTTGATATTTTGTTCATAGCTTTGTCTGCCAAGACTTTCAAATTATAACCCTGGAACCATAAATGACCCCGCCCAGAGGGCCACATGTTTTACATATACTTATATAGGGAAAACATTAAAAAAATTCTTGACTGACACCGGAAGGTCCAATCTTTGATATTTTGTATGTAATGGACCTCTACCAAAGTTACACAATTTATAATTCTGAGGCCAAAATTGGCCCCACCCTAAGGGTCGCCTGTTTAAGATTGACCCTTACAGGGAAAACCTTTAAAATCTTCTTTGGTGAAACCAAAAGGCCATGAACTATGATATATGGTAATGGACCTCCAACTAGATTGTTCAAATTATAGCCCCGGACACACAAATGGCCCTAGGACCGGGGCCTGTTTGTCTTACATAGATAATATATATATGGAAAAATCTTGGAAAAAACATATTCTCATCTGAAACCAGAAGGCCAAGGGCCTTGATATTTGGTACACAGCTCCGTCTAGGGGGGCCCTCCCAAGATTGTTCAAATTATAAGACTGGGGCCAAAATGGCGCCGCTTAGGGGGTACATGTTTTATGTAGACTTATATTGGGAAAACCTTTAAAAGTATTCTTGTCTGAGACTAGAAGACCCAGAACTATAGTATTTGGTATGTAACTTAATCTAATTGACCTCTAACAAGATTGTTCCAATTACAGCCCTTGTAGACCAGGGCCTGCTTGTTTTACATAGACATATAAAGGGGAAAACCATTAAAATATTCTCTGAAACCACAAGGCCAATGCCTTTGATATTTAGTACATAGCTTCAACTAGTGGACCCCTGCCAAGCCTGTTCAAATTATAACCCTGGGGCCAAAATTGGGTGCACATGTTATACACAGAGGATCTTACATGAGTGTTCATGTATTATTGAATTTATTAAACGAGTTGAGGAAAAGGGATAAAATGCGAGGCTTTGCCGAGCATTTTATCCCTTCCCCTCAACGAGCTTAATATATAAAGCCTCGCATTTTATTCTTTACCCTCAACGAGTTTAATAAATTCAATAATACATGAGCACGAATGCAAGATTCTATTTATCATATGACATTTAAAACGCATTTTATTCACGATGTTTACAAAAATGTCAATATTCCGCCGTAAGTAAACGCGACGTCGTTAAGGACGTCGTACATGTAACGTTACGGGACGTATCTAGCTAATTTGCATATTTAATCCACTAGTGGATTATCGAAAATATTACATGACATTATTACACTCTCAGACGCAACGTCATATGATAAACAGACTTATGTAGGAAAAAACCTTTAAAAATATTCTTGTCTGAAACCAGAGGGCCCAGAGTTTTGATATTTTGTACATGGTTGTAGCATCTACCAAAGTTATATAAAATATAGCTATGGGGTCAAAATTGGCTCCATCCTAGGGGTCACATGCTTTACGTAGACTCTTATATGAAAAAACCTTTAAAAACCTTCTTGTGGGAAACCAGAAGGCCAGGAACTATGATGTTTAGTATGAAGCTTCACCTAATGAACCGCTACCAAATATATACAAATTATAGCCCTGGAGTCAAAATTGGCCCCGCCCTAAGGGTCAAATGTTTAATACTTACATACGGAAAATGTTTAAATAATCTTCTTGTCTGAAACCTAATGAACCAGGTCTTTGATATTTGGTATGTCACTTCACCTAATGGACCTTTACCAAATGTATTCAAATTATAGCCCTGGGGCCAAAATTGTTCCCGCCCTATGAGTCACACAATATACATAGACCCATTACGAAAACACGCCTATACAAATACATTGTCATTTTTTAGCCCAAAATGGAAATTTTAAGATGAAAAATTGTGATTTTTTTCTTATTGCTGCTCAAAACATAGACTGTGCGGACTCGATAGAACCGCCTCGACGAGGCGGTTCTATCGAGTATCCAAAATCTATGCTTTTAACCAGATATAAGGAAAATACTGTTTACCCCTGCAAACCCCAGTTTTCCTATATAAAAGTGGGGTTTGAGGGGGTCAAAATTATATAGGCATGTTTTCGTGATGCGTTATAGGTAAAACCGTTAAACATCTTCTTGTGTGAAACCAAGAGGCCCAGAACTATGACACTTGGTACGTTTGCTTGATTTGAGGTTTAACGTCCCCGTCAACACTGTAAAGGTCATTTTAGAGACGTTGCTTCCAATTTTGTGGGACTGTTACCCGGCGTTGAGATGAAATTACATCTCCATCCCTGCCGCCCAATGAAACCAAAAGGGTTTATAAGCATGGACGGGCCGACTCGCACCGCTTTGCCTGGGCAGGCTTAGATCCTCTAAGCGGTTTACCAGTACTCGCGTGCGGGTCGGTTTCAGCTCTGCGTGGAAGCATCATGCAGCCTTTTTATTTCTTCAAGCCCCAATGGGCTATACTTGGTACGTAGCTTCATTTAAAGGACCTGTTCCAAGGTTGTTCAAATGACAGCCGGGGGCAAAATGGCCCTGGGACGGGGGCCTATTTGTTTTACATAGACTTATAAATGGAAAACCTTTAAAAGTCTTCTTATCTGAAACCAGAAAACCAAGGCCTTTGCTATTTGGTAAACAGCTTCGTCTAGTTGAACGAAGCCAAGGCTTTTCAAATTATAACCATAGGACCAAAATGACCCCGCCTAGACACCCACATGTTTTACAAAGACTCATATAGGGAAAACCGTTAAAACGTCTTGTCTGAAACCAGAAGGCCCATTCAGTATTATGTATGTAAATCTAATAGCTCAGGTGGGCGATATGGGACCATATTGATACTCTTGTTTTTTCTGAGCTGTTAATTCCATGGATTTGATCTGTTATAATAAACGATCCACGTAGTGGGAATGCAAATTCTACCGTAAGTTTATCTGGTACTATGAAGACTATGAATAGATTGCGAGAGAATGCTGACTAATCCAAGTTATCGCTGAATGTGCATACTTTATAGAGGATCTTACATGAGTGTTCATGTATTATTGAATTTATTAAACGAGTTGCGGAAAAGGGATAAAATGCAAAATGCGAGGCTTTTCCGAGCATTTTATCCCTTTTCCTCAACGAGTTTAATAAATGCAATAATACATGAGCACGAATGCAAGATTCTATTTATCATATGACATTTAAAACGCATTTTATTCACGATTGTTTACAAAAATGTCAATATTCCGCCGTTAGTAAACGCGACGTCGTTAAGGATGTCGTACATGTAACGTTACGGGACGTATCTAGCTAATTTGCATATTTAATCCACTAGTGGCTTATCGAAAATATTACACGGCGTTATTACACTCTCAGACGCGACGTCATATGATAAATATCATTTTCCCACTGCAGATCACTTTTTATATCTGCAAGATTTCAGTAAACGGCTTGAGATTGTCAATTATCCATTATACTACACACCGCACGTTAAAATAGACAAATAAGTAAATAAAATTAAGACATTATGTTTTTGCAATAAAGAATTTTATCATTCAACCAGTATGGCATTGGATAATCAGAACGTCTGTTTGGTTTCCATTGGCGTCGCCGGTCAACGCGCGTTAAGTTTGGCGGCGACGTCATTTTAGCACGACGGCTAGTTCACAATGACATCAGTTACGCCATGACCCTCTGACGTCATCTAATATTCTAACATGCGACGTTCACGTCGCTTAAAGTAAGATAAACAAAGCAATAGAGGATATTTGATTTTTTCAGTTTAAGATCGAATTTTATTTCATCGAATGAACACCAAAACCAGTATTTTCACGAGTGGCGCTGCCACGAGTGAAAATACCAGTTTTGGTGTTCATGAGTGAAATAAAATTTGATCTTACATTGAAAAAATCAAATTTTCTGTTTCTTACATGCTTCAAAACGGCAATATTTAGCTTCACTAATCGTGTCACTCACTCTCAGAGAAAACTAACTTTGTTCCTGGTCGTTTCTTGTCAATTTAGTGGTGTCCAACGTATTTACTGGGTATAATATTGGGTGTAAACTCAAAAGTTTGCAACTGAGAAATAGCCTGGGATGGCATTTTTATGAATGGTTACTGAAATAATTGAAAATTAGTTTCCCAAAGAAGGCGCGCACGTCGCGCAACAAAATACAGTTCCAAATTAGACTGATCAGACGATGAAAAAACTGAACACGGAATTAGATTTCGAGAATAAAGTAGTCCCAAACAGTGAAAAATAAATTGATATCAGTCACTGTTTGAAACAGTGACAATAGCGTTTTCTATTTCACTAAGAAATCTCTATATTGTAAGAAAGGTCCATCTTGTGATGTCAAAAAGTCAAAATCCATGTTCAAACATCACGTGAATTTCATGATTTAAATATGGTTTTGTTGTTTGAACACGGCCTCTGGTTCATTCAATAATAGTTTCATAGAGGATCTTACACGAGTGGTCATTTCATATTGAATTTATGAAACGAGCCTTTGGCGAGTTTCATAAATTTCATATGAAATGACCACGAGTGTAAGATTCTGTTTATCATATGACCACTTAAAATTGGATTTTATCGCCTTTGAATTTGACATTTTTTTTTCCACAAAAATGCATTGTATGGCCAAAGTGTTATTACACGTGTGGTCATACGATATTTATTACACGACGTTATCAACTGCTTATCAACGACGTCATGTGATAAATATAATTATCACATGACGTCGTTGATAAGCAGTGGACAACGTCGTGTAATAAAAATCGTATGACCACACGTGTAATAACACTTTGGCGGGATTTAGTAACGTCATGACGACGTCCATGTCGACCATGCATTTTTGGTGGAAGATTTATCAAATTTTAAGGCGAGGAAATCGATTTAAAAGTGGTCATATGATAAACAGAATCTTACTCTCGTGGTCATTTCTTATGAAATTTATGAAACTCGCCAAAGGCTCGTTTCATAAATTTCATATGAAATGACCACTCGTGTAAGATCCTCTATTTATGTTCATAGGATTTTATGCAAGAACGTTGATTCAACGCTGAGTCAAAGTCGTGTGCCTGCAGGGTTTTTTTTCTTTTTCTTTAAATGGGTGCAAGATACATTACGAAAACACGCCTATACAAATAGATTGTAAATTTTACCGCCGAAAAAAACTGACAATTTTCAGATGAAAAAGTGTGATATTGTTTTTTTTTTTTTTTTTTTTTTTCTTAAAATATAGATTGCGTGTACTCGTTAGAACCGCCTAGATGAGGCGGTTCTAACGAGTAATCACAATATATATTTTAGAGCAGAAATAAGAAAAATAAGGTTTACCACTGTAAACCCCAGTTTTAGTGTATAAAAGTCACACTGGTCAATACATACGCACAGGCTGCGTAGCGGTCGCATAGGCTTCGTATTTTGGACGCATTGGCTTCGATGAAAAATGGCGGCTGACAGTTCGTCGCTGCAGGTAAGAAACTGCTTTTACTTTAATCTAACTGTTGTATAGCGTTGCCAAATACTGCATCTGCCTTACGGACCACTTTATTAATGTGCGGCTTCGTCTGTTGCAAGGAAAAGTTTGAAAATCGGAATATGGAAAAATAGACCCTAAAAGAAATTTGGCATTCAACACAGATTCACCTGTATTTTCACTTTGGTCCGGTCGTCCTATGTAACTACACGTTTTTGGCTGGTGTTCTGGCCGATAAATTGAGAATAACGATAATGAAATCCAAAAGCTAATATGCAACTTTCGTCACGTCTTTTGCGAAAAAGAAAAATATTGATATTTCGATACAACGCACATAGCTTCGTTACCGATTACAACGCAGAGGCTGCGAACTAAATTTGAAAGCCCTGTATTGTGTAGAATTATAGCGACTAATATTAAATTAATATCGAAAAATCAGTCAACCAGCGTTAGTTTGTGATGCTAAAGACATTCTGTATCATTTAAACCGAACACATTTTCAGTCTCAGCTATGCAAATACTACATTTTGATTCAAATGCACAAAATAGGTTATAATTATTTACACTGCCGTTGATAAACTTGGTAAGTCTTCGTCAAATCTGTTAAGTATTTAGCCAAATAATATTCGCACTGTATGAATTTCTGTCGTTTTTTTTATTACAACGCACGTGGCTCAAGTCCTGTGTTAGAAGTTTGCGACCAGAAAGTCTTTAAAAGTGACCATCTCACCCACTGAAACCAGTATGAATTTGATACATAGGAAGTTGAAGCGTTATATATGAAGATAGCGAGCAGCGATAACACGAATTGGACAAAGAAATCAAAGTGTAGCCGGGTTTAGGCTAAGTTTTCAAATGCTCCTATGTTATGATACAGAATGTTTTGCCAGTATGATAACATACCCGTGCGACACTTAGCATTTGTACATCTCCAAAATGGCTACATTTCAGATTAAAATCCGTGATTTTTTCTTATTTATACCGCAAACATATGTTGTGGGTGCTCGTCAGAACCGCCTCATTGAGGCGGTTCTATCGAGTACCCACAACCTATGTTTTGGAGAAGTAATAAGAAAAATAATGTATACCCACGTTAACCCCAGTTTTCTCTATATAAAGTGGGGTTCATTTCACGGACTTGATAGAGTTAATTCTGCTCTGTTCATAGCAAAAAAAAAAAAAAAAAAACGTGGTGACGTCACTGTCTACATTGAAAGTCACGAAAAAAAAGGAAACAATGAAAAAAAAAAAAAAAAAAAAAAGGAATTCTCGATTTCTCCGTATTATGTTATATCTGACGACACTGACTCGCAAGTAGAATTAGAAAATGGATTTATGGAGTACAGAAAATGTATAAGACAAGGAAAAAATGGGCATCACGTGAACAAGTCCGTGAAATGAACCCCATTTTATATAGAGAAAACTGGGGTTAACGGGGGGGGGGGGGGGGGGTATATATTATTTTTCTTATTACTTCTCCAAAACATAGGTTGTGGGTACTCGTTAGAACATCGTCAATGAGGCGGTTCTAACGAGCACCCACAACCTATGTTTGCGGTATAAATAAGAAAAAAATCACGGATTTTAATCTAACAAGTAGCCATTTTGGAGATGTAAAAATGCGCTATGTCGCACGGGTGTGTTATCATAATGGCAAAACATTATGTAGCATAACATAGGAGCATTTGAAACTTTAGCCTAAACCCGGCTACACTTTGATTTCTTTGGCCAATTCGTGTTTTCGCTGCTCGCTATCTTGGTATATAACGCTTAAACTTCCTATGTATCAAATTCATACTGGCTTCAGTGGGTGAGATGGCCACTTTTAATGACTTTCTGATTGCAAACTTCTAACACAGGGACTTGAGCCACGTGCGCTGAAATAAAAATACACGACAGAAATTTATACAGTGCAAATACTATTTGGCTAAATACTTAACAGATTTGACGAAGACTTACCAAGATTATCAACGGTAGTGTAAATAATTGTAACTTGATAGCTTTTGTGCATTTGAATCAAAATGTAGTATTTGCATAGCTGAGACTGAAAATGTTTTCGGTATAAATGATACAGGATGTCTTTAGCACCACCAACTAACGCTGGTTGATTGATTTCTCGATATTAATTTAATATCATTCGCTATTTTTGTACATAATACAGGGCTTTCAAATTTAGTTCGCAGCCTGCGCGTTGTAATCGGTAACGAAGCTACCTGCGTTGTATCGCAATATCAATATTTTTCTTTTTCGCAAAGATGTGACGAAAGTTGCATATTTGCTTTTAGATTTCAATATCGTTATTCACAATTTATCGGCCAGAACACCAGCCAAAAACGTGTCGTTGCATAGGACGACCGGACCAAAGTGAAAATACAGGTGAATCTGTGTTGAATGCCAAATTTCTTTTGGGGTCTATTTTTCCATATTCCGTTTTTCAAACTTTTTCTTGCAACAGACGAAGCCGCACATTAATAAAGTGGTCCGTAAGGCAGATGTCAGTATTGGGCAACGCTATGCACAGTTAGATTAACGTAAAAACAGTTTCTTACCTGCAGCGACGAACTGTCAGCCGCCATTTTTCATCGAAGCCTATGCGTCCAAAATACGAAGCCTATACGACCGCTACGCAGCCTGTGCGTATGTATTGACCAGTGTGAAAGTGGGTTCAGAATTATATAGGCGTGTTTCGTGATACATGACATTTTATTTCATACTCTCCGAGCATGTTGCTGCCAGTACAATGGCCAAGTGCAAAAGAGTGAAAACAAGACTATATCTCAGAAATTATGGATTTAATACATGTATACATCCGAAACGATACATTTCTGGAAAGAAAAACTTATTTCCGACAGATTAGATTACAAATATTTAATTGACACACGCACACACACACACGCAAGCACGCACACATGCACACACGCACGCACGCACACACGCATACACACACAAGTGATGACAACATTAGAAAGTCCTTTAATACAGTGGTTAGTTTTAGTTACACTCCCACAGAGGTAAATACATTTGACATATTGAGCTTCTTTAGTGTTTTTCGGATTACTTAGTTATTTATTGAACACGTTTTTTTTCTTTAGCTCACCTGGGCCGAAGGCTTCATGGGAGTTTACAGGATGGTAATCCATCCGTCGTCCGTCCGTCCGTCCGTCGTACGTCCACACTTTTGACTAGTTATATCTCTGCAGCATGCAGGCTGATCTCAATCATTTTTTATCTATAGTATCTAAAGCAGGCCTCTGGTGGGACATTGACGATTGATGACACTAGTTTTTTATCGAAATTGAATGGAAACTTTGCTTGTTATGGCAACCATAAGGTCCCATAGACTTACAATGGGAAAATGCTTGTCATCACCGTACCACCCTCAGTTTTGATCTAATCTTTCTGAAACTTATATATAAGTAGACTTGGCATAAAAGCTTGGCTGAGTTCGAAAACTGGCAAGGACGGCCCATTAATGGTAGAATTAGGTCCCATTGATTGCTGAAAATGCCTACATTTGACCTTGTCATCATCGTAGCCCCTTCAGTTTAATCTGATCGACTTGAACTTATATATAAGTAAATCAGGGAAAAAGTTCGAATGATTTCATCACCGTAGCCCCTTCAGTTTTGATCGTATCTGCCTGAAACTTCAGGGATAAAAGCTCGGAAGAGTTCGAAAATTGGTGATGTCGGTCTGTCTGTCATAGAGTTTCGTCCCCTACTTTACCGAAAATGCCCATTTTCGAATTTGTCATCATCGCAGCCCCTTCAGTTATTATCCGATCAACTTGAAACTTACATATTCGTAAATCAGGGCAAAAGTCCGAATGATTTCGAAAACTTGCAAGGTCGACCTATCTATTATAGAGTTACGTCCCCTTGATTGATGAAAATGCCTACTTTTGACCTTGTGATTACCGTAGCCCCTTCAGTCTTCGTCGGATCTTTTTGAAACTTACATGTAAGTAAAAGGAAGAAAGAGATAAAACCTCAGCTGAGTGAATTGGTGAGGTCGGCCCATATGTCAGAGTGTTATAACCCCCTTGATTACAGAAAATCCCTATTTTTGACCTTGTCATCACCGAGGCCGTTTCAGTTTTTATCGGAACTTCTTGAAACTTACATATAAGTAATTCAGGGATAAAAGCTTGGATGAGTTCGAAAACTGGTGAAGTTGGCCTATCTATCATGGTGTTAAGTCCCCTAGATTGTTGAAAATGCCTATTTTTGACCTTGCCATCACAATAGCCCTTCTACTTTAAACGGATCTTCTTGAAACTTACATTTAAGTAAGTCAGGGATAAGAGCTCATATAATTTCGAGAACTGTTGAGGTCAGCATATCTGTCACAGGGTTACTTTCCATTGGTTGCAGGGAATGCTTGTTTTTGACATTTTCATCACTGTAGCCCCTTCAGTTTTAATCAGATCTTCATGTAACTTATATACATGAGTAAGTCAGGGATAAAAGCTAGGATGAGTTTGAAAACTAAGATGGGGTTAGCCTAATTTATGTCCCTTTCATTGCTGAAAATGCCTATTTTGACCTTGTCATCACTCTAGCCCCTTCAGTTTTTATTGGATCTTCTTGAAACATACATGTCAATAAGTCAGGGATAAAAGCTTGGGTGAGTTAGAAAACCCGTGAGGTCAACCTATTTGTCATGGAGTTACGCCCCCCCCCCCCTTGATTGCAGAAAATGCCTATTTTGACCTGGTCATCAACCTTCAGTTTTTATCGGATCTTCTTGAAACTTACCTGTAAGCTTGCCAGGGATAAGAAGCTTGGATGATTTGGAAAACTGGGAGTTTGGCCTGCCTATCTATCATAGAGTTATGCCGCATTCTTTGCGGAATTGTTTTTGTTTGAATTGAGGTTTAACGTCCTCGACAACACTATTTAGGTCATTGTGGAGACGTCGCTTCTAATTTTGTGGAACGTTTACCCGACAATGAGATGAAATGACGTCTCAAACCCTGCCGCCCAATGAAACAAAAAGGCTTATATGCATTGGACGGTATGACTCACATCTCTTTGCCCGAGGAGGCTTAGTCCTAAGCAGTTTACCAGGACTCATGTGTGGTCATTTTCAGCTCTGCGTGGAAGCACCATGCAGCCCAATCTATTTCCCCATGCCCCGATGGGCGGGGGCGGCATTCTTTGTTGAATATGTCCATTTCGGACCCTTTCATCACCGTAAGTCCTTTCGCTTTAATAGGATCTTCCTGAAACAAACATTTAAGAATATTGGTAATAAAAGCTTGGGTGAGTTTGAAAACTTGCGAGTGGGTCAGTCTATTATAGAGTTGCTGAAAATGTCAATTTTTGCCATTGCCATCATCATAAGTCCCTACGTTTTGAAAGGATCTTCCTGAAACGTACATATAAGTATGTTAGGGACAAAAGCTTGAATGCGTTTGCAAACTAACATTGTTTGCACATCACTCATAGAGTTTAGTCCGCTTCTTAGCTGAAAATGCCTATTTTGTACCTTGTCATCACCATAAGTGCTTTAGTTTTGATCGAATCTTCCTGAAACTAGCATATAAGTAGGTTGGGAATGGAAGTACGGATGTGATGTCTGTCTATCGGTCATAGAGTTAAGTCCCCTTGATTAATGAAAATGCCTGTTTTTGACCATGTAATCAGCATTAAACCGTCAGTAAAGATCGAAACTTCCTTAAACTTTGAATCTGTTAGCTCAGGTGAGTGATATAGGACCTTCATGGTCCTCTTGCTTAATTTTATTTCCAAGTTATAGATCTTATATTCAAGTTTCAATAAATGCAAAGATATTTTCTTTTGTTATTCAACTTTGATGTATGGAGGTACGATATACTGTAGAAATTCCAGATTTTCGGTCATAAAATTTGTTTTAGATAATTAAAAAGTTCAGACCAAGCAATTTCAAACTGTAGAAATGAGCCCAAGACGTACAGATGGAGTGGCAAATTGTGGATCCTAGCCAGGCTTCCTTTGGAATCTGATCTAGATCTGCCTATCACTCCGAAAATTTAGGATCGTTACAGTTTTTCCGAAGTGTTATCTCACACATGTATAGAATCCCATTTAGTGTACCGCCAAAAAAAGCATAACAAGTTCTACTTTTAAAATGTTTCCTGACGTATTCTACCTGCCCCGTGGTGTAACTGAATCTCAGTCTAATTCGTTCTAATTTTATTCTGAATCCATTAGTATACCTTTTAAAACGTCTCGCAAAATGCCACAGTATATATTTTGGTAACTTAAAATATTATGTAAAAGACTCCATTTCGACAGAAACTTTGCTAGACTCTTATTTAAGTATGCTATATATTTTTCACATCGACGTTTTTCTTTTAAAATTACTATAAATGCAGTTAAATCGAGCTCATTTGGCAAAAACTTAATTGGCTCTCTATATGTAGTCATCACGATAACAAGTCCGTGAAACAAAAACCCTACAAAACCCAATTTTATAAAGAGAAAAGTGGGGTTTACGGGGGTATAAGTTTCCTGCTTTATTTTTGCTCAAAAACATAGATTGTTGCTACTCGTGAGGCGGTTCTAACGAGCACCCACAATCTTTGTTGAAAGCAGAAATAAGAAAGATGTTTCCATTTTAGCTAAAATTTTGTAACTTCTGACACCATGTTGGACAACATTATTTCACACGGACATGTTTTCCTAATGATTATTATAATTCACAAGCTAGTTACTACCTTGCGAGGAGAATAAAATATTTTCTCCATCTATTATTAATGTTATATTTGATACTCATAACGATAACACATCCGTGTGATGTAGTGCATTTTTTCATAAATTTATTTTTCTGATGACAATTTGTGATATTTTTCTTATTTATACTCAGAACATAGGTTTTGGGTGCTCGATAGAACCGCCTCATTGAGGCGGTTCTAACGAGTACCCACAATCTATGTCTTGGAGCAGAAATTGAGAAAATAATGTTTACCCCCGTAAACCCCAGTTTGCTCTGTATAAAGTGGTGTTTAGGTGGGGGGTCTTTATTTCACGGAATTGTTCACGTGATGTGAAAGTAACCACTGCCTCAGTTCCAACCAAAAAAGTTTAACTTTATCACAGTCAACAAAAAGGTGGTAAATAGATTCAATATTCTGATTACAGAATGAACATATGCTATCTTTTGCCTTTCCATCACGTGAACAAGTCCGTGAAATGTACACCACCCTAAACCCCACTTTATATAGAGGAAACTGGGGTTTACGAGGGTAAACATTATTTTCTTATTTTTGCTCCAAGACATAGGTTGTGGGTACTCGTTAGAACCGCCTCAATGAGGCGGTTCTAACGAGCACCCACAACCTATGTTTGCAGTATTTATAAGAAAAATATAAGGGCTTTCCCTCAGAAAAGTAGTCATTTTAGAAATGTAAAAAATGCACTATGTCGCACGGGTGTGTTATCGTAATGCAATGCGATATAGAAACGATTTAGTGACCAACATTGTATTATTTATTTTGAATTGAATGTTAATGCTACCTCCTTTCGAATTGCTCTATTATAATTAACAAATTCATATTAATTCAATATCCCGAGTTCTCTTACCCATTTATTTTAATGGTCAATTCATTTTCTCTAATCATTATGCCATAAAATCACAGTATCCTTTTTTATCATATATCAAAATCGTGTATATACACTTCTAACAACATTAAATAAATTCATTCTATGCACATTCCTATTAGTTGTAAAGTGTTTTCCATTCTCCTGGTATTTGACAATAAGTCTTTGGAAATCCAAAAAGTCCAAGCTATCCTATATTCTGTATTTAACGTTCCAAAATTATAACAAATTACCCTCTTGGCCAAGCAGATAAAATACTTACCTAATAATAATAGTCGCAGATAAGATTGACTAGGCGGAGTTATCGTTTGTTACCTGCCTTTGGAATGTTCTATTAACAAAAAGGTAAACCAAGTCACCCGATTGTATGAGTTCAACTGTAACACAAACAAAGCTGTGGCGTGTATGGCCATTTAATCCGCTTGCAAAAAGCATTCGAAAGGCACTCTACCGAATCTTCTGGTGGACTCAGCAAATTTGACATATATTGACAACACCTGAATAGCTCCGCCTAGTCAATTTTATCTGCGACTACTATACCTTTTACATACCATTTTTTTACACCCACTTTCCTTCAAACAATCTCCATCTTAGACTGTGGCGGCGTCAAACAGTGAAACTGCAGACGTCTAGCAACCATGTTACACCCTTTATTTTTTTGACAGATGTTACCTTTCAAATCTATGCGTTTCCGACATAAAAATAAAAAAAACAATAAAAGAAGTGATTCCAAGAGAATCCCATGTGATGCTTAAATGTGGTTTCATCATATTTCATTGCTCATATACATCCAAGTTTTGTTTGGTCACAAAGTAGAAGTAAAACAAAGATCAGGAATCGATACAATTAACTTACTCCACCCATCAAAGACACCAAAGGGAAAGAAACACAAACCTGAAGCGACCCGACCATAATGGAAACCTAAACAAAGGAAGGCCATAAGGACAGCTACTTTCCCACAAAATGGCCATATGGCCAGCCAAAATAAAAAGACACAAGTGGTACACACAGTAAGTAACAAACAACAGCATAAATAAACCGCCACAGAAGAACCGCCTTAAAACGGTCAGTGGAAAGAATTTCACTGGGGGCTTAAATCGATTTTACATGGCCATAATCCTCGCTCTTACCTCTGAACACACACACACACACACACACACACACACACACACACACACACACACACACAGAGAGAGAGAGAGAGAGAGAGAGAGAGAGAGAGAGAGAGAGAGAGAGAGAGAGAGAGAGAGAGAGAGAGAGAGAATATCATTTCATAGCCAACAAACTATGTTTTCTAACGGTCACTGGGATTCAATATTGTACAAAACGACACGTTTCTTTTTCTCAACACTTCAGAACGGATATGTTTTACCAACGTAAGCATCTGCATCTATGGTAACAGTTCACAATGCACTTGGTGAAAACGTTCGGCTGCATATGGAATAGACATTGTTGAAAGAATAAAACTGTTCTGCATCCTCTGTTACATGGCCACATTCACAGTGCGCATCTTCAATTATTAATTGTAATGTTCAAAGTTTGATCTTAACTCGCTACATTTATTTCGCATCCGGGCATGAATGATCAAATGATGTGTACTTACAGATATGAAATATGAGGATACAGAAGATATGGCAAACAAATGAGCTAAAATAACGATTATGAAAGAAGAGATGGTAGCAGAACTCCCAATATTTTTGAAGATTATTCCAGAAAGATACAGATGCCGGAAGTTATGTGTCATAATTAGGCTCATCTCAAGGAAAAGTCGAGACTATATCCCTAGGTTATCTACATCATTATGATAACACACCCATGCGACAATTTTTTCACATCTACAAAATGGCTACTTTCCTGATGAAAATCAGTAATATTTTTCTTATAAATACTACAAACATAGGTTGTGGGTGCTCTTTAAAACCGCCTCATTGAGGCGGTTCTAACGAGTACCCACAGCCTTTGTCTTGAGCAAAACAAAGAAAAATAATGTATACCCCCGTACACCCCAGTTTTCACCATATAAAGTGGGGTATAGGGGGTCTTCATTTCACGGACTTGTTCACGTGATGTTATAGCTCATTGCCTCCAGGTATGAGTAACCATCAGTAGTTCGAGCCACAAGATGGCTTTGCGGTACCACCATGCTTCTTTATTTAGAGAGGGTGATCTCTTTGGTACAACCAGTCTTCCATGGGGCCCTCTTTTTAAAATACATCTACATAAACAATATACACAAACATTTTAAAATGGCAGTCAGAGGAAAAACGTGGTGAAAAAATTACATTTGTTATATGAAAATGATTCTTACAATGATAACATGTGATCTCTATATATGACAAGATCCCAGTATATGATAAAAAATTGGTCAGTATATGATGTATATATGATCTCTATATCTTGAAGCTTCGGGACAGAAGTAAATTTGTTATATAAAGCATATAACGTGCTTCCTTGTGGTACAAAATTATAAGTGTTTGCTTATCCCTTGGGCGGCCGGGTTACATTCCGGCCCGGTAAAGTTTTGGATTCTTTTTCATCAGTTATCACCCATAGTGGATCTCGTTTATGACATCGTTATGCAATCTGTCGTCTTCTCTCGTTTATCCAGACCAATATTAAAAAGTATAAATCTGTTTGCTGATTGGCTTTTCTCACGATAACGTTCCAAATCTTTTGTCGGCGGAAGAATGTGTGACAAAAACATGGCGGTAACACAAACTCCTCCGATGAAGATTACAACCAGTATACTCCCAATTACAATTAATTCAAGTTTTACGTCTAACCACAAAAACATAAAGGAAGCAACTATAAATATGATGTAACTTCCTGTGAATACGAAAAGTGTCAACAATTTGGAAATGGAACTCGGTTTGCTTTTGTCAACATCCGGGAAAAGCACTCCGTAGATTTTGATCAAAATATAAAATACGATCCAGGCGTAGAGAAAGAAAAGGTAGTAACATGCTGGTATCCTGAAGATTTCTGGAATCCTAACCCACGTTTGTCCATTTTTGTCGGGAATCCAGCTGTACATGTAGACAACTACGGCCACGTAGATAGTTATTGGTATGAAACGGAAGGCAGCGTGAATTTTCCACCAAAACGGTAAAAGAAATATCTGTAACGAAGAAATAGGAGCAATGATAATAATAATAATAATAATAATAATAATAATAATAGGGAATATTTATCATATAATATTGCTGTTATATGGTTACCGGCCCCGATAGCTCAGTTGGTAGAGTGTCCGCTCCGGGGAACGGGAGGTCTCGGGTTCAATCCCGGGCCGCGACATACCAAAGTCGTTAAAAATGGTACTAGCTGCTCCTCGTTTGGCACTCAGATTTACGGGGTAGAGCTAGGACTGGTCGATCCAGTGTCAGGATAATGTGACTGGGTGTGGTATCATGTAATGTGTCTGGGACATGATACTTCAGTGAGGCAGCACTATAAACTGAGCATTGAGCTCCCTGTCGCAACCAGACACCGTCGTGATATGACTGAAAAATTGTTGAAAGCGACGTTAAACCCGAATTCACACACACACACACACACACACACACACACACACACACACACACACACACACATTGCTGTTATATGGCCATAAACATCATATCACCAAACGTGTTTGCAAGGCCTAAAAATGAAAAGCTGGGTTTCAGTTAACATAGGAAAAGAACAGGTATGGGTCGGTAGGTAGTATTTTTTTGTTAAAATTTTATTCGATGGTAAAAAGCAAAACTCATTAAAAGGGCTAATTTGAAACAATATTACCTGAAAAAATTCAGGTTAAAAGCATCAAGGAAGCAAAGGAACAGGGTTTCCAGTATGTATTACTTTGGCTATTTTGACAGTTTTATGCTAGAAAATATTAAGGTCGGCATGTAAGAAAATCTTTTTATTTTTTTCTGTGTGGCAATAAAAAATGTAGGGTCGGCACAAAAAATTAGGTTTGATCGGGTTAACGGAAACATTACGAAAACACGCCTATACAAATACATTGTAAATTTTATCGCCGAGAAAATGAAAAATTTAAGATGACAAATTGTATTTTTTTTTTCTTATTTCTGCTAAAATATAGATTGTGGGTACTCGTTAGAACCGCCTCATCGAGGCGGTTCTAACGAGTACCCACACTCTATATTTTAGTGCAGAATTAAGAAAAATAAGGTTTACCCCTGTAAACCCCAGTTTTACTATATAAAAGTGGGGTTCAAGGGGGTCAAAATTATATAGGCGTGTTTTCGTGTTGCCCAGCTTTTTTTAGGCCAAAATCATATGGTTACTGGCAAGTAACGTCATAACACCGTCCGTGAAAACCCTATAGTTTCTATTTAAATTCCTTTAAATTTATATGGCAATGAAATTCAATTTAGAATCGCGATAATCAGGGTTCTCACTAGAATTTTGAAAACTGGAGTCCGGGACTCCCCATTTTCAAAAAAGAATAGGGGTCCCATTCTAGAAATAGGAGCCAGTGTCTTTTCATCATTCTGGCCCCCGCACCATCCTCAGGTGTTCAATTTGTTTGTTTGAATTGAAGTTTAACGTTTGTTTGAATCGAGGTTTAACGTCGTATAGGTCATTTTGGAGACGTTGCTTCCAATTTTGTGGGACTTTTACCCGACATTGAGATGAAATGATATCTCAAGTCCTGTCGCCCAATGAAACCAACAGGTTTTTTAAGCATGGACGGGCCGACTCGCACCGCTTTGCCTGGCTAGGCTTAGATTCTCTAAACGGTTTACCAGTACTCGTGTGTGGTCGGTTTGATCTCTGCGTGGAAGCATCATGCAGCCCATTTATTTCTTCAAGCCCCAACAGGCGGGGGCCGGCCATCATCCGATGTACGATACCCACAATACAGCGGAGCACATCATCTTATAAAACACGTATAAGACAACAGTCTCGTCTTCATTCGGACTGAACAAATTATTTATCTAAATCGCGACGGAAGTAAGGGCGAGGATTGTAGCCACGTAAAATCGATTTAAGCCCCCCACTGGAATTCGTTTCCGCTGACCGTTCCAAGGCGGTTCTTCTGTCGTGGTTTATTTTTGTTATGGTTTGTCTTTGGGTGTTTGTGTCGCATTTATTATTTTATTTTGGATAGCCTATTGGCCATTTTGTGGGAAAGTATCTGTCCTTTTGGCTTTCCGCTATTGATGTTTCCATTAGGTCTGTTGTTTCATGTTTGTGTTTCTTTCCCTTTTGTGCCTCTGATGGGAGCTGTGGGTTGATTGTATCGATTCCTGATCATTACCTCCACTTCTATTTTATTTAATATCGCTTGCAATAGACAACAATATTTGATTTCTGATGATTGTTTTCACTTGTAGATTCTGAAAGCAATATCTTACACATATGTACCCGATTACTGTGGGAGTTTATCCTGCAATCCTATAGTCTTTCAAAACGCAGTGAGACGTGACTGCACTTTTAATTTTGGACTCGTCCGTGTTTTAGGTAAGTCGCCTGCAGCGGGTATTTTTACACTGGGCGATAGTTACCGCCATATTCTTAATCTTGCGCGCTGTTTTTCCAGATTGACCACCAGTCGAGACAGTCTAGTAATACGCCTCCCATCTTGGAGATCTAGGGTTCGAATCTTAGGCAGATTTTTTTTTTTTTTATACTTTTTTTTCGTACCTATAAAATTGGAACACAGGATATGTTTGTTTGTTTGTTTGTTTGTTCGATTGATTTGAGGTTTATTGTCCCCGTCAAGTTTGGAGAAGGTGCTTCCAGCTTTGTGGGGTTTATACCCGACATTGAGATGAAATGACATCTCAAGCCCTGCCACCCAATAAAACTAAACGGGTTTAATAAATATGGACGGTCCAACCCGCACCACTTTGCCTGGGCAGGCTCGGACTTACTAAGCGGTTTACCATTGCTCATGTGTCGTTAGTTTCAGATCCGCTTGAAAGCATCGTGCAGCTCGAACTATTTCTCCAAGCCCCGATGGGTGGTGCCATCACATTAGATGTATATTCATTTTATTGAAAGGGTGGAACGAGCACAAGCGAATCGTTGTAGCACGGATTCAAGAGGTATTATCAAAAATGTTACTATGATTGAACGTACGTTCACAGCCGTCAGTGAAGGCAAATGCGCTGTTGAAATGAATCTGAAAGAGTTTCATTTGTTTGTATTGGGCTTTTACGGCCCTGGCATCACTATTTATGTCATTTTTAGCCGGTTAGTTTACTTATCCACACTTATCCTTGGCAAGCTTATACGTAAGCGGTTAACCAGTACAGTACACATTCTTTCCCCAGAAACTAAGAACTGCCCTTCTTGAATCATCGGAAGGGAGGAAAGGCCATCGAAAAGATTTCATGATTAATCTCCATGGGAAAGAATGTTGCTGACCCCGGCAGGTATCGAGCCCGCGTCCTACTGACCACCAGTCATACGCGCATCCGAATTAACTACCGAGGCCGGCATCCAAAAGATTTACAATGACATAAAAATATAATTGTTGAACATAGAACAAAGGAAACTAAATATTAAGGATGTAAATATAAAAAAAAAAAAGAAAATAACTTTAAACATAATAAAGATGAAATAAAAATGAAACATTAAATGTGCCACTGGGACTCGAACCCTCGCCAAAAAAAAATTTAGTGTGACTCGCAGTACATCGCATTAACCACTCGACCATGATTTCTAGGTAGAAACTGTACAAACATTGCTATATATCTTTAAAATCCCGAGACAAAAGGTATCCGCTTCCCCTAAAAATTTGAATCGACTCGTCACGCTTAAACTTTGAACTCTCAAAGGTCGTTGATAAACTATAGAGTGTTGTATAGACGGTATTCGACTGGAGACATTTCGTGGAGCACGACTGAGCTCCGCCCATGATGCGCAGTGGAAAATTGTGCTCCACGTTTTTGTACCAGTCAAATGGGATCCGTGCTTCCAGTTTGAGGCCTAAAGCAAGAAAATGAAAAACTAATGTGACTGTTTTATATTTTAGCATTCTTGAATGTCCCTCGGTTGCACAGAAAGCAATGACCTATACAGTGTTGACGGGGACGTTAAACCTCGAATCAAACAAACAAACAAACAAACAAACAAACAGAAAACAAATCATCAAATATATTCGTATATATGCTCTATATTGCTTTAATTCAATGCCACATATCGACGATTCTCGTGGCGCAGTGGATAAACTACTGGACTATGGTCAAAAAGTTCAATTTTGCACCACAAGGGGGGGGGAGGGGGGGGGGGGGGGGGGGGGGGGGGGTGGTCGTGAGTTCAAATCACAGTGGATGTTTATTTCTTTCTTTCTTTTTTTTTATTTAAACATATTTACTGCTATTATCACTTGCACGTTTGTAGATTTTTTGTCAAAAACTGAAAAATAATAATAATAATAAAAAAACAAACGTGTTTTAAAATGATATTTAATTCATTCTGATAAGTTCGCCGTCTTTTTAGCTCTTTTTAGGGACAAAAACAGCAAGCTGAAATTGTATTGTTTGGTGAAACAGAAGCACTAAAATGAGATTTCTTGTTAAGTGGTTCATAGGGACACGTTCTGGTTGTCTTTCAATTGTTGTAATCTGTTGGGCTCTTTTGAAAAGAAATCGACATTTTGGGTCAAATAGTAAGTTATTTTTTTCGGCCCCCCGCCCATAGGGGCTTGAAGAAATATATGGGCTGCATGATGCTTCCACGCAGAGCTGAATCTGGCCCGCACACTAGTACTGGTAAACCGCTAAGAAGATCTAAGCCTGTCCAGGAACCGCGGTGCGAGGCGGACCGTCCATGCTAATAAACCCTTTTGGTTTCATTGGGCGACAGGGTTTGAGATGTCATTTCAACTCAATGTCGGGTAAAAGTCCCACAAAATTGGAAGCAACGTCTCCAAAATGACCTTTACAGTGTTGACGGGGACGTTAAACCTCAAATCAAACAAAAGTGTGTTATTAAAATTTCATTTTTGATAACTTGCCTTCATTCAACTTAGGACACCATAGGCGAGCTATGTTGTCTTCTGACAACCCCATTTTATCCCCTCGCAACAACGTTGCGACGGCGATATAGCATGCGTCCATGTGTGTGTTTGTGTGTCTGTGTGTTAGTGTGTGTATGTGTCCGTCCGGAACCTTGTGAACACTATAGCAGACACAGTTTTCATCGTAGAAGCTTCCAGCCTTCCAGTGTCAGGATAATGTGACTGGGTGTGGTATCATGTAATGTGTCTGGGACATGATACTTTAGTGAGGCAGCACTATAAAAGTGAGCATTGAGCTCCCTGTCGCAACCAGACACCGTCGTGATATGACTGAAAAATTGTTGAAAGCGACGTTAAACCCGAATTCACACACACACACACACTCCACAAATGTTTCCCGTGGAAAGACAACGACCCCTATAGGAGCTTTTTTCGTGACGCACTTCCGCTTCTAAAAACAGAACGGGAAAAGCCCTGGCCGTCAACGTCGTATATGCTTCAAGGCAGTGGGACAGATAAAGTGTTAATTACAGCGTAAATTTAACTTTTGACGAATTCCAATGTAAGATAATGGGACAAACACCGATTTGCTACCAGGTGTGAAATTTCGCATTACGAAAACATGCCTGTACAACTATATTATCAATTTTTTTGGAAAAAAATGGAAATTTTAAGATGAAAAAATGTGATATTTTTTTATTTCTGCTCGAAACATAGATTGCGGGGACTCGATAGAACCGCCTCTACGAGATAAAGATTTTTATTTATTTGCCCGTTTTTTTTTTTTTTTGTTTAACATTTAATCATTTTGTGCAATAAGTACAGGCGGTTCTATCGAGTACCCACAATCTATGTTATGAGGCGGTTCTATCGAGTACCCACAAACAGACCGCCCCCGCCCATAGGGGCTTGAAGAAATATATGGGCTGCATGATGCTTCCACGCAGAGCTGAATCCGTCCCGCACACTAGTACTGGTAAACCGCTTGGAGGATCCAAGCCTGTCCAGGAACCGCGGTGCGAGGCGGACCGTCCATGCTAATAAACCCTATTGGTTTCATTGGGCGACAGGGCTTGAGATGTCATTTCATCTCAATGCCGGGTAAAAGTCCCACAAAATTGGAAGCAACGTCTCCAAAATGACCTTTACAG